>OZ010681.1:16648250-16941446 GCA_963932265.1 Thymelicus lineola | reverse complement strand
AACGCCCTAAATCCATAATACACTTGATGATTCGTAACAGATCGAATTGCATTTATTTACGTAGGTATTTTTTTTCATATATTTGGATGAATAAACGGTTAACAATTTACTCTTAAACATCTAATTTATGACACAAAAGTACTTACATTACTACCAACACAGGTATATGATATAACACTTTGTAAACGCAGTAAAGATCATAAAAATATAGGTTACCTGATATGAAATAGTATTCGTGAAAGACACGCTTTATGTACTATTTCTTTTTTTATTTTGTAACGTACAAGACTAGTTCTTCTTTCCGTTCTGCTTGCTTCATCCTCGCTTGTATTTCAATGTGCTTTGGGTCACTTCTGTATAACGCTTTTCTCGTTGTCACATCCGTGTCACACATAAATTGTTGTTTTGTAACACAATAGTCTAAGGGAGGTTGCCAACTAGAAAATAATTACTTGTGGTGCAATCGATGTTTTAAATTATAATGTTTTCTTCAGTCTTCAATGTGAAAAATAAATCAAGTTCTAAAAATAATTTAGAAATGAATTATGTATATAACATTTAAAACCTTCTAAGTATCTTCAATTTGTGACTCTTATGTACGTAATGTATTTTGATCTTTACCAAAAATTATAATATTATAGTAAGTTTACTCTTTTGATATAATTATTTTGTCGCTTTGAAGCTCTGGCCCCAATTTGCAAAATTATAATACACAACAAACGATGCCTTTGAAATACACAAACCAAACGAATAAAATACAAAATATTGTACAGTTTTATAAAAACTGACTTTTTGGTTTTTTGAATGAATATAACATATCTAGTTGGAATCTCCTTGAATTGTTCCCCAGTTGGAAGTCATAAAAACGTAATTGAGGCGGGATTGCCAATTTTAACATTTAAACTACACTTAAATTTGTTTACTGAGGACGTCTGTCGCGTTCAGCGGTTTGTACCGAAGTGATTGTGTTACGTGTTTTTTTTTTATGTTGGAGTATCAACGTAGTATATGTAAGTAAATAGTATGCTGCCAATGACATAAGACTTCTATGACTATAGTTTTCAAACATGACTGCAGTTTGAGATATATCCGTGACGCGTTGCTTAATTTAGGACTATTCTTTGTAAATATTAAAAAAATTTCGGCACTATTTGTTTTGTAAATAACTTAGTTTTATTATTACCTAGGTCTATAAAAATAAAATTTATGAATAACAACTGTTTTAATAATTATTTATTCTGAATAAATATAATGACTATGTAGATGCTCTTTCCAACAATATTATAAATATAGTATAATAATAGTAATATTAGAAAATAATAGTATTGAATTTTAATTAGTTTTATGACTTCTAATTGTGGTCTAAAGGCGTGTTGTAGTTCAAAATATAATTAACAAATAAATTTATTACATATAATTAACGACTCTGTCGATGTTTTGTTTAACTGTGTTTTTTTATATAAATTTGATACTTATAAAAAATTTCACTATTGAAAAACTGTTGCTTGAAGATAATACAAATGAGAATTGGTATTATTGAGAATCGGTATCATAATTTCTAAAGTAACTTAAATACCGGTTTAATTAAGATCACGTAAATACTGGTTGCAAAAACGACATAAATACCGGTAGAAATTAATTAAAATATCTTTTTTTAAATATATTTCATTGAAATTTGAGAAAAATATCTAAATTTGTAATGTTGTTAGAAATATCTATTATTTTTAATGAAAAATGCAAAGAAAGTAGAATGACGCGTTGTTGCGCGGCAGGCGGTGACAACATGTACACGATGATGAAGCCAGTCGGCGCCGGGACTATCGGCGCCGACTTCCCGCTCGCCGGCGAACACCCTCCCCCTCCGCACCTCGCTCAGCCCCCCGCAAGCGAAGGTGGGAACCGCAAGGCTTAGGGCCTGCACCCACTGGCGACACGTATACAAAGTTTGTCGGATAAATGTGAAGACCTCAAATTTTAATAAACTCTTAAAACCAGATAGGGCAGCAGTCTTATCTATGAGTGCCCACCTTGGGTATGACTTAATATTATATGACATTTGCAGCAGTATTTGTCTTATGTTTTATTTTGACTCGACTTACCCCACTTCAGAAAAGAGTTTTCCTAACAATTTTTTTAATGTTTATTAAAATTTGACATGTATTTAGATTTACCCAACGCACTTAATTGTATGATGATAAGGTTGACATTTCAATCTTAGCTACAAACTGTTTCTGAGTGCATTTCAATCTTAACGCCTTACGATTAAAGTATTTCTTTTCGTCGCATAAAAATGCCGTGCCGTGTTGCCAGTGGGCGCCGGCCCTAAATATTAAGTTTCGATAAGTACGCACCTTACCTTAAGACCACTTCACGAAGTTTAAACAAATTAGGAGAAAATTTAATTTTATATATATAATAAATTTTATATATAATTTTATAAATACAGCTGAGCATCTACGTAGTTGTTGTATTAATATATGTATATTTTTATGTACATATTATATTTGTAAATATATGTTTAGTATTTGCTAGGGAAGATCCGCGAGTCATACTCTCTAAATATATGTTTATTAAAATAAGGAGAAACTATTGTTGTGTATAGGTGTATGTATATTTTATTTTTAAGAAATACAATCCAGGCAGTTATTTGTTATTATTAAATTATAGAAAATATTTCGTTAAAACTTTGAATTAGCTTTGAAAATATTTTGCTTATTACAGAGTGAAAAAAAAAGACAGTGGTTGGAGAAAGACTACCATGAATTATGGCATATTTTACTGAAAGGAAACATTCCTTCTTTTTCCAAAATAAGTAAAACTGCATTCAAAGATTTTTGAAAAATCACTTGCTTGAGCTGGGAATCGAACAGGTGAAATGGGGAAAAAACCTGTATTTAATAATACCAACCGAAAGGGTCATTCATAAGAATCAATTTCTTTTAGATAACATAGTATTTTAAATGAAAGGAAGTTCAAGGAAAATATGAGTTAGTTGATTTTTTTACTATAAATACTATTAAAATACAGAATTTTCAACTATGACAGTCGTGCAATATTTGTGATTTATTTTTGATACTCAAGAATATTAAGGGTGAGATCTATAAAACCGACTTACTTAGGCTTTGCTCAAAAAAATTATCCGAACAAAAATAATGGAACTAAATTAAGCTTGACATTTAGTCGTTTTATATGACTCAATTTTTTTCTTATTAAATTTCTTATCAAGTATCCTAACAAAAGTAATGGTTCAAAATCAATCTTCACTTTTCTTGTTAACAACATGTAACTTTATGTATTATACATTTGACTGTTATCTAAGAGTCAAAGTCTATGTACGGTTTATAGATTTCACCTTAAGTGATTTATTACAGATATATTTTCAAATATCAATAAGGGATGAAGCAATTGGAATATGATTGTAACTAAATGACAAAACGAAATAAATGATAAATACATAAATTTAACTATTTTAGCTTTAGTAAGTTTTATGTTCATATAAATAGTTTGGACGTTGCATAACTTCCACAGTATGAACCAAGTATGAAGATAATTAAGTTATAAATTTAATTAAGTTTAATTCAATTAAAATGTAATTTATTATAAATCAGAGTTTATCGAATTGGTTCATAATTTTATAGTCTAGGTTTAGTGAATTATCTCATACACTTCAGTATAAATTAGTTGTCGAATTACATTTAATAGCCATTACATTTAATTTATTTGTAACTTAAGTTAGTTTATTCATACTCGTGATTGGCTGTGCAAATGAGTACATCCGGAAATTATGTGACTACAAGTATCAAGTCGCCAATTCTACAAGGAAAATGCCAAAAAATAATTGCTAGACAAACATAATTAACAACTTATTTAACTTTTCCTTCAGTGATAGTGTTAGGAGCAATTGATTCTATTGACTCATAGTATTATATAATATTATCAAGGATACCTCGCAAAGCTAGACCATCCAGTGGAAAATTATTTCAGTGGATTTCATGGCGTATCGTGTTAAAACAATAATTTACTTTATTTCTCCACTATATTTTAACATGTAACAAATTGTAAAGGTAAATACTTAAATAGTACTTAAAAAAATCATTTTCTGGTTTAAGATATTTATTTTCTCAAAGAAATAATACATTTTACTTACAGAGAAAACTTAAGTATAATAATATTTAACATGATTATTTCATTTTCTTAAGTATAATATTTAACATGATTATTTCATTTTCTTTATAACTTAATTAGTGTGCAGGCTAATATGGGAAACTATTGTCCAAACGATTGGCAATTCCCTGTGGCATTCCGCGCGACTTAGGCCCGGTGCCCACCCAAGTAACACGGAAACGTGACTTTTTCGCGTCACTAGAAGAACGCTGAATGTTGCGTCACGTGTCACGTCACGCCATGCCGTGCCTTCCGAACAGGTGTTTCTCCATAGTTACATCGAATGTTGATACTATAGTAGAATCCATAATCGACGGATTAAGTTGACAAATAGTGTTTCTATGTAGTAAAGAAAAATAATAGTAATTGGTAACGCCCCAACTCAGAGTCAATAACAGCTACTTTAACCGCTCCTTAGTAAAGAATCATACAAATTCTGTACTAAGGAGCGATTTAAGTAACCCTTAGTGACTCTTGAGTTGGGGCGGTAAGTGTCGATATCTCAGTATCGACGGGAAAGTGAGAGGCGAAAAAACGTTTTGTCTCGTCGTGCATTGGAAAACCATGAGTTTAGTTTTTGTACTGTGTGTGTGTTTGTACTTCTAATGTACTGAAAATTGCTTCTGTGTAATAATTTGATGTTGACTAAAATCAGTAAATAAGCTGTATAAAGTTGTATCGAATGTACAAAAATATAATTGTCTTAAAGAAAACAATGAATAGGCTTTTATTAAGTTAGTGCGCTCACCATCCTGGATCACATCCCCACTTACCATCAGGTGGGATTGTGTTCAAACAGTAACTTATTTTAAGGTACAAAAAAATACAGGTAAAATTATGGATTCTACTATAATGGCAAGCTATGGGGCTAACTCGTCATGTTGTCAGATCACGTGTCATGTTGCTTATATGCGCACCGGGCCTCATTGTAAAGTCACCAACATATCAACATATAATCATAGTACTGTGTACTATGACGTAGCTATGCTTGTTGGTTCAGGTTTAGGGGGTGTGGACGGGATGAAGTCGTCTCCGGGTGGGGTCGGGGGAGGGGGCCCCGGGACTCCGCGGGAGGATTCCGGTTCAGGAATGGGCGATTACAACTTAAGTAAGTATTGTGAAGAATTAATGCCGTTGACGCGTCAATTAAATTATATTCAATTCAAAATTTCAAAACACATTTTCAGTATATGAAACTTAAAAAAAAAACATTTATTCATGTAGTTATCACTGATACACTTATGCAGGTATTTTTTTATTTACAAGAATTTTGGAAAGGTGCTTTGTCATAAAGGAGAAGAAATGCCGTAAAGGAACTCCTCAGCACATCTATTTATTAAATTGTTGATCGTCCTTTCCTGCTCTTTTGTAAGAAACGTTGTCAGCTATAAATATATTTTTAATTGACGTCTCTACGGTTGAACTGTAACTAGGCCGCTCTGAATAACGTAAATTGAAAGTCTTTGTAGGTGAAGTACAATCTAAGAATAGTCTGATATCTATCAGCTATGACCCGTATTCATAAATATTGCGAAGGATACCTTTGTTAACTTTTTCATTTCTGCAAAACGTATTTTTTTATAAATTATATGTTAATGCTTGACTACAATTAAATATTAATAAATGAAATAAATTACTACAATATTGGTTTTACATAAACATATGGGTGTATACACCCTGGAATATGGCTTAATAAGTAAAACATGTACCTAATGTTTTACAACTTTTTAGATATTTATATCTTAATTACACAAAATAAACGAGCTGTGTCTTCTACCATGTTATTTTCAGAGCGTCAAAGTTACATGTAACTAAAGTTTAACTTAAGTAGCTTCTCGGTTGACATGTATGTATATTTACGAATTTTACACATTAAATATTATTATTTATTTATAACGACATACATTTATTTTACACAGTACTTAAGTTTTAACCATAATATAATATTATCCTTAAATTAAGTGATAGCTCTATCAAGAGACCATCCTGTATTTTTTACTTACTAACAGTGTACACATAAATCTTATTTCTATTTTATTTTTTTACTTATATCCATTATCATAACTCATCATCTTATACACAAAGAGAAATAATCAATATTACACACACTGATTTATATTCATAAAAAAACATTACAAATAAAAATAACGGTGGACCCAACTCACAATAACTAGTACATTACCGTACCAAGCAATTGTATGAGAAATCCCATGACATGATACAATTGCTTTAAAAATATGACACAAATAAACTCATTTATAAAATCGTAGATTAGATATTTCTGTGCTTCCTTGGGTCTGCCTGTGACAGGTTTAAATTGTTCCAATTTCAGGTATGAATGGAGAAACTGATCTGTTTCAAGCGTTCTAGCTGTTCTCAGATTATCGAAGTAGATTAACGTCAGTGTAATTTGTGATGGCTGATGTTTGTTGTTTGTGTAAGGTTTCGGCGGGCCGGGCGGCGATCAGAACGATCAAACGGAGTCGGCAGCCATTCTCAAAATCAAAGAGAGCATGCAGGAAGAGGCGAAACGATTCGAAAAGGACCCCGATCATCCGGACTATTTCATGCAGTGAATTTAATAACAAGCCGCCAACTTGCCAAAACAAATTCTAAAAAAAAACAAGACAAGAATGAGAATATTTTTTCGGTATCAAATTCGGTTTCGGTATTTTTTCTATTGAAAGTATTTTTGTGATCTCAGATTGGATTTTGGTGGGTTGGTGGGTACTCGTTATTGCGTTCCAACGATCTGATAAAGAGAATTTTATGATGTTCTGTCGTATTGATTGATATAGGCTTCCTGTGCTCCGATCGTTTATTTATTAGTTTTAATTCGCACTACCGTTTGTTTTTGTGTACAAACATACACACACACGTTTGCAAATTGTTTTTAGTGACTTGTTTACAGTTGTAATTTTTTTTCGTGCACCCAATCAACACTTAATTTAGTGTAGTTGTAAAGACAATGGATATTATCCGTTTATATTGATACATAGAAGGAATTGTTACAAGACTCACTTGGTCTGATTCACAGTCGCTGTTAAGGAGTTTGAAATGTGACAGCCATTGATTTTACGACCAAAATATTATTAAAAAATTAATGCAATAAAAATATAGTAACAAGTTTCCTGCCCTACATATTTTATCTAAATCAACCCCCCCCCCCCCCCCATACAATTCGATACTTAAAAGTTAAAGCATAAACTTTTTAAGTTATGCGCATGTCACAATAAAATTTCCTTAATGAAGTACAATTAAACAATTTATTAAGGGCGTATAACGTATTAATAAATGTAGACTAAAAATATTAATTTAATTATTAATATGGCTGTCATTCATAAAATACTTCTTCAATGGCGGATAAAGTTTGTCTGATAAATGTGAAGACATCTCATCTTTTAATAAAATCTTATAAATCAGACAGGGCAATACTCATCTGTAATGGAGTAAGGTGAGGTATAATATGACATTTGCAGTAATCACTACCCTTATCATTTACCCCACTTACTCCCCGACTTACCCCACTTCAGATGAGAGTGCTGCCCTATCAGATTTTTTAATGTTTATTAAAATTTGACTTGTGTTCGCATTTACCCGACAGATAGTTAATGATTCAACTGTGGAGATAGTCGCGTCACTCAGGTCTCAGAGAGAGAGAGAGACAGAGAGACAACGTGCGCTACTGATATTCATTGAAAAGTATTTTTTTACTAATTTATCTAATCTAACACTAAATGTATTGTATTTATTGTTTAAGAATTACAATTATATATTTCAGTAGGTTCTGTAACTTCTGTATATTCGTGCAATGATAATTTTGTGTCAGATCGATTAGTTTGGTTTTAATTGATACCAAAACTATTTAGTTTTACCAACTATTTGGTCAGAATCGATACCAATTTAATTTGGTATCGGTACCGATACAATTATATTATATTATAATATATTTACAAGCGCATATTGCTGATTCCAAATCTGGTATCTCCCATACTCCCATGCGTTAGCATGCGAAATAGATGAGAATGATATATAAAATTAGAAAAAATGTGTGTATTATTATTATTAATATATATTTAGTTGCATAGACTTGGCGTTTCGAATAAATTTATGTATGTATTTGAGTATACACAAAAGAATAACAATTTTAATTTTTATTATATTAAATTTATTGTACTTTGTCTTTGTATTAACGACTTCCAAATTAGGATTGTAAAATGTTTTAACTGTAGTGTTAGTGTTGACGGAATATTGCAGGATGATTCTATCATGGTCTTTCTTACGAAGTCATTGGCATGCATGACAATTTCTAAATTTTAATCCATAGATTACAATAAAAACCATTTGCAAATATCCTGTAACTTTCTAATATTGGTGGTTTGACTACATTTCGACTCTAACTGCAGTCGTGTTCTGTATAAATGTATCACATACGATATACCCGTTTGCTACTTAACAAATAAACCTAATCTACTTCAAAGTAACAATGATAACATTGCATGATATTATTGAATGTGTTTTTATTTAATTGTTTCAAAACAGCCTGCCACTAAACTAAAATTCTCTCTATTTATTCCAGACACACTACTCAGAGAATTTCAAAACATAGGAAGAAGTTAGAAGGTATATAGATTTATCACAGATAAATAAAGATTTTAATTCTGTGTCGTAAATAAGTGTCATAAATGTGGCTGATGACAGGAAATGTAATATGTGTAATATTGTTGTATAATAATAATAATTACTGTATCATTTATGCTACATAAACTACCCTCATGAAACCGAGAGAATTACGATGGCTTGTGATACTAATGTAAAATATTAAACACTACAGTTAAAACATATTAACTTTAAGATATAGAACGACGCGCACCGAGTTTTGTGCGTTGACTCTTTCGTTAGCAGTAATTTTATTAAATTTTATCATATTTGATATTGTATTTCGTTTGGAGCGAATGTGTGTTTTAGTCAGCGATTTGAGTTACTATAGCTTGCTAAGAGGGTGTAAAGAGTCTGTATAACGTAATAGAAATACAAATGTTACTTTGTTCTTCTTAACGCTTTACTAAACGTTATATCAAAGAAAAAAGAGAATATCTTTTTAACGCGCGGGCTAAAGCTTAGTATAAATTATTTTGTCAGTCCACCCAATGTATTTTGAGATGTCTCTCTGATCTTTGATGCACTATTACCATTTTTTACTACCATTAAATTTGTATAAATTTTTCGACGAAGTGTTTTTCGATGATTTTATAAGATTTATTCAAACAAAACATAAACAATTATGGGTTTTACAAACTCCATTAGCTAATATTATAGCAGTTTCGCAGTAATACTAATCGCTGAAAAAACTCATGTTCGCTAAAAATATCTTCCACGTCTTAAATAAATTATTTAGAGTACATTTCGTTTTAAGCTGTAATGTTCCTAGATTTGTATTTTTTATTTCTTAAGTTCGAACTATCGCAAGATTTCGGTGCGTTGGGAATGGTTTCTTATTTGGTGGTGTTGCTCAGTTTAAAAATACGATTTCTAATGGACTCGATTTGTTTAAAAACATAAGGGGCTTCTCTAAGAGTCCTCTTTAATTTTGGTAACTTTAATTGTCATATTTTCTATCGAAGTAAACAATTAACTATAAAGTGATTGTGTGAACGCAGTTCAAACTTTGAAAACTGGCAACTAACAAAATAAACAATATATACCTATTTAAAAGCAAATTAAAAAAAACAAGTTCATTGTTGCAGATTAATGGAGTAGTTACGTGGATATTTAAATTTTCGCGTTTTTTAATATTTTTTCTTGTGCTTTGGCATTTTGCTTGGCTTTATTATTTGAGCAACATTACTGAATTAAGATACCGTTTTACGTTTCAAAGTTCAGATGCGCGACTGAATTGTGAACAAAAATACATAAATTGTAATTCCTCGCACGTCCGAATGGCGCATTTATTCACGTTAAATAAATTATGAATTTTAATATTTATCGCGGTTTTGCGGGCCCCGAATGACACAAGACAATTGAGTAAGAATTTGATACCAGAAAAAAATTGAAGAACCATATTATTTTTAGAGTAATTTTTGGTCAACGAAATATTTATTTGCAAAGAAAATGTTGATATGTTCGATATTATTTAATGTAAAAATGCGTTGCAAAAATTACTCTGAAAAATCTGTAGTGATATTTTTTTTAAACAATGTGTCTTTGAGGTCCGCGAATTGTACAATTCGGCAAATTTTTATGAAGAAAAAGAATTTTATACCATGAGATAGTTATGTGTTGTAGTACTTTTCGTAAAACTGATATCTTCATTCTAGATTAGGATTATTATTTTTCTTGGGGTGTATGGAAAATTTGTATAAATTAGTAATATTTCTTAGAAAGATTTTGGAAAGGTAGATTTTAAGTTGAAGGGTTTTCGCCCTGTCCATAGAACTGCGCAAATTTGGGTTCTTTTAGTGATACCAAAAATGATACCAGAAAAATCGGTACCGATTTTTGAATCTCGACTGATAACATTCGAAAATTATTCTCGTATTATTTTGTAATAAAACAATTTGTAAATAAAATCAATTTGGACGCGTTAGGGGATATTTTGATTTTGTTTTTTATTTTAATATCGTAACAAATTAAAGTACATGATATTATATCAAAAAATTTTAGCGAAATTTTACACTAATTGGACCCAAAAATTGTAAAAAAAATCGCGGCGTTGAATAAATATTAGTATTTAAGAGGACTAGTATAACTGAAGTAAAAATAGATTTCCATGAGTTGGAAGATTCGCAACAATTTTTAAAATATAAAATAATTTAATCGGTTTATTAATTTAATCATTGAATTTTTAAAAATATGTGTAGTGTGAGGTTGTATGTTGAGTTTTAAGGTATATTATTATTATTATTAATTATTATTAATTTCCTTCATTTTGTGAGTTAGGTAAATGAATTATTTTTTCTTATCGATGTATGTTTATATACTTACATAAATAGTTATTATATATTAAATTATAAGTGGTTTTATTTTTTACGAATACCTTTTATATTTATAAGGAAACACTAAGATTACTTAGATTGTACAAGTATAGGTACAAGTGAGAAAAACTGAGATAGCAATAGGTCAATCACACCCATAGATTACCCCCAAACAGGGGTAATCATGTGTGATCAGGCAATCCAATGGTGTGATCACACCGAACGCTGCCTTCAAAATTTGTAGGAATGACATTAGGTGCGGAAAAATGAACACGTGACTTCTGTCAGTGTTATGTCATTCCCATACATTTTGAACTTTTGAAGCTAGCGTTTGCAGAAAAGGGTTTTGTTTTGTCTGTAGACTGTAGTTCGGCTTGCGTGGATTTGAATAGCCATATTTTGTTCTACAGGGGGTGTAATTTACAAATATGTATTTAATTAGTAGGGCCACGAAGGTATATCGTCCCTCGTACAACTAGGATCACGAGAAAACACCCGACTGAAAAGGATTAGTATATCTGACTTAGTAGATATACATAAACTTGATTGATTAGGTAAGTAGAAAACCCAGTAACTTAATGCGAGATTTGAATTCAATCAGACGATGTATAGTAAAACAATTGCATTTTGTCTGAAATTTGTGTAAAAGAAAATAAGTAATTTGTTGGGAGTAATTCACCTTACGAGACGACCCGTGTGGCGTAATGGTTACCATGTCGCATCGCCGCGCCAAGGGTCCTGGGTTCGATTCCCAGCGAGGCGGAAATTTTAATGATGAGTTTGAATTTCTGTTATCGGTCTGGGTGTGAATGTCCTTGTCTTGTGTGTTGTCCATCGCACCCACGACACAGGGAATCCTAGTGTGGGGCTATGAGTGTGAAGCGTAATTTATTTTATTTACCTTAGATTAATAGAGGTTTTCTCGTATATTTTCATTCAGCGTTAAATACCGTTACCGATATAATTATATGATATACCTATTATAGTAACCGGTAATGAGATGTGTGCGTGTTCGGTGTTCCCGTTTACCGCGGGTCGCGTGCTGCGACGTAATAACTTGATCGGTGGAGTCGTTGTTGAACGCTGTCAAGCCAAGAATGGGTATATGCAATACCGTGATATTGAAAGAAAGATGCAACGTTTATTTCAGACCCTTAATACAGCACAAGTTCATAAAGTTATACTTATATCTCATGATTAGGCACTTTAAACGAATAATGGTCGTAGCGCACGTATCAACTCGGAAAGGGATCGGCACCGGATCGCCTCGCCGTCAACCTAACGTAAGCGCGTTATAACCGACCAACAGCTCCAAATCGACTCGGCTACGGCTAGGCGACGCCGCGCTTACGGCTCGCCGGCCGCTGGTTGACGGAATGAATGACAGCAGTTCGCCGACGCAACGGTAGCCGCGGCGCGGGGCGTGCACGAGGAAACGGAAAGTCGACGGATAGCGTACGGTGAGACGTAAGCGCGGGTACGGCAAGTCGTCACACACCGTACCGCGGTTCGTGAGCTTGTCTCGAGGCGAGGCGATTACGTTACGAATCCGATAAGTGTGCTTTACAGTAGGGAGTTTCATACAAAGAATACTGACATGCAAGAGTTGATACGTTTACGTTCCGTTTACGAGTTGATATGTGTGCTACGACCATAAGTCACCGTTTTTATATGTTGCAAGATTTAGAAGTAAGTAGATGATCTTTCTTGGTTTATTGATCATCCAATGCACCTTATCTTAATTAGGTACATACATATATTATTTGTGTGCTCAACACAGACTTTATTACTAAAAAGCTTCTATTTAGTTTCACTTATCCGCGTGAATAATCAAATCGTTTAACTTAAATAAACCTGTCAAACTGTGCTTGACTGTAATTCCATTAGGTACTAGGTGGTAAATGGTGATATGGGTGATATAGTTTGAGTGATACCTGATAAAACACACTAATCTAATAAGATTATATTAGGTTTTGCCTTGAATACGGCTGGCAAGTACCTAATACGAGAAAAAAGAATAAGCTACCCAACCCTAATACCATATCATTGATACACAGAGAAGCCCTGTAAAGTACTGGTGCTTTACTATATAAAACGGGCCACAATGGCAGATCCTAGCAAATGGCGAAATGGTAGGGTTATGATTTTATTTTTTTACGATGCACGCCATCCGTACCAAGTACGGCTTGTTAAGCTGACACAGGATGTTTTAAATTGTGATGCTCTTAATCTATACCTACTAATATTATGAAGCTGAAGAGTTGGTTAAGGTTCTAACTATAATAGGTAAGTACAACGAACAAAATAAGTTATTCTTACCTGACTATCTTGGAGACATAATACATTTTGCAGATTTAGGTAGCGAGGTACCTAAATGTCTGATGTAGTCCATTCTCTAAATAAAGAACCTCATCAAAATGCACCAATACAGTCAAAAACTTAAAACTAAACTCAGTCGGAACCTAATCGAGAATCTAGCAGCTCTATGAATCTAGGTTCTTATATAAATATAATAGGTAGGTACTAAAAATATGATTTACTTATCCCACGTTAAAGGCAGTCAAACGTACCTATCACATATTGATGTCCTCTCAGTAAAAAGGAGATTATCCTTCTTCTTCTTTATTTCTTGGTCGGCAATCGGTGTCAGGTCATGAACGTCTGAACCAAAGGGGTGCAGCAGAACCAACGTTGGTCGGCTATTTATCTACATATAAATGTAATTAATTACTACCTGCGCGTTCATACATAATTCTAAAATTAATCTAAGATTTCGGGTACCCATAGATAGTAGATAATTACTTACCTACAATGAAACATTTAATAAAAATCTTTAGCACATCACGCATCATCCTGTAGAATCGATTGTTTTTGCCGTCCAATAAACGAAAATCCCTGTAAACTTCAGAAAACGAAACGACTGCGGCGTCGGCGAACCGGGTGAGTGGATTTTTGCAATTGATAGCGCCAATTACAATAGCGCATAGCTGGGGATACCTTAATTTTAGATACTTTTTGGGTAGCGATCCAAAAAGTGGGAAGATGATACTGATAGACATGGATGTCCTCTCACGAGGTCTATCCATCCTTAAGACCCCCTCAACCTCCCCTGCTTGTGGTAAATGATCTCTGCCTGAACTGATGAAGGTCGCTAGTCAGCCCCGGATTTACTATTTTTTCGAACCGGGGCAGAAACTTGATAGTGGCGCCCTTCTCTCCAGCATTTGAGATAATTTAGTTTAAAAAATCACAAATATAACGACGCGACGGTGGAAAGGAAAACCCTTGAAACGACAATTTTGGAACTTTACATGAGAGCCGATCACTCCATAGTTTTTTATTTTTAATCATACTATAATATTATGATTTTGGCACCCCCTGAAACTACCGCCCGGGGCGGGTGCCCCGGTTTGCTCCCCCTTAGATCCGGGGCTGTCGCTAGTCTGTACCACCTATTTTAATCCCGACAGCACTTTACTTACGCGTGATGATAGGGTATTTGTAAAACCTTTTTTCTTAAAATGGACAGCGAATTTTGGTCGCAGTTCGCACCATCGAAACATCTAAGTGGATAACCCGTTTTTCGTTTTTGGACGACAACGCATGATGATGTGATGTCTGGTGTAGGGCGGGCGATTATTACCACTTATCATCATGTCACTGCCTTTCCCGTTTGTCGGCTATTGTAAAGGTATAGGATTCTCTGTAAATTCATTGACATTGTCTTGCATAAACTTAGTATGGAATGTAGAACGAACACTAAGAAAATTCCTTGATTAGATTGATTGACCATGTTTCCACTACCCTGCCTGTTACTTGGTTCGATTCCCGGAAAAGACAGAAAAATTTATGTGAGTGAAAATTAAGTGATAGGCAATGATATTATAAGTAAAAAAGAGGTAGATATGTCAGTAGCGCGCCGAAGATGAAGATCGAAAGAGAGGTCAATTGACCTCTGTTTTCTCGTAGTCGTTCTGTCTATACAAGACGATATGCACGCTTTTGTTGTCAGAAGTGCTTGAGATATGACATACAACGTTAAAATGCCTTCGTGTATTATTGTAGTGTGATTGGTGTAGTGAAACAAAAGATAAACGTGTGTGTGTTGTAGCTCTTTTCGGAACAGATTTTTTGGTTGATTCGTATCTATATTTTTTAAACATCATTGGTGATAGGTAATGACTTCATATTTATGTTATCCATGTCGCCCGCGACGTTACACAGGCAACCCTATACGGGGATATGAATGTGTGCCACACACTGAGTGAGCGTTTTTAATTTATTGACTAAACTTAGTCCACAGGTTAAAGAAATATGGCATTGAAAATACTTCACCCAAACTCGCAAAGGCTACCTCGGGGTAACCATTCCGTGAGGTTCTCTGCTGACGACCTACCTAAGTTCAAGTCACTTGTAAGTAAAACCCACTATGATACAATACAAAAAACAAGAAATATTGAACAGTGCTTCCAATTTTATATTGTGCTTCCAATGTTATATTGTGCTTCCAATGTTATATTGTGCTTCCAATGTTACCTAAAAGTAAAATAGTCACGACGAAAAAAACTTCAGGCTTTCATAGCCAATGCTTGCCGACGCTCTGAAGGACTTATTTTATATCGAAACACTTCAATCTTCTTCGAAAAGAAGAAGAGAATAATATCGAAAATTTAACGACCAAGAGTATTTTATATCTCAAGAGTATTTTACGGTCAACAACCTACCTATAATTATTATGGTTTCCAGGGTTCTCCAGATTCAAACGTGGCAAACTATGGCGGGCCGCAGTCGTTCCCGGGGACAGACTCGGGCGCTCCCAGCCCCGACTCCTGCAGCTTCCAGCCAGCTGCCGCCAGATACCGGCTCAATGAAGCGCGTAAGTAGCTCCACGGAATACGTAGGATAGTCCGACCAATCAGAAAGTAGGAATAATCTAATTTTACCACCTAACTAACAGTCACACACTTTTTTGAACTTTAAAGATAAGCAGTATATAAGTGTGTTTGTGATCAAATTCTTAAATCTATTCATGACTCATTGTAGGTAAGTTGTTGTGCCTAAACGAGCAGTTAGGTACAACTAATGCAAATCTCGATAAAATTTAAAGAGTTGGAAATTAAAAAACAAAACCTGAAATCTTCTACACTAACTTCTGAACCGAACGTTTACTTACAAAGAGAAAGTTCTTAATAAAGTGATTACATACAAAATAGGATAGGGAAGTAAGTATTTACTAAGTCACATTGTCATTCTTCAGGTATAAAATTGTTGACGGCGATAAACCAAATAGTTCAACAGCGAGCCGAGCTGGAGACGAACAGAACGACCCTCTCGACTCTTCTAGAAGAACTGAGAAGAAAGCTCAAGAGGCGAATTGACGAATGCCATATTGATAAAAAGGAGAGGATGAAGGTAGAAATGCATTTTAAGATACCTCAGAAAATAAGTTCGCAATTCGGTTAAGCATTATTTTTAATGTTTTTAACTCAGAATTCTGTCATTTATCAACCTATTTGGAAGCATATTTTATCATTTGAATGTATGGTATATAAACTATGTGGCATCGCTGTAAATTCAAATTTAATGGTTAATTTATAGATCAAATTTTCTTAAATCTTTTAGAGCATTTGCGCTTTTTTCTTTCTTTTTCTTCTCTCTTGGCCGGCGTTGCTGAAGCTGATGCTAATGTCCAGGCGACGATAGCCACTTACCATCAAGTGGATCGTCAGCTCGTTTACCGGTTATTTCCATAAAAAGGATACCTACTAATTTTTACTTACTTTTCGAGGCATATTTTTATGTGCAATGTCGTGTCTTAGTTTTAAAACTTGTTAGAAGTCGAAGGAAACCGCAACTATCAGACGTAAGTCTTTGTCTAAACTTTACAGGCCTTGAAGCAAGCTAACCTTCGCCTGGAGAAAGAGAAGCACAGCATCGTGTCTGAGCTGGAGCACCTCAAACGACACCTGGAGAAGGAAGAGGCACACCACCTGCAGCACGCCAGGACTGCTGTGGCTCAAGTATCTTACACGTTTTTAGCTTATTCTGTTTGTGTGGGCACAGAAGACATATTAAGTAGTACATAAATATAGTGTGTGTCAAAACGTACCTCTACATTATGTGGGTTTCTCCTGAATATGTAAAAATTCCGATACCACACGGAAATCGCCATAAATGTGCGTAAGTGGGGTTTTGTAACATTTCCTACTTTGATATAATGAGGTGTTGTTCGGCCATGATTTGAGTAATAACGCAGAAGCAAGCACCTACTTTGTCTTATCATACGGTAGTTGCTGTTGGGAAAAGTTGAAGTGAAAATTATATTTTTGATACAGGCAATACAAGGCGTAGCAAAGATGGCGCCGAATGATCAGCTGTTCACTCCGTGTTCAGTGTCCGAACTTCCAAATATCGTCAGTAGGAACGTGGCTAAAAATGCACCGTCCAGAATTGTAAGTGAATTTTAGGTAATCTTTAGCATCAGTAACCCTTAAAACCTAAATAACGGTCCCACTCCTGGGCTCGGAGAGACCCTCACAATACTCATAATGTGGAAAACAGACCACAGTAACGTCCATCACGCAAATTAAGTTTGGATTGGCAGACATCATACACATTTTAAGATACGAAAGTACATTATAGAAGAGAACTCTTATGTAATGTATCCAGATTTCTTAATTCTTCCAAAGGAGCAATTTTGGTGAATATTTTCTACCATAGGTTACCATATTCGAAAATAAGTTTTCCTTGCAAAATCCGTAACATATTATTTCTAACGTTCTGTGCCGGTGATAAACTTACCCAGGATGGAGGTTGCCCAGCAGCAGAAAAATTACAAATTCGATTGTTTTATTATAGAGATTTGAATTGATTGATGAATGTTAAAAATAAATGTTCATATTTATTGTTCTCTTTCTAAGTATTTAAATTTCTAACAATTTTTAATTTCCCTGTTTCCTTGACTCAAATTCCATTCCTGGCCACCCTATACAGTATACTCACTTAACTGAAAATTAAAATTTGCCCGCACTTTAATAGGAGTCGCAACCAAAAAAAAGTGATAACCGTGAGATCAAACGTTCAAACTAAAATGTCAATTTTGTTACAAGGCATTGAACATAGAACTTAGACTGATAATATACTCTAAGATATAGAACCATTTATTATATAGAACCGATACTGCGAACCCGATGTTTGCGCAATGAACTGTAGCTAATTGGCAACTATTTTGAGTTGATTTGGTCGATTTTGAAAAGAGAACGGAGGGGGGGTACCTCCCGGCGCGAAACAAATTTTGTTCTGAGAGTCTGTTGACTGTTGGATTTGGTCGGTTTTGAAAAGAGAACGGAGTGGGATACCTCCCGGTGCGACACTTTTGTTCTAGTCTGTTTTAGTACTTTAGTAAATTATATTTAATTCTTACAGGCCGACAGCAAGTTAGCGGCAGCGAGGCTGATGCGCGACATAGTCGAGCTGAGGCAAAGAGTGGCGCAGGTGGAAGCGCGGCTAGCTAATGAATTGAAGGTGATTATGAAATTAAAAAAAACTTTTAAATACGATGATGAAATTTATGTTCATCGAAATTTTGCTGCCAGCCGTTTTTACAACCTATCTAAGCAAGTTCAACAAACTTCAGTAGATGATAGTATTGAATATCGAATAGTGACGTCACATGGCGTTTTTTGGTGAGAAACGCGTGTATGTGTGCGTGTATGTTTGTTCGCGTGTAAGTGCGTGCAGCGTCGATTTATCGAGTAACAACTAGGCATAGTTGTATCTACCTATAATATGAAGTCTAATGAATATAGTGAAAGTTAAGGTAAGTAATGGTAGAATTAAGTTAAAAAATAATATATCAGTGTATTTCCAGCGTAAACGGCAGGCTGAGGTCGACATTGTGCGACTGAGGCGCGAGCTCTCTTCCACCAAGAGCTGCGTGGCCTCCCTGCGCATCGCAGCGCCACCTATGAGGAAACAGTGTTCCAAATTCGCGTAATAACGATCGCGATATTTGAAATCAGATCAGTCATGTGTTTTTAATTTTTTAGCATCACTTATCATGGAAATACTAGCTGACTCGGCAAAAGTTCTGTCAAAAAATCTGAATTGGGACAACCTAATTACCTAGCAGTAGGTATGAAATATACTTGACCTATTTTAAATTAATTAAAATTAACTTTAAAATTAAATTAATGATAAACAGAAATTAGTTTTTGCATGAAATGTATTTTTTTTTATTATTATCATGTTGTCTGCCTTATTTTTAAATTACGAATAACGATAAAAAGACGATGTTTTGTTTACTAAATAGGACTCGTCATAAAAAACGGAGTACAGATAAAAATAAAGTTCTCTTTATTTTTAAGAAAGTTGATTTAGATTGTTATCATTATTTTTGTAATCACAGAGTACTTAATCACTATTTGTAATGTCCCTGTGTATTCATATTACGCAGATGTGGCCAACAATTACAGGCACGCTACAGGGGCGTGGCCGTTTTAGTGCCATTACAGGTTATGCGATACTAACTTGATTGTTACTAGTTAGAAATAAAAAGATTTAAAAAAAAACTTGTTTTATTTAGCATATAAATCAAAATATATTATTTTACTTGAATTAAGTTTAGAAATAAATACACCTCCACAATAAATTCCTGTTAGTAATGTTACTTATGAGTTACTGATTTTATATAGAGAATTCTAGTTTTATTCCAATTCCTCGCCCAATTCTAATTTGACATTTACAAATTCAATGGCATTTGGAGCATCATTGTCCTTTTCTATGTTGGTAATAGAAGCGTCTTGAGATTTCTGAGTCAAGTTTGTTGTGTCAGTAACTGCATCCATATGAAAATTGTATTCATTTTGTGTGTTTGTCATTACATCCTCTTTTTCATTAGTCTTTGGAAGAAAACTTGTGCAATATTCAGAACCATTTGGTTCGGTTTTTATAATCTTGTCCGGATATTTAGTAGAATCCGAACCTGAAACTGGATACTGATTTCCAAAAATGTGGTGATCATAAGGATTGCAGAGATAATTCATTATTTTTTGTTTTCGTTTTTCCCTAGCTCTCTTTGCAATTCGGGTATGTCGGCCAATATTTGATTTCTTTAATGGCATCGTTCTGTGACTCTGTATAAATGCAAATAAATAGTAAGTATAAGTCAAGAGTACCACACTAATGTGTATCTTAGCTTCTGACTTCTATGAAAAGCCCTTCTGTTGAAGGTACTTATCCATAGATTTACTACCTAAGCTGGTAGAGAAGCAATAAATAAACACAGTTTCACAAGCTCACAATGCAATAAATACTTTGTGGCTCAAAATTCAAAATCCAGAAGTTTTATTCCTATTCTAGTGGGAATAAAAAGTACACAATAACACTTCCCTTAGTTATTATAAGTCCAATACTTTCCCAGCTGACTGAACTGTCTAACTTTTACTAACATATCACCACTGCCACTTTAAATAATCACTTGCACATTGTCACTTAGTTATTCATAAAATCACTTACATCACATCAATATTAGTCAAATAAGTAATTCACTTAAGGATATAGTTCTGCCTTTTCAACTGCAATATTAGCACTTATTAGTTATTGCCAGATCTCCTGGAATCGCCTTACAAAGTTTTTTGAAATATAATAAGTTTATTTTATTAATGCTTGACAACTATCCTACTTAAATAAGTAATTACTCACAATACAATAGTCTGAGGTTCTATAACTTCATGTTCAAGAATCTTCTGTTTCATCTTTATACTCAACTTTAACACATTCCATGGCATCAAAAGCATTCCAGTAATTTTCTGTGACCAGTCTGGCAGCCGAGGGAGCTTCCCGAGTCCGATGGAACTCGGCTTCAGAAATTGCATCGTTATATTCATCTTGGGCATCCTTTTCTGCTTTTATCTGGAGCATAGAACTAGTGCCATATTCAGCAACAGGTTCGCTTTTAACAATATTGTCAGGATAAGGATTATTACCAAAGTTTTGGACTTGGGAACTGTAGTAATCAATCATCATTTCGCGCATTAAACGACGTTTTAAACTCGTCAACCGAGCTCTTCGTGTATTTCTGCTAAGATCTGATCGACGCTTACGCGGCATGTAATATCAAATATAAAAGTGGAAACTTCAAATTTCTCACCAGACGACTGCTAGTAAGGTTAGATTCTTTTGAGACATATCTGTTGTACTAATCTACGGATTTTAGTTTAACATACTTGCTTGCCTGATGATTGGACAGTAAGATGAGACGTGAAGATATTATTATGAGAGACGCACAAATACAATGTTAACACACTCTTTTCATAAATTACAATTATCATAAAGGAATTTGATAATAAAGGTACTTGTGGTGGTTATGTGTTATATGTTTGTATTTTATTTTACTAAGTTTCAATGCAGGCACGCATAGATATAGTACTCAGCAGCAATTAATACTTTCAACTTTCTGTATAAATTATTTATTATTAAGCTTGCTTGCTTGACACTTGACTGAAAATATTATGCACAGAGTACTTTAATATCTATAAGTAGTGGAACGCGCCCATAGTGTCACTAACAATCACTATGACAGTGACAGCTGTCTGACATGTTGACTTTAATAAATTTTTAGGGTTCCGAAGAAAAATCGGAACCCTTATAGTTTCGTCATGTTCATCCATTCGTCTGTCCGTCCGTCCGTCCGTCTATCCGTAGCAAAGCGCCGAGACTCTTAGTGCTAGAAAGCTGTAATTTGGCATGAATATACATTATGAAAACTCCAGAATCGTAGAGTAAAATAATTTTTTTTCAGGATACCTCCCCTACAGGTAACGTAAGGGTGAATTTTTTATTCATGGCGTACCCTATAGCGTGGGGTATCATTAAAAAGGTCTTCCAAAAATATTAAGGGTCTTCAAAGACCATTTTTGGAATTAGGGATCCGTGTGCGAAATATTTGGCTTTGAGCTTTGAACTTGCTTTGAAGTGCTAATTTTGGTTTGAGTCAAGTACTGCCCCCCCCCCCCCCCCCCCTGCTGGCTAAACAGTTGGGAGTTGAAGAAGTGAAAAAATTCTCAAAAATAGGTTATATGATGAATTTACAAGGAAAAGTGTCACGACACGACTATGTTAGCATAAGTAGTTAATGAGTAATAGTCGATAAACTTACTACTTCGGAACTCTCCATTGCGCAGGGCCTAACACGCACTTGCCCAGTTTTCTATGGTGTCCATGTTATCTATTTTCCCATGATATTTAATTCACCCAATGATGTTTAAATAAATATAGATACGTTATGCCCTTACAAATCAACAGAAAAATCTGTTCCGATATCAGCAAGGCACGCTTTATTGCTTTATCGCACGTCTTTATCACTCTCGCCGTCTCGCGTCAAAACTACATCGCTATCTCTTTCTTCACCTCAATAAGAGTTCCCATCCCAATTGGGAACTTTTTGAGTCACACAACGCGCGCGCTTATGACATATCTGCCTCTTTTTAATATATAATATCATTGAATTCAGCCCATTAATATTTAATACAGGATATCGCCCCATAAGTATAACTTCAAAAATTAATACATGCATCAATTTGCCTCTTGGGTAGCCATTAACCCCTCCATCCTTCCACATTGTAGCGACGATTCTTATTCTACGCGGTGGAGCATTATCTAATCTTAGAAGATCCATAACCTGTAGTGGACATTCTATACAAATAAATAAAGTTGCAATGTCTGTTTGTATTATTAAAATAACCGCTTTTTACTAAGTGCATTTGAATGTACGAGTATACACAAAACAACATTTTTTTAATTTATGTCTGTCTGTCTGTTTGTTTGTTTCGGCTAATCTCTGAAATGGCTGGACCGATTTTGACGGGACTTTCACTGGCAGATAGCTGATGTAACAAGGAGTAACTTAGGCTACTTTTATTTAAAAAAATGCGAAACGAAGTTCGCTGGGTCAGTTACTTAATGGGTTAAATAAAGACATAGGCCATCTGTCAACCTGTCAAAAATTTCTCACTCAAGAATTCGTAAGTCGTATTATAGGCGGTGCAGTAAAATACATTGGTTGGTTTAAGAGTATTTTTATTTTCACCCTCAATATTTTACATAGCTGGCAACATGGACGTACGGGGGTGTGACCGGGGAGGATCAGCCACACCTCAGGATTTTATAGGCCTACCAGTACGTACCAACTGTAGTTCATAAAATAAAGTAAATTATAAAGGTATGCTAATTATACCTACTTTATTTTCTGAAATATGTCTTTTCCAATATGTTTTCAAAGTGAATTCCCACTTTTTACCGAAGGTTTAGAAACCCCGCTGTGCCCGAAAATATTCTGGCAACACTTTTAAGCACATTAATGTTCTCAAAATGTGTATACAATCTAATATCAACTAGCTAATTTGCTTATGTCTTCATACTGCACTTCCTTTACTAATCTTCCTCTTAAGGGCCCCTCTGATATCTGGAACAAAAATATATAATATATTATGTAAAAATATAACTATTACAAGTGTGGGATACATGTGCGTGTGCCTATTTGTACATGTGTGGGGCCGAAGTATTACGTAAGCACTATTTCTTTGTTTTGCTTATTTTGGATGACATGGGGGGTAGGGGAGTCTAGATGATGATTACGTCATCGGTAGTTATTTACTTTTTTACACTTTTTTTGAAAAATGTTTACGTAAGCATGGGGGGAGGGGGTAAGAGCTTTGCTTACCTTTGCTGACAAGGGGGATGGAGGGGGGGGGGGGGGTAAGTAATTGCAATAAATCTGCTTATGAATGCGTATGCGTGTTCCTTTATGCACGTGTGCTTGTGTCCCTGTAGCCTAGTCGATAGCGAACCTGCTTAAGAAGCGAGGGATCCCGGATTCGATTCCCGGGGCAGATATTTATGTGACAGATAAAATTTATACTCAGGTCATGGATGTTACTAATGTTATTATAATGTGTTATATGTGTAGTCCATGCCACCCGCGACACAGGGAAATCTATTGCAAGGGTATGAGTGTGTAAGCGTTTATTTATTATTTTATTTATTGATGTAAAACATCTATAGGCGAGGGCTAAACCTAATTTTTGGCGCGGTGAGTGGCGACGCTTCGCTGCACTATATTATTATGGTAGGGCAATATGAAAAAAATAATAATAACACAATGTGGGTAATCATAAATAAACTTAGTTTGATAGGCTGTAGCGTACAGTAGGACAAAACTGTCATCATTTTCTGGAGACAAATCGTAAAACATATTGTATTTTTTCATCATGACATATTTAGTTCCTGTCATAATCTGTACTTTTATTAGTAAAGTTGTATAAAATAATTTCGATGTTTCACATCTGCCAGCCGCCCCATGACGGCTCACATTTTTTTTTATTATTTGTGGCTGTTTGCACGTGTCTATAATAAATAAATAACGCTTCACACTCATAGCCCCACACTAGGATTCCCTGTGTCGTGGGTGCCATGGACAACACACAAGACAAGGACACTCACACCCAGACCGAGAACAGAAATTCAAACTCATCATTTAAATTTCTGCCTCGCTGGGAATCGAACCCAGGACCCTTGGCGCGGCGATCCGGCATGGTAACCATTGCGCCACACGGGTCGTCGTCTATGGATCTGTCTGATATGTGTGTGTGTGTACCTTTCTCTCAGTATGTGTGTGTATGTCAGCGTTGTATTTATTGATTACACTTGCCTCAACGTGGCAGCAGTAGTTGTCGGTGTCGATATCTCTGAGTACCCCTGTCTGTCCCCTGTAGGCACCGTTCACGAAGCGCACCGCGCGACCCTGCGAGGGGATCACTGTCTCCAGGTGGTTCTGTGGACAACGAAATGATGTAGGTTAGGGTTAGCTAAGGTTAGGGCTGTTTACCTGGGATTAGCTGGGTCAGATATAGTCTAGGAGGCATTTGAAAGCCGTTTGGTAGTGACGATTTAAACCAGATAAGCCGCAAGTAAGAATTCAAACTTCGACAAAAATGCTTGTTTATTATTTAAATAAACAAATATAAATAGACAGAGTAGTATTTAATTAAACTCGAAGTCGCCGAAAGAGTTGAAATTAAAATTTTAATTTAAAACTAAAAAAATAACGATAATTATATCGTTATGAAGTTTTACTTCATACTCATGCAAACTATTGTGCATCCATGGAAGTCAGTGTCCTCACCTGGTCCAGTTTCAACTTGGTAGATTCATCAGTGAGCCTGACATGGGCTGCGTACTTGTCTACCACCCTCAGAATAACAGCTTTCCTCTTGTAGTATTTATCTCCCAGCGATTTGGTTACAATTTTGACCACAATCCCTTCAGTCAGCCAATAGTCTTTTCTGTAAAAAATTTAAAAGTAAAGTTTAACTTTTAATATTGCATTTTTATTATGTAACTACTGACAACCAACAAACAAGCTAACAATCCACCTGATGGTATTTAACTGACTCCCGTCAGTTATGGGCGTAAGCGACACCAAAAGCACACCAACCAAGAAACAAGAGAGCAAAAGAAAGTCAGAACTGGCTCTCAAGATCCCAGACAGAACACAACATATGAACTTCGAGTTGGAAGGGAGAGAGCTAAATTATTCCCTATTTAAAGTGCTAATTTTGGTTAAAATCAAGTGTCACCCCCTGCCGGCTAAGTGGTTGCTTTTGGACAAGAGAAAAAATTCTCAAAATTAAGTTATAACTTATATGATAAATTTACAAAGAAAACTATCACGTCTATGTTAGCAAAAGTAGTTAATGAGTAATAGTCGATAAACTTACTACTTCAGAACCCTACATTGCGCGTAGTCTGACATGCACTTGCCCAGTTTTTTAAATGAATTCGTTAGAAAACCATTGTGAAAATACCTACTTAAGCATAAATTTATTTATTTAAAAAGAATAGCTGAAAAACAAACTTTGGATTTGACCTATTCCTTTATGATTTTCTTTCTTTTCATATCTGACAGTAAAAGAAGACTAACATTATCTTTCCACACATAAAAGGACTTACCTGTTTGCTTTCTCTTTTGCTTGCTCCTGCATTTCCCTAATCTCATCTAGTGCTGATTGCTTACTCCGATCTTCTCTATCTTCTGTTCTCTGCTTCTTAATGCTATCCTCTTTACTCTTGGCTGGTTTGAATGCTGACTTTATTAATTCTGGTTTTTTGTCTGTAAAAGTTAATTTAATGAAATGAAAATGGACGATAAGAGTTTAATGTAGGAAAATGTTTAAGTATCTTTGAAGGCTGATACCATCAATATTATGTTTATTTTCAAATATTTATTCATTTTCTATTGCTAAAATTCAAGCTTAATTTGTAAATTCCTAATGCCATAATCACATGAATTTTTTGTACTTGTTGAATGTTTCACTATATCTTAAGATTTTATCTTATAAGCTCTCATATTCCTTTCTTTTTATCAACAACTAAATATATGTGCTACATGCCAATTTCCACAATTCTTACCTTCTATCTTTCTCTTCAAAGTCAAGTTTAAAGTTAGTCTTTCTTGACTACTCTCCCGTTTAAATTCAGTGTATGTAGGCTCTTCTACTCTTGACTCTTTCTTGCCCTTTTCTACTTGTTTCTCTATAAACTCCAGCATTCTTTCCTGAAAAAATTGGAGGAAACCATTACAGGGATTCTTTTCAGTACCATACTAGCAGAACTATCAATACAGATGGCAGCTAAATTATTTCTGATTTATTCTAACACTGCAAAAACATTAAAAAATATTTTACAGTCAAAATTTTGCATATTAAGCCAGGTAGTTGAAAACCTCCCCTATGTTAGTATCCCATTCAATAAATGCAATCCTCTTATTTATTTATTTCTTTTTGTAGCATTCCATTTTCATACCAAAAATATTGACACAGAGGTGGACTCAATGTTAAAAGTATTATCTACCAGTTAACTTTCCAGCAGTGTTAAAACGATAATATCAGTAATTTTACCAAAATATTATTACCAAAATATTGGTTCATATTATGTTATACAATATAATATAACACAATACAAATGTAAGGCATATTTATTGTAATTTGTACACCAAAATAACATACAAAGAGATATTCTTATAAATAATGTGGTATATAAAAGACGGAATGATCATGTTGTATGTTTGTAAGAAGCAAGTTCCACAATCTAACAGCCTGGGCAGAAAAGGACTGAACGAAAAGGTTATATTACCTGATCATCTTTATCCATCTTCTCTTTCTTGGCTTTGGCTTCCTGAGCTGCTATAGCAGCTGGGTCCCGATCGATGTACGCTACGAACCAACCTTTCTCTGTCTCATCCACAACACACTTGCCCTCTCGGCCGAGCCATTTCACAAAGTCTGTTAGGGTCTCCCATTGAGTAGCATTCATGTGTAAGTGATCTCTAAAATAATGTTAATAAAGATAAAACTTACAGTAATTTATTCTTATAAATACTTTATCAATACTATTAATGATGCACTCAGACACCAAATGGTACCTTACTTTCGCAACGGCCATACTAAATTAAAGAAGTTACGCTTTTACGGATTTTTAATCACCGCGGTTTTAGTATGGCGGATAACACACCATATGTGTACGAGCTACAGTTTGTGCTAGTACTTTACTCACAACAGGTGTGTTTCGCCATTGCGAAAGTGTTAATACAGAATTACAATACAAATTCTGTAATAAGGAGTGATTTAAATAACCATTACGTGATGCTGAGTATGGCAATTAGTGTTATATTACTAGAATGGTTGTTAAAAGAAATTAAGAACAAATAAATTGAATGTGTCATTTTATTTAGCTTTTTTCTTAAATACATGATCTTGGGTTGTATTATTCATTGAAAGGTATAAAATTAAATTTTGCAATTTCATTGCAATTCATATTTAACTTGCTTTTCGAGTCTATCTCAGTGAATACTGTGCCTAAGTATTTTAAAAATGGATAGATAGATAGTCTGATAGATATCTTACCAATAGACTTACCTATTCGAGATATACTCCTGATACACTTTGTTAGCGTTAACTCGTTTCGTGCCGAATTGGCGCTTCAAGAGTTCTACGTAACCATCTGAAAACTCTTTGGAGAACTCGTCTATGTACTTTGAAGCGTTGTCAGCAAACAGCAGAAGCTGCCGTTGATGGGATTCCGACATGGTGTGGCATTTGAAACCATTTTCGTCTCTGCATTGTTTTTGACACATCTGGCAGTACCAGCGCAATTTTTGTAACCCTTTCGCCTTTATCTTGTTTGCTATGTACTTTGGAGTTCCCTTTTCTGCTTTCCCACCCATTATTCCTGATTATTGACGAATTATGAGGAAACGTTTGAAGTGTAGGAGTTGATTACAGCGAGATAAAACCAATTGCACAAGTTTCAGTGCAGCTCTTATATTGGTAACGAAATAAATAATTTCATTTACACATACGTACACTTTTATTACAACAATTAATATTTCACTGGACTGCGGAATTTAGAAATTAATTATAATTCATTATTTACCCAACTCGAATCGAACTCAACTCAAGTGAAATTAAATGTCAAACTCTGAAACTCAACTCAAATGTCAAGTGTGTGAATTGAACAGTGTTGCCAACTCGGTATCAGGTTTTCGGGCTAAACACAGTTTAAAAAAGGGCTAGATTCGTCCAATACATTGAAAATAGGGGCTATTGCCTAAATATCAGAGGTGACGGCGAAAAAAAAAAAAACAAAGGTCGTCAGACGCTCTACAAGTATGATAATGGCAATTTTCTCGACTTTTTTCTACGTTTTATCGTTTTTTCGATCGATTGCATCAAAAAGTTCGTGGAAAACCTGAATTAATCCCTTTTTTTTCAACACGGCGGAAAATGATTTTGGGGTTAGAAATTGGGCTAGGTGCTAAAAAATTATTTGAGGGGCTGAAAACCCGTAAAAAGGGCTAGATCTAGCCCCGAAAGGGCTAAATTGGCAACACTGGAATTGAATGGTGTCTTTGTCTATGCTATCAAATCAATGTTGCTATAATGTTTTGACAGATCAATGTTTAACTTGTATCTGCCATAGACAAATATATTATATCCAAGGATACAAACTGCTGGCGCGCGAGTTGAATGAAGTCGGGGTCTGAAGCGAGGGGCGGAAGCGTGCGCAGCCACCCGCTACTTCTTGCCTCGAACGCCCGGAGTGTAGTGTTGTCCTTGATAATTTTCGCGCGCATTCGTTGATATCGACTCAGTTGTTTAGTATGCTTGAAAATAAAGCATAAAACTTATGTTTTAATCAATAATACCTTAGCCCCGTTCCCTCTGTATTGTTTTAGTACCCTCTGTGTTTGTTACGAGAACACGTACGTAGGAACAAACATTCACATTTATGATTATAATATTATCTTAAGTTTTTAATTAAAATTTATTGAAATATGACTAATTAATTACCAATTAGGTCACAAGTCACAACACTAGCCGCATTCCTAAGTTCTGCATTCAACTCGCGTGGCTATTGTACCAGCTGAAGATGGATCACGTGATAATGGATAGACAATTTCGACCTGTGAGCAATCTTATCGTATGATAGGCCTGGCTTGTGACTGTAAACCTGTGTTGACTTGACGTTGACCTTAGGACCCGTAGCCATCTCGTAACGCGTACCTACTTGCGAACAAGTCATAGAGCATAGTGGGTACTTCATACTTGGCTTGCCTCTCAGCTTCCATACGCACCGCACCCTAGGAAGTTGCTAAAGAGAATTATAATAATATGGGATAGGCAGACCCATCTTTCCCACTGGGCACACTGGGCACGTGCCCAGGGCCCCGTGATCGAGGGGGCCCCCTAGTAACTACCAAATCACTAACGATAACCGATATTTATTACCAATAAACTTTTTTCGTTCGAATAAATTGAACCTAAATTACTGACGACAATACCAATTTGCTTGCTTATTAGCTTTTGCATGCGCGAAGCTACTCTACTCTCACCCAAAAATTAGGCTTTGTGATGTGTATTTTACGAAGCATTTTAGAGTAGCAGCTTAGATATTGCGCGTGGCCTGACACGCACTTGCCCGGTTTTTTAATATACCTACTTATTAAGTAGTTTTACTCTAAAATGCTTCGTAAAATACACATCACAAAGCCTTATTTTTGGGTGAGAGTAGAGTAGCTTCGCGCATGCAAAAGCTAATAAGCAAGCAAATTGGTATTGTCGTCAGTAATTTAGGTTCAATTTATTCAATTTTTATTCATAATTCAATATTCAATATTTGTTCAATTTATCCGGGTTCCGAAGTAGTAAGTTTATGGACTATTACTCATTAACTACTTATGCTATCGTGATAGTTTTCCTTGTAAATTCATCATTAAACCTATTTTTGAGAATTTTTTCACTTGTCCAATTCCAACTGCTTAGCCAGCAGGGGGGAGGACACCTTACTCTAACCAAAATGAGCATTTTAAAGCCAAATATTTCGCAAATGTACCTTTGTTCTAAAAATGGTCCAAGAAGACCCGTAATATTTTTGGAAGACCTTTTCAACGACACCCCACTCTATAAGTTACGTGACGAATAAAAAATTCATCCTCGCGTTACCTGTAGGGGAGGTACCCTAAAAAAATGTTTTCCAATATTTTATTCTTCGATTCTGGATTTTTTAATAAATATGTATAAGTATTAATGCCAAATTACAGCTTTCTAACACTAAGGGTCTCAGCGCTTTGCTTCGGACAGACGGACAGACGGACGGACAGACGGACGGACAGACGGACGGACGGACGGACATGATGAAACTATAAGGGTTCCGCTTTTACTTTGTAACCCTAAAAACCGCAAATACTATAAATATAATATCTGTGTAAGCGCTACATCCACTTCAGCCGGCTAATTCTTTGAGCTGGATTTATTACCGCCCAGGTCTCGATAGAATCAAAGGCTTTCTTATAGTTGACATAGGCAACACATAGCGGCAGATTATACTCCTCGATCTTCTGTATAATCTGCCGCAGTGTGTGTATGTGGTCTAGGGTACTGTAGCCTTTTCGGAGTCCTGCTTCTTCGGGAGGCTGGAAGTCGTCAAGCCTGTGTGCAATACGATTTGAGAGCACCCTCGAAAACAGCTTATAAACGTGGCTCAGAAGTGCAATGGGCCTGTAGTTCTTCAAAAGGGTTTTATCGCCCTTCTTGAAGAACAGCGTCACCACACTTCTACCCCACGCTTCCGGGGTAGTTCCAGTGTTGATGACGAGATCTAACAGTTTTTGGAGCGCCACTAGAATTTCCCTCCAGCTCTTAGAAGTGCGGTTGTGATTCCTTCATCTCCCGGTGCCTTGTTGTTGATACGCTGAGCGTTCATCTAAAACAGCGGTTAAGTTCATATAAGAACATTAGTAGGTAAACTTTTTGATTTCTTCTTTCACTTGAAAACTCTAAATTCTGAAGAGTTGTGACAAAATTGCAAATAATTTGCTGAATTTTATTATGAAGATGTTAATGAGAAAGAGTTAGAAATGGAATGTCAGCATTTAACAGAATACTTGAAAATTGTTCACAGTGAAAATGAGGAAACTAATAGTATATTTAAGACTATTAATTATAAAGAGAAAAAAATAGTAACTTTTAAAAGAAAACAAAATTGAAGACATATTTCCAAATGTAGAAATCGCATTGAGAGTCTTTTTAAGCATGATGGTAACCAACTGCAGTGGAGAACGATCCTTTTCCAAATAAAAAAAAAATGAGAAGTACAATGCTTCAAGAGAGATTAACCAGTTTGTCGCTGATGTCAATAGAATGTGATGTGCTCAAAAATATTGATTTTGAGAAGAAGTGATTAACGATTTTGCCCATCTCAAATCTAGAAGGGTTCCTCTTCAATCAACATAGATTCTTAAGTATTAACCTGTGAATGCTAAAAGAGTTACTTTTGTGGATTATATTGCATTATCTATTCATTTAATGTGACTGTCAATAAAATAAATCTAGAAGCTTCCTTATCTATCTTCTTTATGTATTCTAACAAAACAGTGTTGTATTAAAGTCATAGGGGCCCCATTATCCTAATATGCCCAGGGCCTCCAATAGGTTAAAGACGGCCCTGGGGATAGGGTATTGGGTAGGAGGAGTTACATTGCATTGCGCATAATCGTGACTCGTGAGTCTTGTGCTATAAATACAACAGGCAATCAAGCAGGCCTTACAAGGTTTTGAAACACTGTCTCGTCATGTGTTTCAGGGAAGAACACATTAAAATTTTTTTTAGTTTAAACATCTATTTCAGGGAGTTAGGGAAAGGCTATCACGTATGCTAGACGAACAGGTAATTTAAAGAAAAATAACTCATTCAAGAAGTAACAGCAAGGAATTTTATCTGGCTCGTTCAAATGATGTCCGCAGCAAATTGATGCATTATAAGGACTAAAATTGAAATAAAATAAATTGCGAATAAAAAATAATATTTGTTTTGTCAGTGCTATGTCAAAGCTTATCTTGTTTTAGTTTTACAAAATTTTCTTTTTAGAGTACATAATAGTTTTATTTAGTTTGATTGTGTGAAATGTGAATGTTGTGCATATTGTGCAATGGACGTCTTGTGGTCTAAAGATAAGCTTCACAAAATATTTAGCAAAGTGAGGAGATAGTTCAGTAACACAAAAAAAAACGTATAACTCAATAAAATATAAAAATATATCCTTCATTATCAGGTTGTGTAGGCAGGTTTAAAGCAAATACAAAAATTATTAATACCCTGACGTTTTAAATTTTAATTCAACAACATTGTCTAGGATTCCCTTGCAATGACAATCAACGCTCACGCATCGGGCGATGGCTGCGTCACCGTGCGGTCTTGTCGGCTGTGCGCTGGGGATACCAACCTGCGAAGATTCAACGAGACGTATTTAAGCGAGGGGATTGAAGAGAGATATGACCAACTTTTATATGAATGTTTTGGTGTCAGGGTAAACAGTCTATTACTTACTTTTGTTTCTACCTCTAAATTCTTCTATATCGACAGATCGGATACAGTGCCCAATATCACTAAAAATACGTCGGATATGCCGATATAAATTAAGTTTACCTATTCAGATTGAATGTCCTAATTGTCGAAGTGCATATTTAGCGCTGCCAGTCCGGCTCCTGATACAATTATCGATACTTAGCCGAATGAGTTAGGAGACATAGGTGACTCTCAGTCGGATTATCTTAATATATCCCATAACCATAGGCCGATTGAATGGCGTAAACTAGTGTGCCGCTGGCAATAATATGTAAGAGTCATATAACACCCTAGAAAATTAGCTGAGCAACTTCCTGAACTCGGCTGCCTAAACACGTTCTAACAAGCAAACTAAACTACTTTAATGACTGCTAATAGTTTCGTATCTAAAAAACTAAGTATTTTTCAGGTACATCCCTCAAATTGTATGATTTGTGAACATTGTGTACGCCAGCTTCGAAATATAAATCGCTTCCGATCACTTGTGCATGATGCTTTTGTGAAACAACGTAGCGAATGTTAGTTTGATATACATATTTTTATGATTTTAACCGTATGTGTTTTGCTCTGCGGCTCATTGAAGTATAATGTCATAGAACAGACATCTCGAACAAAATGTGTGTCCCGCCCGGGACTCCCGGGAGGTTCCATTTTCAAAATTGAGCCCTCGTTCTCCTTTCAAAATAGAACGAATCCATTGAAGATTGAAGCCACGTGGCGCCAATGCATTGGGACATACATGATGTTCGCGGTGTCTGTTCTATGCGCTAGTAATTATACTTCAATACAGCGGCTTTCCTATTTATGGTTTCATTTTTTTTATTCCTAAAATCAAACAACATCTTAATTTTATGTTATTGCACTTCAACCTAGCTAAATATATTGAATTAATAATTTTTAGATTCTTCAAAACATTCCCAGTTGGGTATCGGTGAAGGATATATTCGTCAAAAAAGTAAATCAAAAGTGTCTAAGCACGACGAAAAAACCGCCAACTGTTCAAAAGAAGTTGTCAAACTGCGGAAAGGGAAGTCGAAAACCATAGACGTGGCAAAAAGGCGCGAAATTCGTCGTGATCGCCGAAGCAGTGAATTGAGCAACGCAGTCGTAAAAAGGATAATTCTTACTTGCATGACATGTAAACAACGATATCCGATGATAGTTCCATTTGAAGGCTGGAAGGAGTTTGTATGTTCGCGGTGTAAAAAGAAGCGAGAAGTTAGGACGAGTGATCGGTGTAAATTAAAAAAGGCACCAAGTATGATGATGAGGGAACGTATGGTGCTGAATTCCAAGGCAGATATGAGAGGAAGAAGCGGGTACTAATTTTAATATTGTCATTGATAGTTTATCACTATTTATCTACTATTTAGGCATCGACCACTAATACAAAGTCAAAGTCAAAATATTTTGTTCATATAGGTATCACTGATACACCTATGCACGTCGTTTCATATCAAATCATATCAAAGCACGTCAAATCATAGATTCATTCATTTTAACTTATGGTTTAAAAATTATTAAAAAAATTGTCACTATAAAAATAGTGAAAACTTTTTCGATTCAAGGAATTGTAGAGTTATTGAAATAGTCTGCAGTAAAAACAAATACATTTTCAAGCACCTGATAATTTTTCTTAATTTCCTCTCCCAGGCTTTCGTGCTCGTTAAAACGTTCAGCTCGCCTGTCTAAAACGGAAGACACATTGACGGTACGACAGCAAAAATACCAATGTAGTTTGTGCCCCAAAAAGTACATCGTCGCCCAACACTTGGCCCATCATATGAGCACCGTGCATGGTAAGGTCAACATCGAAGGCACCGTCCGTAATAAAGTATCCAGCAAGGATGCGCTCGAAGATAACACGAGAATGAACACAGGGCAACCAGTTTATCAATGTGATGTATGCTTAAGGACCTTTAAAGGAAAACGGTGCTTCCAGTCACATTATTTGACGCATGGTAAATAAAGAAAATTCTACGTCGTTAAAAATCTCGTTTGTCCAGTTGAGTTTCGTTTATTTTTGTAGTAAAATATTGTTTTTGTCTATGGTATTATATTGGCGGTATGTGCATAGCGTATTAGCGAATGTATTTTTGTACATTTGGAATATTCTTGTAAGCATAATAAACATTTTTTTAACAAAACCTCTTTTTTATAAAATGTCTTTAAAATAAGCACGATCATCCAGTAGACATCTTTACACTGATCAAAATTGCATCTGAATAATTTTGGTATCCTGGGATTTGATCAACTTTAAGTAAAATTTTTAATTGAGTTAATTATCTAAAACATTAGGCACCAATATAGAGCATTACTAAACCAAATAAATATGTTTAAAAATGAAACTTCAATTTCAAAGCTCATTAATTCCATTATTTTCTTTATTCCAAAACAATAATCTTAAAACATTGATATTATTGGTATACACAGCATCGGTACAATATGGTTCATATATGTTATATTTTATATGATAATAGTAATTGTCTAAAAAAGGCTTACCCACTCATGTTACAATTTAAGCTCGTTTAAGCAACTCACAGCTACACTACAGATATAAAATGGAAACTCTCTGTCAGCAAAACAATTAGGTATACAAGGTATGAAACTAAAACTTTCGGTAATCTGTTTATATAAAAGGCAAAAGTGATTGACTGATGTATCAACGCACAAACCACAATCTTAGGGCTAGAAACTTAAACTTTCGCACACGTATTCCTCTTAAGACGTATGCATCCACTAAGGAAGGATTTTTCAAAATTCAACCCCGAAGGGGGTGAAACAGCTAGTATTACATGTTTGTGTTATTATCAATGTTAAATCGTACCTTGCGTATATAGGTATAATTTTACATTGATTATAACACAAACAATATGTATTAATAAACAATATCGAACGTTATAGTTTCAGGTTCCGCATACCTAATTCTTTTGCTGACTGTACATGCTACTTTGTATTTTTTGTACAGATACAAATACTCAAGCAATTGTATAACAACGAACGACATGTATACACGTTGCTTATCTATTTTAATATATTTGTTTCATAAGCTCCTTTTTTATATGTATATATTTTTCAGCAATACAGGGTAAGTTATATATGACACTTTGATATATGTAAAACTTTATTTTTATATTTGTTCAACAAAGTTCATAAAAAAATATTCTTACTTAATTTTTAACTGTATTAAATATATTTATAAGTACTCATCATAACAGAGCTCTTTTGTGCTTCGTAAAATTAAATGAAGTTAAACAATATTAAACTCTTTGAATTCCAATATATTTCGCATTTTAAAATATAAAAACATGAAGAAAATTATAAGATACCTTTTATTAAAATACCTTATAAAACTTTATATTAATTAGGTTAAATTACCGTTACGTAATATTATTTTTTTAAAATTTATCCCACTTCTGAAAGGTAAAAAATGTCAATAATAGGATTATTTAACAGCACCACATTTAATATAGTAAATGTTATAAAATTTTGGGCTAAGTAGGTAGGTACAATATACAAAAGTAAGGCACAATCTTTGGAAGATGAAATCATGTACTTTATGATTACAAATTACGTTATAGAGACGAGAGATATAAAATTCTTACTATAAATTTTATACTTGTAGTTTTAAAGCGATCATTGGCTCTTACGCCCCAACTCATTCACTAATGGTTACCTACTTAAATCGCTCTTTAGTACAGAATTTGTATGGTGATTCTTTACTAACTAACTAAGTTAGTGACTCTGAGTTGTGGCGTAAGTCTTGATCAGTAACAAAGTGCAAAGGTTACAATATAAAACATCATATCTGTCATATCTTTTGTGCAGTTTTAAAAAAGTTGTTGATTTCTATTTAAATAATTAACATTTTTCACTCGTATTATGTATTTGATTGAGTATAAGTTAGTCTAAAAATGTTCAACATTTGTCAGAGTAAGCCATGATTAAGATTAACGGCCACATTAAGAGTCCCTTAACGATTACTTTAATCGCTCCTTAGTACAATCACAATACTAATTATATATTAAGGAGCGATTTAAGTAGCCGTGAAGTGACTCTGAGTACAACCGTAAGATGATCTCCTGAACGAAAGTGGGAACATTAACGATAATGTATTCTAATGGAAAACATCACAATAATTTACTTTAATTATTGATATTTACTATACAGTTAATACGTTTTGTTAACATGGCAGGCAAGGGACGGTAAGACATTGTAAGTTTTATTATTGATAAGATATACTTACAAACAGATATCTAATTATCAAAACTATTTTCAGTAAAACCTAAAATAACATTATGTATTGTAAAATAAATATAATTTATTGTGATGAAAAAATCGGGTTACAAAAATTTTAATAAACATTTGAAAACTCAAAATAATGGCGGTAAAATAATGTTGCCATATCTTTGAATAAGTACTTTACCTATACCTAAAAACTTTAAAGGATAATTGCCTGAATTTGATTTTCCGTACTACCGTATATTCGTTTTCAATATATGATTTACTTCTCTTTTAAGATAAATAATGTGGTAGTGAGTTATCCTCGCTACGGTATGATTAGTTCAGATGTCATTGCCATTAAGAGCACCGTATCTTCTACCTACCGTTAAATAGCGCTATAGTTAGTTTAATTTCGGATTTTTGTTTAATGTAAACGGTAATATCGAATTATAATGAAACCAGCAGTTACCAAAATCAAATTCAGACCATCCAACCTAAAGCTAATTGTTACATTGCAAATGCCACATTAAATACTATCAAACTACTCACTTTCTATACTTACTTCTGTATTAAAAATACCAAACATTCTAGAAATAATAGTTGTTAAAATACTACACGCTAAGTTGTAAAATCTTACATAATATTAGCGGGAAAATTATTGCTATTATTTATAAACACACACAAATAATATTTGCTAAATATTTTAAAAATATTTTACCCACAATTACATGCTATATGTCTGGGTCTATATTTGCTAAAGAAAAATAATCGTGTAAATATTAGACAATTCCAAACATGAAATATTATATAATCTGTGAATAATACGTATAGACATTGAATTAATTATTTGTAGAAAATAAATATTTGTCACGTTAAAATACTAAAATAAAACAGCGCGAATTTTTCTCAAGGTTATCAATATCAATATAAGTAATAAATGCCTCGATATTAAATACGGATAATTGTCATAAAAATAGCATAGACCTTTATGTATTAACTATACAAAAATAGCTGTAATTTTCCCGCCGTAAGCACATGTTTCGCATTGTCATAAAATAATCGGCAGTAATTGCCAATACGATGACCGTTGTAGTATAGTTTTTTTATTTAGACACATTAAACTGCTTTAGTTAATTGGATTTAAAATAAACTTGCGAATAATCTAATGAAATAATGTTTAAAATATACTTTCACGAGCCACGATAACGATAAAACAATTACATAATTTTTAAAAATGTATGTCGCATACCTTATACCAATGTCTATGGTAAGTAAATTAGACAGTTGCGGTCATTACTCTGTGTCTTTGCGGCTACTACAGCGGCACCCTCTGTGTTACTTCTTGTCCTTCTTGAGGAGTTTCTCTGCTTCCCCGCTCTCAGCGTCGCGATCGTACGGCTTGTAGTTGGTGTTCGACAGCGGACTGGCCGAAATTGGTAGTAACTGAAAACAAAGTTATAACTAAAAACCTGTTTACCTCATTCTGTATTGCCTGAGAGCATAGAGGGTAAAAAAGAACTGACTTATATCTATGTCTTGTCTTTGTCCTCTACCCAAAGGTTGTCTGGAAGAGATCGCTCTATAGCGATAAGGCCGCCTTTTGTGCTACATGCTATTTATATTATGTTCTAATGTAGACTTCTACTATTTGGTGTGTACAATAAAGAGTATTCTATTCTATTCTATTCTATTCTATGTCTGTGGGGGGAAAGTTGAAAAAGTGTCGTGTTGTTGACGGATTGAAGTTAGACTGACAGTCCTGTAAACCTAACCTAACTTCAACCATTGAAGTATAATGTCATAGAACAGACATCTCGAACAAAATGTGTCCCGCCCGGGAGGTTCGATTTTCAAAATTGAGCCCCCGTTGTCCTTTCAAAATGGAACGAATCCATTGAAGATTGAAGTCACGTGGCGCCGATGCATTGGGACATCATGTTCGCGGTATCGGTTCTATATACTAGGAATAATACTTCAATGACTTCAACCCTTTACCCTGTTGCTACCGTGGCGCCACCCTAATTGACGGACACTTTTGCACAACAGTCATTTCTCCTTTACCTCTATCCTCCATGCCTGGGAGCTAGAGAAAGAGACATTTTGTGAGTTCTAAATAAGTATGAATCGGAAGAATAATATTGTTTTTATTTTATTTTTATATCTCAAATAAAAACCACAGAGAAGCAGTAAATGCTGAGATGCGGTGAGGTGAGGTGAGAAGAAGTGAGAGGTGCGGTGTGGAGTTGGCGACGAGATATGACGAGGAGTTTCAAATACTGGCCGGCGAGCTGGCCAGGAGAAAGATCATTAATAAAAATTATGGAGATTTCATGATCTCTCTATTTATGTCCGTAATTGTATAAAAAAATATTGGAAAGATTGTGAGATTTGTGAGCATATGTATTTTCAGCGTAATTATGACATTAAATTATCTCATAACGATCACACATTTTGATTTTAGTTGAGACGTTACCCTTGTTAGACGGTAAAGTATTTAACACTGCCGTTTATAATGGTCAATCAATCAATCAACCAATCAATCAATCATAATATTTATTGTGGAATACAGGTCAGTCCTAACATAATAATATTATAATACTTACGATTATGTTAGCTCATCAACCTCATCATTTATGTTATGAATGGATGTGTTGCTAGATGAAAATGAGTGCTAGTGAGGTGTCCACAATAAAATAGGTAATTCATATAGTTTTGTGCATTGTACAATAGAAGTTTCAATAGACGACTCTTTGAAATTTAAGCACACGTATAGTTACATATAATTTGTATCCTTTACCTGTTGTAAATACTCAGGCCAGATTAAAATCTAGCATTAGGTACTTCCAAAGTCTGATTGCGTGGAATAAAGACAAATGTTAAATATAAAATTTATTTTCAACAATTTTGATTTCATACGGTTCCGTACGAAATAAACGAAAAATGGAACCCTTATCATCCCTCGTGTGTCTGTCTGCCTGTTACAGTCAATTTACTCCAAAACTACTGGAGCATATGGTAAGGCCAATGCAACTATCTTCCCATCACTTTGTCTAACAAATGGCGGTACCTCGTTAAAGAATATTTGTGACTTCAATGGTTTAAAATGCTGATCTAATGCAGTTCGTAAAAGTTTTAATTTGTGAAGAACATTTGTGTAAATACATACCTGTCGAGGCGGTGATTTCTCGTTCTCTACAATATCATCCAACTTGTCTCCTTCGCGAAGTAACTAAAACAAGAACAAATTCACTATGAATAAGAATTCTCACAACACTAATTTTATACTAAAACGTTAAAATTAAAACATTTAACAAAACAAATTAACAAATTAAATTATAATAAAAGAAACACTGAAATAGCGATGTATCGAACAAGTGGGACATATTAATGTCAAAAAATTAAAACAAAAAAAATCTTGTAAGGAAGGACCAAAATGGTCCTTCGCGCCAGTTGTATTATAGTAACATAGCACTTGGTCAGTCATACCTTGTCGACCTCGGGCTCGATCTGTTCATTGGTGCCGCCCTTGTTCAGCGCGCCCTTCTCCATCAGGGTGGCGCGCTTGGCTGCCAGGTACATGGAACTGGAAAGGAATTACATTGAACAACCGAACTTTTAAGAAACGTGTAAAGGCTCAGCTCGGGCTACTATAGCATAAATGAATATTTAAATGACAAGGATGCTTGGAAATGACTAGCTAGGCAACCAGTTCTGCACATGTTAGTACCTATTTGTGTAATAGATATAAGTTTTATTTTTAAAAGATGTGCTGAGGAGTTTCTTTACGGCTTTTCTTCTCCTCCATGACAAAGCACCTTTCACAAAGCTGGTAGATTAAAAAAATGACGTGCATAAGAGTATCAGTGATACCTACATGAATAAAGATTATTTCATTTCATTGCATTTCTAAGGTTGAAGATCTATAAACCGCACAACGGATTTGCTTAGACTTAAAATTATCCGAAAAATAATAGTCCTAAATCAACCTAAACAATAGACGTTAGAGTCAATCATCTAGTACATCTGAATGACGTCTGAGAAAAGTCCAAATCTAAGTTGACTCATATAGATCCCAACCTGAGAAGCTCTTTTTTTAAGTCAATAAGAGAGACTAGGAGTGCGCCAAACATCTCGAACTAAAGGTATAATCTTAAAAGTCGACAGCAGAAACTTTTTATTACTAAGTAGCAGTGTTGCCAGGTAGACATAATTACGGTAGATCTACAGCATTCAGCTTCGTTTTTAGTGTTTTTAGCACGTTTTTCACGGAAAAATCTACCATAATCCAGTTTTTGGCTTTAATGTCAGCTTTACCTCATTTTATAAATTGGGAAGATTTTCATTTAAAGGAATACTAACACTAAAATTATCAATACGGTAATTATTTGTATTTTATCCCGCGGGAATCAATTCAATTTCCCGGGATGAAAAGTACTCCAGATAAAGAAAGATAAAGAGTTCCTCTCGCTATCATACCATTAGTTTGAAAAAGGAGGATACTTTTACATGAAACGCACTATCGTTAAAATGTAAACCCTATCTAATCCACTTTAAAGTAAGTTGGCTTCAGCCCATTAATGGGCCACTACTGGGCACGGGTCTCTCCCCTTAAGGAGGCCTAGAGCATACTCCACCACGCTGCTCTAGTGCGGATTTATGGAGGGGTTAGTGGGTTACGCCCCAACTCAAGAGTCACTAACGGTTACTTAAATCGCCCCTTAGTACAGAATTTGTATGGAGATTCTTCACTAAGGAGTGATTAAAGTAACCGTTAGTGACTCTGAGTTGGGGCGTTAGTGTCGGAAGTTCTCAAACCGCCCAAGGGCCTCCGACATGGCTTAACGAGTGTTATCTTATGATAACAACCCGAATCGACGGCTTTACGTGCCCTCCGAAGCACGGAAACGCTCAAGAATGTTTTGCCACTAGCGGTCACCCATCCAACTACCGACCGCGCCCGCTGTTGCTTAACTTTGTCGATCACTTAGGATCGACGCAAGCCGCCGGGCTAAGAGCGAAAGTAAGTTACATTGAAGTATTATTACTAGAACAATTTTTACGATTTTGAAAATGGAACCTCCCGGGCGGGACACATGTTGTTCGAGATGTCTGTTCTATGACATTATACTTCAATGGTTAGTTACCGCTTGATAGTGAGGTAGTATAGTTCAGCGATGGCCTTGACGGAGTAGTCGGGGACGAAGGTGTGGCGCAGCATGGAGTCCATGTTGAGGTTCTGCAGCGAGCCCAGGGTCGACGGCGCCGGTGACTCCGCTGTGGACAGCGAACGACCATTATGTTTTTTGGTGGCAACGCATCGGTTATGATCAAGTTCGAAATGGATTTCTGTTGAGGAATTAGTACCTGACGTGACAGATGGCCTTGCGGTTTAAAACAAATCATTCAGCCCCTTTTTTCTTCTTATAACTTGTCGTATAGCACGAACAGACATGACTGAACGATTGAATGATGATCCAAAATGGTAGAAGAATTAGAATGATACAAGACCAAGAATTCATCTCAAACTGGCAGTTACTTGCATGTCGTATGAACAAATAGGGATATTGACATTAACTGTAAATTAATATAAAATGGTAATATTGATTCGAAATACCTAAAATATTATTCTTTTATTGAAATCAATCACGATAAATTAAATATGACGAATTTAAAATTTCAAAAACAGTACTCACTGTGACCTCAAACGCCATTTTGAACAATATGACGTCTTTGTTCGTATTTTAAAAGAAACTTCAACAATTTTCAAAAGACCGCTAGTATTGTATATCGGTTAGTGACGTCACGTGACGTTTTTGGTGGTAAATTTGATAATGATTTTTATTTATCCATTTTTGTTTTTAAATTTTTAAATTGAAAATTATTATTTTATAAAATATTTTTCGTGAATATTAAGGTCCATAAATTAAAATTGAATCCTAAAATAAGTCAACATCCCTATTGTGCCAACCTCAGATTACATTTTTTTCCTATGTCATTATCATAATAGTCTAGGGGTATACTTTTTGTATTTAGTCACGGCGCGGCGGTGGCGCAACACTGCTATGGCGTGATACCGCATCAGAGAAAGAGAATCCACGCGTCGAAAAAACGCACGCTCAATGTAAGTTATTCACACGCGCGGCAACGACATAGATTATGCCAATTTAAGGTATATGCATACGTAACGTGTTTTTACCCCGTACGGGACGGGACGTGAAATTTTAGAAACATCGTTTCATAGAAAATGTAAACGATAGCGCATACGCCACGGAGGCACGGACTATTACTAGCGTATAGAACCGACACCGCGAACACCATGTATGCCCCAATGCATTGGCGCCACGTGGCTTCAATCTTCAATGGATTCGTTCGATTTTGAAAGGAGAACCGGGGCTCAATTTTGAAAATCGAACCTCCCGGCGGGACACACATTTTGTTCGAGATGTTTGTTCTATGACATTATACTTCAATGGGCACGCACGTATATTTATGCCCCGTCCCTTCCACGTTACGTATGCAGCGACCTTTAGAGTGACAATTTCGCATTTGCTAACGTCTTTGTGTATCTATAGTGTGACGGGTGTATATCTGTCTCACCGACGCCGATGTTCTGCGTAAGCGCCTGCACGCCGAAGTAGGTGAAGGGCCCCGCCTCGAACACCAGGTTCTCGCGCCCCACCGTCACCTCCACGCGCCCCTCCAGGATCAGCACGAAGTAATCCACCTGAACAACACACACCACAATCATTAATACAGTGATCATTGATACCAGCAAACATGGATCTTGTCCGTCCATCCATCCACCTTAGGTTCAATGACATCCGAGACGCATAAATTATTACCAGATCAGAGCTTCAATCAAATCAGGACCTATCTTCCATCTCAGGCGGTTAAGTATTTCGAATAGTCAGAAATGAGGAAGTAACGAAGAAACATTATTATTCGCATTAGCACTAAATAATAATTATGACAAAAAATAACCGACTTCAAAATCAGGGATAACTCAAAAACTACTTGTCAGATCTCGCTCAAATTTAAGTGGGACCACATGACAAGCACCAGCTTTCGACTAAAAAAAGAATACAAACATAAAAAATACAGTCGAATCGAGAACTTCTTCTTTCGAAGTTGGTTAAAAATAAAACACAAAATTAAGGCGGTGGAGTCTACAATACGCAACCAATTATTAAAATTAAAATCGCTAAAAATCTACAATAAAATGCTTTTTCACGGTACCAGTATTGAACAATGCGGGTTCCTATACGCATCATGTCTACTCACCGGCTTCCCCTCCTGGAAGACGTATCTCTTGGGGTCTTCCTTAGGCTCGTCTCCCCGCAGCTTGATGTGCTGCACCACGTCTTGCTTCAGCAGTCGCCGGAGAACTGTCTCCGATATCATGTCCGCACGGAATGGGTCCACACCTGAAGAGGAACAGAGTTGAAATTGATATTCTGTATAGCGATAGATCAGTCTTTCTCAAAGTAGACCTAAGCCTTCTAGGAGCAAAACATTTGCAAACGTGATGAAGGCCAAGTCACCAGAATAAAATTATCGTTTTCTTCATATTACGGAAGCAGTCGACCGACCTGTCACTATGCTAGGCTAATGACGAAAATCAGTGGAACTACTTTTGAGCCGCTTTGCCGTTTTTGCGTTAGCCTTTTCGGGGGATGGGGATTAGTAATTTCTATTCTCCAATAGTCTGTTCGAAACACAACCGTTCGTCTCGGTCGTTCGCAGTCGACTAAATACAGTAAATTGACCGCAAATTAGTGTCAATTTTTACTACGACACATCTAGTAAACTACATAGTCTTTGATCAGCGACAGTCTTTGTCAAGCGGCCTTTACAACTTCACAAGGACAGTTCTTGAAGTCTTCGATTTACTCTTATAATAGAACCAGCGAAGCGCTAATGGCCCAGCGGCTTGCGTCGATCCTAAGTGATCGACAAAGTTAAGCAACAGTGGGCGCGATCGGTAGTTGGATGGGTGACCGCTAGTGGCAAAAAATTCTTGAGCGTTTCTGTGCTTCGGAGGGCACGCTAAAGCCGTCGGTCCCGGTTGTAATCATAAGTTAACAGTCGTAAGCGATGTCGGAGGCCCTCGGGCGGTTTGAAAACTTCTGACACTCATGTTGGCCACTAACCCCTCCACCAATCCGCACTGGAGCAGCGTGGTGGAGTATGCTCTAGGCCTCCTTAAGAGGAGAGACCCGTGCCCAGTAGTGGGCTTTTAATGGGTTGAAACCAGAACAAGCGTGGCCCATGCATCCTGCTAGTTCAACTCACTGGTGCTGAGGAACTGGAAGGCGGCCAGCACGAGCTGCGGCGACACGTGCACGCGCTGGTGCTGGTGCCCGGCGAACGACGCCAGATCCTGGAACCGGTTCAGCGGCCGCATCAGACGCTTCTTGGTGCGGTTGTCCGCTGGAACAATGATATTGCTTGTGTTAGCTTACCTGCAACGTCGTGTGAGTGAAAAGAATTGAGAGGGACGGAGAGGATTAGAGAGTGAGCTATTTATCTGGATTCGGCGAAGATTCGCGCAGGAACTTTACCGATAGCAAAGGTCTCCAGGATAATAGCTTTTTATTTTATTATGATATTAAATATTGTCAAAGTCAAAGTCAAAATATTTTATTCATATAGGTATCACTGATACACTTATGCACGTCATTTTTTGGCTTTTCGGAAGGTGCTTTGTCGTGGAGGAGAAGAAAAGCCTAAAGAAACTCCTCAGCACATCTTTTAAAAAAAATATTACAAAAAAAGATAATAATACAAAAGTATTTACTATTCTGAGCGGAACTGGTTGCAGAGCTGGTCATTTCCATGCGTCTTTGTCATTTAAATACTCGTCTACACTATAATATCCCTTGCCTAACAATTGTGTCTTTACACGTTTTTTGAAAGTTTCTATTGGCAAGTCACGTATTAATTTTGGGATTTTATTATAGAAATGTATACCAAGCCCTATGAAAGATCGCTGCACTTTACTTAGGCGGAACGAAGGCGTAACTAATTGATGCATTCTTTTCGTATGACGATTATTAATATCAAAATTTTGTTTATACGCGTTTATATTCTTCCGTATAAAAACTACATTGTTGAAGATATACTGGGAAGCTACTGTAAGTATACCTATTTCCTTGAACTTTTCACGCAAAGATTCCCGAGACCTAAGTTTATAAATAGCCCTAACTGCCCGTTTTTGGAGTATGAAAATTTGTTTTATATTGGCTGCTTTGCCCCACAGTAAGATGGCATAAGACATAACACTGTGGGAATAAGCAAAATAGACTATCCTAGCAGTTTCGACGTCTGTATACTGCCTTATTTTCCTAACAGCAAAAGCAGCCCTACCGAGTTTTGTCGCGAGATTTGTTATTGATTTCTAAATTTTTAAAGCGAAGAGGATATGCTTTGTAATTGTGATTGACATACCTATTATTTTTAGAAAATATTATGTTTTTTAAAGGTTATGGAGAAAACAGGTTTTAACTAAGCTCAGCTTGTTTCTCCCGAGTTAAGCGTATTTATGGTAATTTGAATCAGTACTTTGACATATTCTGGTAATTTGAAAACAGTATTTTGACGAGGAACCTTCGACACGAGTTCGGGTCATTTATAAGTTGGAACTGAGTTGTGGCAGACGCCAAATAGGTAACTTTTTTATTTATTTCTAGCAAAAGAATGTACAAGTTCCACATTTCCATTTCTGCCAAACTGCAACTAGCCAACCACCAATCACTTACAGCCTGCCAACAAAGCTGGCATTAGAGGAGGGCAAGGTAGGGCGACGGCCTAGGTCGCCACATTTGGAGGGACGCCACATTTGGGTTGAGGAGCAAAAAAAAAGGAAAAATAAAATTCTTAATAAACGTTCCCATTGGTTCAGCAAAAAATTTTTTGATTTTGATTTTCTTATGTGGACCCCACGATATTCCTGCCTTGGGCGTCTTTGGTTCTAACGCCGGCACAGCCTGCCAACTACAGCCTATCATCAACTCACAGATGACATCACTCTCATCCACAATCTCCGCTTGTATCATCTCCTCGATGACGTCCTCCAGGGTGACCAGCCCCACGGTCTCGTACACCGGGTCGCCGTCACCTTCCTCGATGCGCTGGACGAACGCCATGTGACCCTTGTGACCTGAGAAACAAAAACAATGATTGATCATTGCTATTGGTACCGAAAACCCTCTTTACAGTCGAAATTCGATTAGCTATCTATCTATCTAACCTTCTAATACCTTTAAACGAGCAATTCTTGTATATATGTTTATATATTTTCTGAATCTCGGAAATGGCTTCAACGACTTTCATGAAATTTAGTATGTTGGGGGTTTTGGGGACGATAAATCGATCTAGCGAGGATTAATTTATAGAATTTTTTTTATCCGTGTTTTCACGCAATGAAAAACTGCTACAATAGACTCTTCCTGACATCTATTGGCGAGTAGCAAAACTATAGCTACTTCAATACGATTTAGCGTTTAGCGTTGTTAAGCAACACTAAACCCACCGTAGCTCGGTCATCTGGGATTTTAGCATTATGAAACATTTACTTCGCATTGTTTTTTTTAATGTTCTTTAATAAATGTTTTTGGTACCCATATTTTACATAAGTTTAGTTTTCTGCACTTCATCTCTATTACAATACCCAGAGAGTAGCTTGTCCTAGGTTCTACACCCAGACGAGGTAAACATGTATGACAGATGTGTGCGTTTGTTTTTCCCTACCTATTATAAAGCACACGAAATTCAGAAACATTAGGCAACATTAGGCATTAAGTTTGCCCTTTGTTCATCCTTTTTTATAAGGTGACATAAATTTTAAATAAATAAATAAACACTCGCTATTGGTAGCACGAATGAAAGACATGTCTGTGACAGATAATTGTCTGTTTGTTTATTCTCTAAAACACATGTTGTGAAAAGTTTAAAGCAAAACATCATTACATTTAACCCAGATGTGTAAGGAATCAAGGTCTATAGAACATAAATAAACGAAATATAACCACGTGCGAAAGATGCCTTATAGAATTAGAAAATAAAAAGCAGCGCTTGCCAACGAACACAGGATGTTCGAATTTCGTTCGCGAATTTTTTAGGGTTTGCAAAAATTAGTTTTCGCTAAAATAAAATCATTACAAATCAAAGCAATCTCTTATTGTAGATATTGGAACGAAGTTCCTTATCGCGCGTTATGAAAGGGGGCTAGACAGAAAAAATTCTTACGAAAAGTGGTCACGACACTTTTTGAAGTGATTCAGTAATATGAAACTAGATGGCGCTGTACAACTTTCTGAATCACGCTAGCGTGATTCAATTCTGTACAACTTTGTACAGCGCCATCTAGTTTCATATTGCTGAATCACACTGCTGAGCGCGTAAAACAATACTTAAATCGAAAGGAACTTCGTTCCATCCGGGTGTCCCTTGACACCTCTCAAGTTTTTATTTATTGTTTACGGTTTTTAATAAACGTACCATTAAAAAAATTATCACAAGCGAGATGCATGCAATTTGCAAAAAAAATATAATATATTAACAATTCATCGCTCGCTTAAGATTAAGAAAGAGTATTAAACATCCAATCCACCTACTTAGCTGCGTATGTTAGCAACGTAATCGGTTAAGTAAACTAAAATTGACAGCCCTACTGAAAGATATGCAATGATTCATATCTTGACAGGTCTAGACCGCGTTTATTTTTACATGGCGTCTGGCTAACCACGCGCGCTTTTAACTCTCGTTTTACAAAGAACTGACAAATTTATGCGACGTACGAAGCCATTTTGTGCCGTGACGTAATACCGTTCTAATTAAACAGAAACGTGTGTACTACGTAGTATTAACGTTAGCATAGAAGAAATAGCACCGACGAGTGTCATTTACATACATAAAACTTTGTACTCTTTTTAATAACGCATGGGAAATTAAATACAGAAAGCTTTTGTGTATTATTATGGATTTTTGTCCCCAGGAGGTCACTAAGTTACCCTATAATGAAAATAACCAACTCTCTTTTATTAATGGACTTCAAACAAAAAAAAGAAGGAGGTTCTCAATTCGGTTGTATTTTTTTTTTGGTGTGTTACCTTATAAATTTTTACTGGGTGTACCGATTTTGATGTTTTTTCTTATAGTTATTCAAGACTAGTACTTTTTGAGCCCAGCGGTTAGAAAGTTGGTCTCCCGAACGCAGGGGCCCGAGTTCAAATCCTGGCACGCACCTCTGATTTTCAAATATGTGCGTATTTCACATTAATCATCACTTGCTTCGGTGAAGGAAAACATCGTGAGGAAACCTGCACAGCAGAGAGTTCTCCATAATGTTCTCAAAGGTGTTTGAAGTCTACCGATCCGCACTTGGCCAGCGTGGTAGACTATGGCCTGTACCTGATATTGTGGGAGGAGACCTCGAGCCCAGCAGTGCGACAATTATGGGTTGTTGCTTTGCTTTGCTACCAAACCAATGCTTCGTAGTACTTAATATTTTGAAAAATTACAAGATTGTATTGTTAGTAACTATGGGATACACAGTTACACAGTCCATTTGAGCTGAGTGTCTATAATCATTGGTTATATGTGAGCTATATCATAAAGCTTTACAAGCCAATAGTAAAATCATTTACAAAGTTTACGAGCGTTCGGCGTGAGTACACGCCAACTACTTACAATTTATGATCTATTACAATTTGACCGTCTCTTACTTGGCAATTTTCAACAAGCAGGCATATAATATATGGATAGACAACAGACAAGTGAGTGAAAAGTAAAAATTATGGATATTTTAAAATCAAGGGATGTCACAAACTCAGTGGAAGCTATGAAGTAATATAGACCCGCTCATTCATATTAAATACTTATGTAAGGACTAAAATATAGTCATATCTTTTTGGAGATATAAATACTATGCTGATTATATTTCAATTCAACTTATTACGAGATATAAAGGTTTTTACGGTTTTTTCTTACGTTTTATTTGCTCTGTCAGAACGGCTCACTGGTAAGCTGTTTTATGGATAGTTGTGTTTCTATTTCACTTTGGATTTGTACTTTGATTGGAATTCTTGACATCAAATACGATACGATTTACGACTCCATTCAACCTTACAGTGATATATACCTACTTTTTAAATTTTTAGTAATACCTAAATCTTACATAAACTTGGCGAATCCTCAAAGATGTCGTCAATATTGAAGTGAACAAAAACAGAGCAAAAACCAAAATAAACAAATCTTTTAAGTGCCGTTGACAACCCTGAACGTTGATATCCTGAAGCGCGCTATTTGTAGGACAGATAACATTATCGTCTGGATTAATATACGCGCCCTAATTTATACATATTGTGTCGTGTTTGAGTTATTGTAGCGTAAATAAACGTTGTGACAGATAAAACTCAGCGTGATGCGCTGAACCGTAATATCAGTAATCGAAGGGTACATTTGACGTTAGCACAGATAGTCGTATAAAGATAATTTTGCCAAGGATACTCATACGGATTATTAAACCGTTCGAAGAACATGTAGAAGATAATAGCTGTGAATCACCAGGATCAAGAAGTTAATCCATTGAACTATTAAAATACTTGGTCCTTCGAGCAGGATACTTTTATGATTATAAAGTTCCTATATGTATATTATGCCGGTGGAGCTGGAGCACAGCTGGAGGTTTTCTGCCATACAGGAGTGCGGAACCGTGGCATATATACGTAAATACTCGGTTGGTCATACCTTTAGATTGTCAATAAAACAGACACACGTACCTTCCTTAAACTGTTTCAACATGACGTCGAGAGTGACGTCCTCGAAGACGAAGTTGCAGGGGTTCTGATAGTACTGGCAGAGCGTGCGCAGCGGCGTGTTGTCGTCGGGGTCCACGAACGCCAGGTCCTTGATGAACAGCACCGTGATGATGTTGCCTCGGCTGCCCTCGTACACTGGGATGCGGGAGTAGCCTGAGGGGGAGACCAGGGTTTTTAGATGATCGGGGAAATACTCCTGTAGCTAGTTTTTGGGCAGGTAAATGTAGGGGAAATGATTCGTACCGTACAGCAGTTCATTGCAGGACATAAGCTAGTGTCATAGACTGATGTCTATAAAATACGATGACCACTAAACCATAGGTGTGTTCTCATGAGATCCCGAATTTTTACCACCATAGGTGTGTTCTCATGTGATCCCGAATCTTCAACGTATGCGCTGGATGGCTGCTGAATGGGGTTTTAGTGGAATGAATTCCACGTAACCTGCAACCAGTAAGTTTGGGTATCTTTGGAAGATTTCCCCCTCAAAAAAGGGTCAATGAAAGAGTCAATTTAAAGGACAAGTAGCCTACTCACCAGACTTAACAATATCGGTCATAGTTTCGAAGTCAAGGACGCTGTTGATCGGCAACATGAAGCAATCCTTGAGCTTGGTCATGACATCCTTGACCGTTTTCTTGCGAAGATCCAGGGCACCGGAGATGATGTTCACTTCTTCCTTGTCCAAATCGTTCACGTGGTTTGTGATCTGGTGGTTAATGGTTGTATTTTTGTATTATAAATACATTTGGTCCTTCGAGCCGGATTCATAATTCAGCAAAGAAAAAACAAATAAGAACTTTTATATGTTTCAATACTCAGCAGGCAAGATCTACTAACCGGGATAATGAAGAGTTAAAAGAGGTTGGGTTCTATTAATTACCTTATAAATTGATAACAGCTATACATACAGATCATACATCACTAAATATTTATGTATATTTCATAATATGTATCAATTACATTATGAAAAATAAATCGAGTAAATTTAGACACAAATTAATATTAGCAACATAAAACAAACATGGCAGCCAGCCAGTCAACAGAGAGTGCCTATTAAAACTATATTTAACTACTATTTTATTTGTAAATAAGAAACGTTTTGGTTAACCAAGATACGAGTAGGTATTATATCGGCCTAACCGCCTCTGTATGTAATGAACGTATCTTTTGGGCATAACGGTCTCCATTCATCTTGAGTTCAGGCCACCAGGTGGCCTCTTATTATTTAATTTCAAACTCTTCATTGATAATAAACACTAAAATATGAAAGATATAGGTAAGTACTATTAATTAGTAACATAGTCACATTTATTTCAGATTCCAATCCAATGAAGGTAAAATCGTGTCTGGAAGAAGTTATAATACCCACTTTATTTACGACAGTAGAATGCTGAAGCATCCTTCTCCAGAAATAAAATGATTAGTGATAACCGGATCAAACCAGTATGAATCGTCACTGACCGCGACGCCAACACACTTTCGTTTTTAGTTTGCCGCCGCTAAATATATTTTTGGGGACAAACATTTTCCAGCATTGAAGTTAACTCGCGCGAAATATTATAATTATACATTTTGTATTCGTAAAGAACTAGCATTATGATACTTATTATTCTGATGTATTTTGACGAACCTTTCCGAAAAGCCAAAAAATGACGTGCATAAGTGTATTGAATCAGTGACACCTATAAGAATATTTTGACTGTGACTTTCTTTTCATTCCAATTTGTACAAAAACGCTTATACACAATCACACCCCTGCTGGATTCTTTATCCCGAGTAAATAAAAAAAAATTAGAGGTGTTAAAGGATACCCGGATGGAACGAAGTTCCTTTCGATTTAAGTAGGTATTGTTTTGTTGTACAGCGCCATTGTAGAAACTTGGAATGTCAAATATGATTTGAATTCAAATAATAAAGAATATTTTGTAAATAGAACATAATATATCATTTTAACATTGAAGTACTATTACTAGCATATAGAACAGACACCCCGAACACCATGTATGTCCCAATGCATTGGCGCCACGTGGCTTCAATCGTCAATGAATTCGTTCGATTTTGAAAGGAGAACGGAGGCTCAATTTTGAAATTCGAACCTCCCGGGCGGGACACACATTTTGTTCCAGATGTCTGTTCTATGTCATTATACTTCAATGCATTTTAACAAATAATAATAGATGTCGCTACAAAAATGTACTCTGAATCACGCTGTTGAGATTCTTTGTAAAACATATAGGTAAGTAATCGACCTAATGACATGAATGTCGGTTCGGTTCGGGTTTATTCAGCCATCTCTGTAAAACTTTCTGAATCACGCTTGCGTGATTCACACAGCGCCATCTCTGTAAAACTGTCTGAATCACTTCAAAAAGAGGTATGGTCATTCTTAAAATCAAAAAGTGTCGAAATTTTCCGTCTAGCCCTCTGTCCACAACGCGCGATAAGGAACTTCGTTCCAATAAGACATAACAAACACGCAGGGAACAAACATTTATGTTTGCCGGGAATCGAACCCGGAATTCCTCTCTTTGCAGACCACTACCAGATCACTACCAACTAAAGGTCATTTTAAAAATCGAATCAAAAGAGTGCATAACATCTAATATACCTCTCACTGCTATCTATAGGTACAAATAAATAAAATTGGAGTGTCTGTTTGTAATATTAAAATAACCGCTTTTTACTAAGTGCATTTGGATGTATACACGGTACATATACCAAAACAACATTTTTTACAATTTTTTGTCTGTCTGTCTGTTTCGGCTAATCTCTGAAATTGCTGGACCGATTTTGACGGGACTTTCACTGGCAGATAGCTGATGTATTAAGGAGTAACTTAGGATACTTTTATTTAAAAAAAATAGTGTTAGAAAAAAACAAATAGGTTTTTTGTTAAATACCACTCGGACGAAATCGCGGGTAACAGCTAATAATAATACTAACTAAAAATTTAAAATGTATTAAACTCCCGATACTTTTATTTACAAAGGAGGATGCCCAAAAATAACCAAACATAGCTAAAAACGTCTCGTAAACCACATCAAAAATGGTTCATTCGTTTAGGAGTTACAATGCAACATACAGACTCATCTTTTTGAAGCGGGATTAAAAAACCTACAATGTAGCCTTACTTGCCATTTAAATTGCACACAATTATCACTCAGAGATAATTTACAATCATAGTAGGTACATCGACATTGTCACGAAAGCTAAAGAACAATGCATCGTTAATATGTTTATGTAGCTTCGTTAGCAACAGACATTGGCCGTTATTTCTCTGGACGAAACGACTCATTGAGCTGCCTTTTTTTTCGTTTTTGTTTCTAGCAAAAGGACACGGACTACCCTCCGGAGGGAGGTAGAGAATGCATTATGCATAGCAGTACTACCGGCTGTGCTGGTTATGTGAGACTTACTCACTAAACTCCGCCTTGAGACTGGCTTTGGTCGTGCCACCTCTAAGCCTTCATACGCTGCAGGACTTCTAGTCTACTATACTTTGCCGGCTAACCAAAGACAAGACAAGACAAAGATAAGACATCAAAATTTTTAATAAACTCGTAAAAATCAGTTAGGGCCAATCTCTTATCTAAACGTTGTTCACAATATGACATTTATGTTATAACATTTGCAGTCACTCTTGCAGTAGTCTTTGAATTTGTCTATCTGTCATTTTTTGCCCCGACTTATCTCACTTCAGATAAGAGTATTGCCCTATCAGATTTTTAATGTTTATTATTTGAGATGCATTTACACTTATCCGGTGTACTATACATTAAAGTATTACGAGTATAACATTCACTAGTGTGGCAGCACCTTTAAGCTCCACGCCACTCGCACGTACGCATAGCAGTTTGCGTGTGTGTGTACACAATACAATAGATGTCGTTGTCGTGTCGTAATGAAGAAACGGCCATCCTGACATTGATTACCCGTGGACGTACTGTTCATAGCGGCCCTACTGTAGTATCACGAGTAATTTAATATTTCGGTGGTACTAGTAGGTACCATGGAAAACCCATACTACCATAGAACTATTGGTGGCAACAACTTATTTTTCCGTGACGCTAACAAAAGACCCAATCAGAATGACAAATAAGCCCAATGAGAAATATCCAAATATCTGAATGAAGATATCTAAAAACCTACACAACTGATAAGCACCATTCAATCACAATAAATCTGAAGAATTTCTTGTAAACAAACAAGTTTGAACGCAAAAACCTCTGGAAGTACCAGTTGGATTTTAAAAACTCTTTTTTTTTGTATTATGGCCTATACATTGTTACCTATATTAATTAGTGGAATTGGTGTTCACCATGATAATTAAATAAACAAATAAAAAAATTGCCATTTTCATAAGCTAGTAAGTACTAGCTCATGGATAACATACTTCTCAGTAATGACTGACTAGGTAATGTAATGATATATTAACATTATATCATATTATATTATTATGACCTATTAACATTGCCTTTTGTATTACTTGTGGTTCAAACTGTTGTGGTATACAATAAAGTGTATTATTATTATTTATTTATATTTATACATTTATTTGATTGCTCTTACCTTCACTAACTCCTTCAGTCTTTCTCTGTTGTAGTGTGTGCCGATCTCCTCGCCTAGGAAGTAGTCCAGGAGCTTGCTGGTCGGCCAGGCGAGCGGCGCGCATATACCCATTACGATCTGTAAGAAATTTGATGTTAAATAGCTGATTTTTGGCCTGAAACTAAAAATTTGCAAGTAATAAGAAAACTGTCAGTAAAGGCCGTTTCCAATATTCTATCTGTCCAGAATCTGTAGGTAACTTAATAACAACCAACTAAAGAGTAGGTACTTTAATTTAATTGTATTATAATAGAAGTATGTAAAACTCGAAAAGCACATGTTATGGTAAGATAGTATTTAAATATAATACAATAATTATACTTTTTATTCCCAAGTTCCCGCAAGAATGGGTAATGGAGGGGAAATATTAAGTTTTATATTGAATTATTCAGGAGCAGGACAATAATTGCTACTTTCGTGGCTATTTTCGTGGTAACCGTTGTATGAAAATTTTAAACAGCGAACCACAGAATATTCGTAAAACTATAAACAAAAACAAGTAATTAGATTCAAGACTTCCACCAAAATACCTCATATAATATTTTCAACTAAGCTCGTATTTGGGTCATTTTACCAAGTAGCAGAAAAACTGTTATTTAGCCATAATAAATAAATTATAAATTTTGTAATGAAGAAAATCATTCTAATTAATTCATTTGGGTCTAATTTAATCCTTTACCTAACAAAACTGTCCTTAAATTAATTATAAATCCCTAAAAAAAATTAAAATAACTGTCGACGTCATACTCCGTGAACTGTTATGATGACATGTGTAGTTACAAAAACCACCAATACAAACCATATGATCAAAATTATCAAAATTAAACTCTAAAAATAGTTTATGCAGACAAAAGCCTTATTGAAATCAATAAGAATATATTTTTTCTAATAATAAATATTATTTTGTGGCTATTATACGCCTGTTATGAAAATCAACCTCATTTCCGTGAACCATTATTTCTACACCTAAAATGCTAAAAGTTACTAAAAATTTCCTTTTTTTAACTTATAACACTGCAGTATATTGTATAATCAGCTGTTTTAGAATACAAAACAAGGAGTTTCATGTGCTGCGGAGTAAAAGAGTGAAAATAAAAGTAATTTACGGATTTTGTCAAGTTTGTCGCGTCAATTCGGTTAACGAAGTATATCGGTAAGTAATAATCTATTGTTTTGCCAATTTTATTCATACCTTATACCATAGGGTCTAATATTGGATAAGGGTATAATTTGCTAGGTTACTTGTAAAACCACGATGTGTGTTAACTTGAATTGTGCTTTACCAATTCCGTGAACATCATTCCTGTGAACATGCTGTTCACGGAAATGATTGATATCACGGAAATTACGGTTCTTTTATTATAAAAATGTTTTTGACTTAATATGCTGCTTAAAACCTTAATGTTTTAGTTATCTATGTGTGTGTATTTAATTGCAAACTAATAAAAAGCTTTCCATTTACTAAAATTGCACGTGATACTTTGGACATGGTCATCTTTATCTTGTATCAGATACGTACAAAAATGGCAAAAACTAGAAAAAGTTGTCTGATGAAGAAAAAAAAGAGAAAGAAGAAGAGAGCAAATAAGACTTAGTATGCGTTAAAACCGCAAAAAAGTTAAAAAATATGCTGCAGCTCTATAATAGAAGAAGTGCGAAGAAGAGACAAAGAGAGATAATGGTATTTATGGAAAAAGAAAGAAAAGGGACTAGTTAAAGCGATAAAAGACCACACACCTCGACAACAGAGAAAAATAAGAAATTGGACAGAAAATTGAAAAATATCGGCTACAAAACAAGCAACTACTAAAGTAAAGTATCCCAGCATGAGAATGTTGTCTCCAAATATAAAACGAGATTTAGAAGAATTAAGCAAAAGATTCCACAAAAGCGCAAGCAGGTTAAAGAGGTCAATCACAAACGGTTTATTGAAGCAAAAACTTTTTGGCTTAGGAAAGATAAACAATCAGCAACTGTCAATCGATTTCTGAAAACACAGAAAATTAAGAATCTATCCCATCATGTTCCAAATTAAGTGTCGACGATGTCTATTATAATATTTCTAATGAAATAATAAGACCTCTAGGTCAAAACAAAACAAATATTCAACACACCACGGCAGTTTTGGTCAGATCTACTTGATAATGATTCCAGTGATCTGAAATCACATTTTCGATTGAATTCACAGAAATGATGGTATGGCATTATCATTTCCGTGAACAAACTTTTTTTCTGAGTTAATTAATTTGATGGAAGACTTTGTGTTTTTTTGTTATGACATGATTGTTGACAGACATTAAATTATGTTACTTAATTAATAACTCGTGTTTTTATTTTTAATTAGGACAAAATTATAATTTCTATCATTTCAGTGAACAAATGCATCAATCCTGTGAACACAAAAAAATGTTTTTCTTGAATTTAGCTACCACATATCACTGATTTTTTTATTATTTTGTATTTAAATGATTTAAAATAACATTTTTAAAGAAATGAAGCCAAAATATACTTCAAATCCCGACTTTTAGTGCGATTTTAAAAGTCACATTTTGTACAATGACCCATTTATCTTTTTTATGGCATCATTAATGAGTTGGCTTTCAAATTAAATTATAATGAGCGGTCCGTCACGCGTAGGTAAATTACGAGAAAAATAAATCAAGTACGGTCTAGATGAGTCCATATAGTTTTTCAAAAATGATACGATGGAATATACGTCTCTTTTTGGTTAATAAATACTAGGTATTATAATATATTTAAATCACTTTCTACTTGAAATAATTATTCTTAACAAAAAATAACCGACTTCAAAATCAGGAATAACTAAAAAACTGCTATTCAGATCTCGCTCAAATTTAATTGGAACCACATGACAAGCACCAACTTTCGATTAAAAAACGAATCATTAAAATCGGTACATCCAGTCGAAAGTTCTGAGGTAACAAACATAAAAAATACCTCCTCCTTTTTTGAAGTCGGTAAGCGCAGCCCAACTAAACGAGTGACACGATACACGCTTGGCTTTATTTTCATTTTCAATAAGTAAGCTACGAGCAACGTCATATTTAATTATCAACATTACGAATTAACATAACGTTCCTAAAACCGTATCAGTCATAAAGTTTGAGTCACTGAGCTGTATTGTAAAGAACTAAAGGCGAACGAATTCAAATGCAAATTCATGACTCACCTTCATGATCCAAATACTCTTCGCGCCAATGAAAAGTCCGTGTCTGGCGCAAATAGCTTGGGGCGTGATCTCTGCAATGAACACGATGGCCAGCGTGGAGCCAATGACAGCCACCAGCCCAGACGTCAGGTCATCCAAGATGACTGTAAATGTGCTGTTCACAGCCACGTTACTCAAGAGAATAGTGCACAGGAGGTAATTTCCATGGGCTCTGACAGGCATAATCGCCCTGGCATACTTTCTTTCCTTTTCCGTTCCTGTATTCGCTATAATTTTCAACTCAGTACGATCCAAAGCCATGAGCCCCAAGTTGAGGCCAGAAAACAGCGAGGCCAACATAAGCAGGATAACGATCAGAATTAAGGAAGCCCAGAGCGGTAACAGCTTGTTGTGTGTCGCCAGAATCTTCCATTTTTCAGGGCCTTGATGGATGAATTCGTCGTTTGCGCCGTTTTTAGCGCAGATGTAGAATCTATAGTCTTCGAGCGGCGGTGGTGCTATTAGGTCGAATCGTGCCGATTCTGCATCAGCTTCCACGGCCTTAAAACATATTTTACTGTAAGCGATTTTCAGTTTCTACAAATTTACTAACTAACATAACTTATTCAAAATTTCAAACTAATTATGTCCATTCAAGAAAGAACTTAGATAAGGTAGCAAGTTAAGAAGTGAACCAACAATCACTTGCTATATGAACTAAAACATGAGTAAAACTTGCGAGAAAACGTTTTCAAGAGTGTGAAGTCTACCAATCTGTATGTCGTTTTATGGACTGTGGTCTTAAATTCTGTGTAAGCCCAACAGCAGAACGATTATGTGTTCACATGAGGAGTTGAGATGTCAATAGATTTTTTGTAGCTAATAACACTCACCTTATACTCTTGACTGTTGATCAGAAAATGACATGGCTTTCCATAATCCTCTGGAACATGCGTGAATGCTATTATAGAATTATTCGTGAAATTTTCTCCAAACAACCTCATTTGGAATTGCGTCTCTCGGAGAACGCTTGGAATCATTCCGTCGACAATTTTCGGATCTTTTACGGATTCCTCGACCCTCAAACCCATTAGTCTAGGTTGAGAGGAGATGGGTGGCTGGACGGCACTTGTAGGTATAATTTTTGGACCAAGACTACCGGCAGGAGGTTCTGTAGGTGGATCATCAGAAGGTAAATCAGTAGGAGTGGTAGGAGGAGGAGTACCATCATCTGCTTGACGTCTATTACGAATCAGTTCACTTTCATCCTGGACTTTCTCCGATATACGATTTGGATAGGCAAATGTTTCGACTTCCTCTGCTTGGCCCCTAGGGAATTTGTTGACGGCGATATCTTTGTGGTATCTAAGGTCACTCTCCACGCTGTTGTCGATGTCGAATTTCTCCAGTCTCGCGCTGTGAGCTTCATTTTTCGTCACCCTGCGGATAAAAGCTTTATGTTAGGACTAGACTGCTCTTAGACTTAACTAGGACATTAGTTTATAGAACATTACATCATTGGAGAAAACATATTCTGTAAATCTTTTTTGTGGCGGTTGACGATAAAGTTGTGCTCATGCCCAAAAGTAACATGAAGGATTTCAAAGACGCAATGCTGCCGAAATTAACGACGTAAAAATCATATGATTGAGTTGGGCAAATGGCAAATAGTGAAAAATGAAACTAAACTGTTAACAAATGATTGTTTTTCCAGAGAGGCAAACACATTTTGGACATCGCTCTGTATCCATCATCTCTGTATCCATCATATTGGTCACTCTGTATCGCACAACAAACTCATGTTTTATGATTGTAGGTACCTAAAATTCCAGTGCTAATTATTATGTAAAGTAATAATAACAACTTCATCGCGAAATCCTCTGAGTACCTATCAGTTATGAGTTATTAAGATTACGCCGCCGCGCCGTGCAGACAGTTGAGTGTTGATTGAATTTAATTAAATGCTACCTACTTAACGCCTGATTCATGATAACTGTTTGTTAATTGGATTCCTTTAATTCTGGAATCTGCTTTCTGGACTACGCCCTCAGAAAAGAAACAATTCAAGTAAAGGACGACCCGTGTGGCGCAATGGATCGCCGTGCCAACCAAGGATCCTAGGTTGATTCCAGCGAGGCGGAAATTTGAATGATGTGTTTGAATTTCTGTTCTCGGTCTGGGTGTCAGTTACTGTATATTGTGTGTTTTCCATGGCACCCACGACACGGGGAATCCTAGTGTGAACTGAGTGTGTTGCGTTATTCATTAAAAAAAATTTAACAAAAACGAAAAAGCAATATGCCAGCTTCTTCATTGGACAAAACAACAACATATCTTCTGTATGTCTAATACACACGCACACTGCCAAATGCGTCAGTGTGGCGTTAAAGGTGCTGCTACACTAGTCATGTTTTATTGTTAAGTAATATGTAAAACTTTTTATAACTGCAATGTGGCTATAGCACTTGAATTATAATGGTGTGGGTATATGTTCGATAGAAGTAGTCATAGAAGTAACGATTTTTATAACACCATCAACCGGCGACCGATATTTTTTGTGTTCGCAGCCATCAACCATGAGTGTTTGATACGATTGTTCAAGGGATTGCATAATCGGCAATGCTTCAATGCTGAAGTGTATGGGTAAAGAAAGTTAATTATTGAGTACAACGATAACGCCACTTTTGAGATATCGTTTGAGTATCAATATTGAGTAACTGTCCTGCATGGTCTACTGGCGTGATCTTACGTTAGTAGCCTCACTTATGGCAATTACATAGTCGCAAAAGGTGACAGCTAGTGGCAAAAATATTTTATACTCTTCCGTGCTATGAAGGGCACGTAAAGCAGACAGTCCCGTGATAACATAATAATAACGGAAGCTTTTAGAGGGCATGAAAATTTCCGTCACTTTTTGCCCTTCCGTAAATGTCTATTAGTAAAAGTAACATGGAGTTATGTGAATTAGTTGAATAAAAATAGAGGTAGTTTATAAAATGTTAAATCAGAGGTTCCCAGACTTTTTTTCTCATAGACCATTTTCAAAATTTAGCTCATTCCGGTGGACCCCATGCAGCTATATTTCTACCATACCTATTCCCAAAACTCGACAAAAAAGTGAAGATTAGATCTAACTATGGATATTTGCGTTGCGGCTGAGTTTATATTGTATAGAGATTAATTGTTTTCGAAAAAAATTTATTGGTTAATTTTTTAATTGATTTTTTTTGTCACGTCAACGTAGACCCCCGTCGAGTCTCCCGTGGACCCCTGGTGGTCCACCTGGACCACTTTGAAAAATAAGGATTTAAATAAATCAAGGAATTAGAAACAAATAAATTCGATTCGAACATATTTCTTCCTGCTTCCGCGATGAGGTTCTGTTTAGTTACATTTCTACAACAAAACAGACATAATACAACATTGATAAACGCAAAGCAAACAACACAATTCGTGTCAAGATGTATGTATGTATGTACAATGTACACTTGAGTCACCGACACATTTCTATAGTAACAGTCATTAGGGGAAAGATAAACAAGTTGCCAATTAGAGTAGACTGTATGTCGGTTTTTTTCAGACAAGACTTATTCAATAAAAAATCTTAGCTTAGCACCATTGAACTATTACTGTGTACCTACCTACCTACTTAATATTTCAATGTTTAACACTACTTTTTATGAAAATGTTAATTAAGTTAATTTAAACAAGTTTAATAAATATTTATAATTTGACGACCATGTAGCCTAGTTGGCAGCGAACCTGCCTGCGAAGCGAGGTGCCCCGGGTTCGATTCTGGGCCAGATATGACAGATAAATATTTGTACTCAGGTCATGGGTGTGATTGTGATGTGTTATACGTGTCGTCCATGCCACTCACGACACAGGTAAAAACCTACTGCTAGGTATGAGTGTGTAAACGTTTATTTATTTATACTATATAATAAATAAGTTTAAAAAATATATTATAATTAAGAATTTGTACCACTACTGAACAGAAATAAGTCGGTTATTATTTTGATAAGATTTTGATGATTTTAATAAGTCTCATCACTTTCATGTTGACCATTTTGTCAAGACAGTCCAAATATAAATCGACGCTTGAAAGGAAAAATTGATTAAGCGACGTTGAGCTAACTTTACAGAGCAGTTTAAAGTTGAATTTTTAGAAAAGTTGTTGTATATGCCACAATATAGATGATAAAATAAGGATTCCAAAACAGTAAGAATAACGTCGGTAGGAGGATACGAAAAAATGAATGATTTTTTTTTTAATTTCAACTTTTAACTATTTTTCTGTAAAGTGAGCTCAATGTCGTTTAGTCAATTTTTCCTTTCAAGCGTCGAAATGATAAAGCATTATAAAAACATCTATCAAAGTGGAAGCAAGTAACCAGGAACTAACAACAATTACATAAATGATAAATTAATTTTGATCGCAGATAAGAAAATTAAATCAAATTTAATCCTCACTAATTTGCAGCGAGATAATGTTTAATCAAAAGCTTTAAACACAATTAACTTCTATTTAAATGATGAGTTTGAATTTCTGTTCTCGGTTTGGGTGTGAAATGTTATCTTTTAGTGTTGTCCATGGCACCCAGGCGTCACGAATGTCACGATACAGGGAATCCTAGTATGGGGCTATGAGTGTGAAGCGTTATTGAAGTGAAACTTCTTTAGAATCGTTGTGATTTCAAACCGGATGCAACGGAAAAAACGACAGGTAAGAGACACAAATACAAAAATGTGTAGGAAAGAATGAGACAGAAATATACTCGGCAAGCATGCATATAATATAACTGCTATATTCGTCGTTGAATCTAACTTCTCCGTAGCTCAATGGTCAGGACGTAGATACACAATACCTGATGCGCAGGTTCACGTCTCTCAGTATTTCTTTTTTTTTTGTTTTATTTTTATACTATTTTTAAATACTTTCAAATGCTCTTTTAAATATTTTCAAAGAATTTATCAACAAAAAATAAGAATTTCATTTTCGTTGTTTAATATCTGTCGATCGACCGACCGATTATACAGACAGTAAAAATGCTAAGTTGTATTCATAGATGGCGCGAGGAATAAGATAGAAGATTCGTTTTATTGCTAGATAGATGGCGCTAGCTGCTCATTTTACTCTTCATATTATGTTAAGAGATGGCGTTAGTTACCACTGTTTTCTTTTTCTTATGTTCGTGGTTATCTTTTAAAAAGTACTAACTTGTATTCATAGATGGCGCGAGGAACAAGGTAGAAGATTCGATTTATTGCTTTTTCATCTCATTATCTTGAAACCAAAATTTTGGAAAGTTTCACTTCTACCACGTGTGAATTGCACACATTTTTTATTATTATATCATTTATTCAGATAAAAAATATATTTTCGTTATCTGTTATCAAAATCTTAGTATTACGATAAACAAAGCGACTGATGAGTATGTAATCTGTACGGTAGATTCCTGACGAGTACCTACACACTTTATTATCTACTTTATTATCAAAACACAACGGATTGTGGTCAGAGAAAATAATAGTCGCAATATTCCCTTTGACTCACACCAATCAAAGTTGTCAAAATCTCAAAAGCCTAAATCACGCTATCGAAGTTTCCTGATTCATTCCGGTAAAGAAGAAGAAAGCTCACCTAACTTGTTCTCCATTTCCATAATCTTAGATCAGACTAGCTGTATATTCAAACAAAAGTATGTATATTCAAACAAAATAGTGATTATACACGATCGTCTAACGAGAAATAGCCTGAAATAGGCATAACCTGGTTGTTTCCTCGTATTGCTTGCGTAAGGTGCAGCTATCTTTTATGGGGCTCGGTGTACGTTTTTACAATAAAATACCCAAGCCAATTCGTGATTTATCTACTGAAACGTTCAAGTGGCATGTGAAAGCACAGCTTGTAGGTAAAGGCTACTACAATATAGAGTATAGACGATTATATATGTAAATAACAAGAATACCTGGAAATAGATGTACCGCTTCCAGTCCCGCGTAGGTTAGAATACTATTTTGTAATATGTACCTCTGTTTTATTTTAAAAGATGTGCTGAGGAGTTTCTTTACGGCTTTTCTGCTCCTCCATGATAAAGCACCTTTCCGAAAAGCTGGTAGATTAAAAAAATGACGCACATAAATGTATCAATGATACCTATAGATATGAAAAAAAGAATTTTGAATTTTTATATCTTTACCGTTGTCTAAAACGGGATGTAAGTAGGTGTAAAAGAGGTCAGTAGGAATGAACCAATTTAAAAGTAAATAATAGTAATAGTGAAAGTAATAGTGACTGTAGTAATAGTGACTTATAAGTAATAGTGACTGTTAAAGGTCCATGAATATAATGTGAGAACTCGGTTGTAAGAAATCAATTACACCCTTGCTTGAGTTGCTTGGTTCATAATCGCTAAAAATATCTCGGCCTCTCGGGTAACTATCTATGTACCTCCCTCGTATCACAAATAGCACAATCTGTTAGGTATACCTAGCGTATTTTTAGGGTTCCGTATGAAAAAACGAAAAACGGAACCCTTTTAGGATCACACGTGCCTCTGGGCGACGGCTGTTCACAGCCATTTTACTTTTTACAAAACTTTTAAAAACCGTATCGTGTGGTATGTCAAATGAAAGAGCTTGTCGTAAGGGTCACAAATACATTTTTGTTATAGCTCCACAATGGATAGTTTTAAAATTATTCAAGAAAGAACGGAAATTAAAACCAAAAATTGACCATTCCCCCCATTATCTCCGAAACTACTCACGCTAGAATTAAAAAAATATAATAGTTCGTTACTTAAATATTACAGGAAAACTTATAAGAACTCTATGGTCTTCAAAAAAACGGCAAAAATAAATAAAAATAGAAAAATAACGATAAATACATAATGAACGGAACCCTCTCCAAGCGAGCTTAACTCGCACTTGTCAAGTTTATTTTTTACTAAGGGTAGAGATCGATTTTTATTTTAGATAGCGAATATAATAAACGAAGTTCAGAAATTGACGACGCGTCCCGAGTACGAATCCCGGCCGAGCCAACCTGTATTTAACATATTAATAAATGGGTCGAATTTCTATATCAATATTCCCATGATGTTGTCCTACGATGATGGTACAAGTGACACTATTTTCAATCCCGGATTTCCTGGCCCTTGAGCAACCATATCCATGACACCCAGTATCCAGAATACTTCAAGTATACTGCAGGACTGTAGTCCACATTTCGCAAGATAGGGATTCCTAACGAGGCCGCGAGGGAGTGTAAGTGAGTTTATCACTCAAACCATTAACTGAGAAAATTTTCAGATATATTGGCAGAAAAATTGGCAGAATGTAACCATCTATAATTTATTAACATTGTATTATTGATATAATACCGTCGCGCTGTCGTCTAGACTGGTCTAATGGCGCGTTGCCAAGTGCCAAACCGAAGTTCATCGGACACCAGGCCTGATGTGTCCGGTATGAGCGATTGGCATTCAACGTCGACTTTGATGTTTTATAAAATAAAATTTTGTGGCTTTTAATGATAGCCAATAAGATCCAGCTATTATGATACAAGATATGCTCTAAGCTTCCTCAAGAGTAGAGACCCGTGACCAGTAAAAAAATTTATCATTCATTCAGTAGTGGGCCAAGGACTGAAACCATGATAACCACGCTTGAAAGGAAAAATTGACAAAGCGACATTGTGCTAACTTTACAGAAAAGCAGTTTAAAGTTGAATTTTTTGAAAAGTTGTTGTATATGCCACAATAATAGATGATAAATAAGGATTCCAAAATAATAAGAATAACGTCGGTAGGAGGATTACAAAAAAACATATCATTATATATAAGTTTTTTTTCTAAAAATTCCAACTTTAAACTGCTCTCCTGTAATGTCAGCTCAATGTCGCTTAGTCAATTTTTCCTTTCAAGCGTCGATATGATACTAGATAATAATATTATGTCTGATGCTGTACCAGCGCCGTCTTTAGCCAGGCTAGAGCGAAATTGTCTACCAGTGCCCTTTGGTAGATACTTTCACTTGCTGAGACGCTATGTCCTGCGCAGTGTATAGTAAACTATTAGTAATAAACTATTGGCATTGCACCTTCAAAAGTCACACAGTAGTCTATGGAGAGTATGACCCTGTGGAGAAAGGAAACCATAGATTTTCAACTACTTACTTCACCTATTACCGTTTGAGAATTATTTTTCCAACGCTTCCTAAATTATTGTTTCATGGAAGGCTGTTTTATATAAATACCCGACAAACTAGCAGGAGAACAACTTGAACATGACATCAGCATCAGCAAATTCGCTACCAACGCATTGCCGGCGAAGAAAAAATGGGAGAAGAAAGAGAAACTACCGATATGTGGCTGTCTTATAATTAGATGAGTTTACAATGTTAGGCTTGTATTCGGATAGCAAGGGTGTTAGGGTAGGCCAAGCTTGGAAGAACGCCCAGTGGTGCCATGAGGAATGCCCACTCAGAACTGAGTTCATGCAAGTTGCATATTATTATTAGGGTTGTTGCTACAATATAATCACTTCTCAGACGCCTTGATAGCACATAATAAAATAATCACAATAAATAACGCTTCACACTCATAGCCCCACACTAGGATTCCCTGTGTCGTGGGTGCCATGGACAACACACAAGACAAGGACATTCACACCCAGACCGAGAACAGAAATTCAAACTCATCGTTCAAATTTCCGCCTCGCTGGGAATCGAACCCAGGACCTTTGGCGCGGCGATCCGGCATGGTAACCATTGCGCCACGCGGGTCGTCAACAACAAACGACAACAATAAACGAGTGTCCTAACATAATTACTATCCTAATATAATCTGCCACATTAATCTCAGTAGAGAATCACTAGAATCTGAACTTCTGAAGTGGCCGTCTATAAACAGGAAGATAAGAATATTAAAATAAGTCAGCCAGCTGAGCCAGCTACAATCTCCATTCAATATTAAGTCATGCCTACACTTTCGTTTTCATTATAGAAGCTAGCGTCAACTGAAACTGCCCCTCGCATTCCACAAATTGACGTCATTTACACGTCAGTCGCGGCCGCCATCGCGCCAGTGCTTAATGTCATCCACTGGCAACTGGCAGCCTCGTCTCGGCACTACGGCAGACGGTGGCGCGCTGCCAACTGCGTGACGTCACAGTGCTGTTGATTGCATCGAGTTGCATATCAAGAATATCAACTCAATTGAGATGCGTACGCGTCCGAGCTTTCAAAATGATATTTCGAATTTCGAACTTTTTTTATTGAATGTTTTTAGTGGCCAGTGTCTTCACTGTAGAAAAACAATAAGGATTTAAAAAAAGTTTTGTGGCTGTTTGACGACTGATGCAGGATTTTTTTCAATTTTTAAGATCTTTTATTTTATCTATTTCCAAATTGGTGATGCCTTTGAACGGACAAAATAAACATGTTATCTTGGATCCATTAATATTCTTCTCTAGTACCTACTCCAGAGCATGGATCTTCTAACCTCGTAGTTGAGGAACCTTGGATGGAATAGCATACATCTATAGTACGAATCCGCATACTTGATACTTGAATAACTATGCTGCGAATAAAATCACTAATAACAGTCGCTAATATTTTAATAGTTGATTTGATTGTCACAATCTTCTTTTGATGTTGACATGGTGATATTGACCGCTGATAACATTTTTATCCGGTAAAAGTACACAAAAATTTCATTATTCTCTCTTCCAGATATAGTGCGACTGTGATTTGATATAACAATCATCAAATATGATGTTCTGGCTCTTCTATGTTCCGTTTTAAGTACGGAGCCCTAAACCTCCCTCATCGCTGACAAGCGTTTGAGTCAGTGAATACACAATATGCTAGTTTGTAGCACAGGGCATGCGCATGCCAATGATGTTTAAATAAATATAGATACGTTATGCCCTTACAAATCAACCGAAAATCTGTTCCGATGTCGCAAGGCACGCTTTATTGCTTTATCGCACGTCTTTATCGCTCTCGCGTCAAAACTATATCGCTATCTCTTTCTTCATCTGAATAAGAGTTCCCAATTGGGAACTTTTTGAGTCACACAACGCGCGCGCTTATGACATATCTGCCTCTTTTTTTTAATATATAATATCATTGGCGCATGTGCAATGCAATCCGTTGTCTGGTAAACGGGTGGAAGGGCAAATATTTCAAAAATTTATTCTACCATGTTTATCCGGTTTCTCAGGTGTGGACATAAACTAAAACTGAATTTATGGGTCGACAAGGTCTAAAATGGACCCCTATTAACACAAGTTCTTATTTGAAATTTTCAGGATCTACTGTTTATGTTGTGTTGCGTGTATACAGTGCCGGTTTTAACACTACCAGCGCCCTGTTCGAGATTTCTACGACGCATCTATTTGCCATTGAAACCCATATAAAAATAATAAATACATATGTAAATTCATGCCAAGTTACAGCTTTCCAGCACAAGGGTCTCTACGCTATGCTGCGGACGGACGGACGGACAGACTCAGACATGAAGAAATAAGGGTTCCGTTATGACTTCCTGCGGCGCCCCTTCAAATCTGACGCCCTGGGCGTACGCCCAACCACGTGCTACCCTAACGCCGCTTGTTTTATAATAAGTTGTTATGTACATGGAGTAGCGGCGTTAGGGTAGTAATCATTCTTATGAAAGATTAATAATATTTTACTAAGTTTTTAAATTAAGTAGTAAGTATTTTGTATGAATAGGAAAAAAAGCAATTGTGTGCTTTTATGAAACCACGGTAAGTAGGTATAAGTGAAACTTTTTTTCGTATTGTAGACATTTAACTAAAATTTTTTGGATAAATATTCGATGGTATTAAAAGATTTAGGGTATTAAGGGCGACGCCATATTGGCCTCGGCTGCTCTGTCGAGCGCCTTTCACTTTACCCCCACTCCGCGGCCGACCGTCACGCGACATGCGACACACAGACCAAAAAGTTTGAGACGATGTAATAAAAGTTTCACTTTAAAAACTGGATAGGATTTTTAAAGTAATTCGGCTATGGAGTTCTGAAGTATCAGTTCATTTTGGAAAAAGGGTCTTTTGACTAAAATAGTTTCGGGATCCCTGGTAGACTGTTAATTCTTATGCCAACCATTTGCACAGACATATTATTTGATCAGGACTTTAAAGGAAATCTACATTAAACATTGAATTACCAACTCTATGTTTGGGTGTGGCTTATATCATCGCCTTGAATAAACATTGTGTGAATAAACATAAGTACGAACATTTTGTTGAAATTATGATCTGTGCCGATGGCCCGATGAACTAATTTATTAATGTCTTTCCGGAAGGAAAAAGTATTACCATCTTGGTAAAAGTAGTTTAGTCATTGAAGTATAATATACTACGCCAATATAATAATAATAATAATAAATCTTTATTTCAGGCATCGAGGCCCATAACATAAATACCTTACAGACTAACATACTTACAAAAATATAGACTTAAAAACTAATTCACTTATTCGCGAAGTGAGACGCGCTTCCGGTGACTCCCGGTGGTCGTCGTCGTCCACGGAACTTTCGGAAGACGACCCCCTTTGGCCACAGCTCCTCCTTCAGGAAATCCGACAGGAGTTCGGTTGGAACACGCACAACAAACGAGTTAAAGTTGACTGCGTTGCGCGATTCCAACTTCTCAACCAGCGCCCATATAATAGTAAGTTCAATGAGTAATAGAATTTCTTCCGCCATTTCTACTGCCTCTTTAATAACCTTTCAGAACCGATGGTAGACTGATAGTTCAAGATAAGGACGGGGCATTTACGCGCACTTTCGTTGTTTCAATGACAAAGAATGTATGGAATTATTTTTAAACCTAAAAAATAAGAATTCTGCACCTTGCATTGCATTTGCAGCCTTTAACTTGAAACTAGTAACTTAAAAAATAATTTAAAAAAACTCCTGACAGTTTTATTTACACTAAACATAGCTAAGAACACTCGATTGTCACCTTTCAGACAAAGAAATATAGATCAAATCAAAACCGATTCATCCGTTTGGGAGCAACGATACCACAGACAGACATACAGTTACACAGACACACAGCGTTTCTACAGTCTAGGGCAGAGTTTCCCAACGTGGGGCCCACGCCCCACGGGGGGGCAATTTGATAGTTAAGGGGGGCAATGTAAAAATGGACTCGACACGACTTTAATCCTTTCGCTTTGGGTTATTTAAATGCAATGCTAGATATCTGACAAAATTATGTATGGGGGGCATAAAAATTTTAGAAATGTTAAGGTGGGGCATGTCCTAAAAAAGGTTGGGAAACACTGGTCTAGGGGTAATGTTCTGAAGAACTGTTTGGTTTAATCCCTGCGGATAATTTTCGCCACCACACATCACGGTGTACCAGGTTCCATCAACACCACCTGGATACCCGGCGTTCGTCTACAATCGAGTAAACTGTGGAACGAACTTCCTGCATCGGTGTTCCCTCCAAACTAATACATGGGGTCCTTCAAGAAGCGGGTCTATTATTTTCTTCGAGACGTGTAACGCATTGGTGACGCCCCCGGTGTTGCTAATGCCCATGGGCGGCGGTGATCACTTACCATCAAGTCTGCTCGTTTGCCTGCTCAAGACAATAAAGAGGTGGACACCGTGAACGGAAATAAGACAAAGGGTAATTAATCTCCCAGAAAACACGGGAAAGCCGCGGGCAAAGCACTACCTAGTGAAAGACAGTACCTATAATAATTATAGTCCAATAGTAGAGAAAACGCTGGACGCACCCAGCGAAGCGGCTACGCAACAGTTTGTTATTTGTTATCTATAAATAGCTACCATGATACCCCACAAAAACATATCGCCTGTTCATTCGCTCACCAATTGCGATGAATGGACTCCGGTTACGAGTAATTGGTCGCACTCGCAGTGACTTGAGAGAATGGGAACGCGTCGTAAAACAACCGGCACATGCCGCTCAAGGGGGGTTATTAGCGGAACGAACGGGCCCTTACACGAAATAGATAATACACAGAAGGATCACGCTCCAGCAACGCCTTCACGGCCCACATAGACATTATAAAAACTAGACATCGTGGACAAACATTAAAAATAAGAGTAATCTGCTCAATATTAGGTAGCTACTACTATTATATTATTACTGCTCCTATTATGCGTTGCGTAAGTCTATACGCGGTATTAGCGGTTATTTTTAATCGACTTCAAAAAAGAAGGAGGTTTTCAATTCAATTGTATATTTTATGTTTGTTATCTCAGAACTCCGTTATTTATTAACCGATTTGATAGATTTTTCTATTAGTCGAAAGAAATGAGGGAGAGAGGCAGGAAGTATTCTGCTTCCAGATTGGTGCCATATAGTTTTCCTTTTAAATTCATCACAATATAATCTATTGTTGTAAATTTCTTCACATATTATTTTCCAATACCAACCGTAAAACTAACAGAGGGGGGGACCTCGGCTCTAACAAAAATTCCATTTTGAAAAATATCTTATTTTTAAGGGCCTCAACGATGCCCTACATTATGGGGTAGAGAAAAAAATTATTCCACACTTTACGTTTAGGCGAAGAACCATGAAAAAATACATATATTTATTTATTTATTTAACTCTTTATTGTACACCAAATAAAATAATACAACAACAAGTTATCGCTACACAGCGATCTCTTCCAGACAACCTTAAGATATATATATTTTGTTATGCTTTTATTTTACGAGTTGGCCCTGGAGCCCACAAGTTTGAGTATGGCTGGTGTACTGTTGAACGAAAGATAGTATCTATCAGCCTCTATTAGGAGTATTAGGACAATTTGAGTAGCCGCAATAAAAACTGTTTAATATTCAGCAACATGTCCTTCAGTTATGTGAAGTAACGTTGTACTTGTTACACGCTCCGTGTTGTTTGTAACACGGGTTTTGGAGTGTAACAGTTACCCCATTCATCTATAAATGTAAGCCAACCTCCCCTACTCTCGATGCACCCTGCTTATCAGCGAAAAAATAAATAAAAAATAGTACAAAAAATCACAACAAATACTTTTATACATTTTAGCATCGAAACGTCTATTCAATAGGTACTTTAAATAAATTGAATATCCCGATAACGACGTGGTCCCGTTATCAACACAATTCGTCCCAATGCAGCAATGTATGTTACATTGTACGATAATATCCGTACTGGAACAGAACGTGACCTCACACTCACATTGCAATTTTTGTCAGCCGCCTCCTCACGTACCGTAGTAATTTTACGCTCTCGTTTTATAACGGTTATGTTTATTTTAACCTTGAAACGTTAAACTGTTGGCGAAATATTCGAGGTACCTCATTCATCTATTTTCATTAATTTTTGTGTACTTACCTAATAAAGAGAAACGCACATAACAATATTTTTGACAATAAACACTTCGGTAATGGCACTTTTGTCGGTCTGCAACTTGATGCGTTGCGTGTTAGATACACGCAAGCAAAAAATACACGCCCATACACGAAATTAAAGTCTAAAAACTGAGCTCAAAAATATCGTCTATCAATAAATCAATCACCCAAAAATCGATTTTCAAAAAATGGATCGAAATCAATGTACTCATTTTTAGTACATTCTAACCTCATATCAATAAATTATTGATCTGAGATTCTAACAAACATCGTGAGAAATTTTCCTCGATTTTAGTTATTCGATATGTACCTACATTACTATAATTAGTATCTGAATAACAATGTTTTCCTGCACCCGCACAGTCGGTACATTTTGAGGCCGCGTAACTGTGTCCATGTAGCAGTCTACAGAATGAGACATAATTATTATGAATCACATGACGTCAATTTATTGTCAGCTCATTGTTTAAATTGGTGAAATGACGAGGCGCTTCGCCGTTACAGACTATAGTAAGGTTTGACTTGTTATTTAGGATCTACTGCAAGTAGAATCAGTTGTACATAAAAAAAATTGTACAGTGCAAAAGTATTGCTTTTTCCCTTTCGGCTTTTTGGGATTTCGTAGTCATAACAGTACCCTTATAGTTCGTCATGTCCGTCCGTACCTCAGCAGTCTCTACAAGAAACCTGTAATCTGGCATCACGCTGAAAAAAGTTGAAAGCTAAGCTTTTCTTATTTTGATTAGAGTCAAGTGTTGTACCAGATTGATGGTTGATGTTAGATATAAGTTTGCTAAAGTAATTAATTAGTAATAGTCGACCAACAGCGCGTAGTTGGGACACCCACTTGGCCAGATTTATTATTAGTATTAGAAATTATATAAAAAATAAATGTGTACTTAGTTAAATTTTCTTGGACGTTGCCAGCAGCCAGCAGGATAAGCTGATATTATTGACTTTATAATTATTTTATCAGTAACTAAGTTGAGCACAACTATGCCCGCTACACTTATTTATCTATCTATACTAATAATAAAGAGGAAAGATTTGATTGTTTGCATTAAATAGGCTCCGAAACTACTGAACCGATTTGAAAAATTCTTACACTGTTGGAAAGCTACACTATCCCCGAGTAACATAGGCTATATTATATTTTCAGAAAAATTAGGGATCCTTAATAAAACTCCAATAATGTAACCCAAGGTGTAAAAAATAAAAAAAACCGAAGCAAAGCGAGGGCGGTTACTCGTCTATTATAAACATACTGGTAAACAATTACTCACTACATTCCGCGTGTCTCAGAACTCACAGATAAACAAACTTTGGAAGTAAATTCAGCTGGTTCTACCACGTGGCATTCACCACACGATAGGTTATGCAAGTTGGTCAACACTTGTCATGATGTGTGTACGATCAGTTAATATTATTATTATTACTAAGCCGGAAACATCATGTTAAATATTTACACAAATAAATGTTTATTCATATAACTAATTAATACATATTTAATATTACACAATAGTCTACTTATTATAAGATGTCCACGTGTATCCCATTCAGTTAGAGCCACTGATGCCCCAGGCAAGAATATTGTGGCGTCCACATAAGAAAAATCGAGATTTTTGCTCGAAATTTTTTTTGCTGAACCAATGGGAACGTGAGGAGCAAAACAAAGGAAAAATAAAATTCATAAACATATGTGCCCCCCCCCCCCCTAACACTGGCTCTGATCCCATTATCAGATGTGAATTTTGAGAAATATCAGAATCTGGAAGAACCTGTATGCTTACGAATAAAAACAAATAAATCTTTTGATAAATGACGAAGTTTTTAAGGTAGAGAACATTAAAATAAAAAGAATAAAAATAGAGCCGAATTCAGAATCTCCTCCTTTTCACTTAACTGCCAGGAAGGGTTATGTTTTTCGCGTGTATCTTGTATGTGTTTATGTATGTATGCGTGTATATTCTTTATTACCTTACATCATCCAAACCGCTAAATGGATTCATATAATTAAAATATCGTTAGATTCGTCTTGATGAACAAATATGGTGGCTGTGAGACGCCATTGTTCGAAGTATCATTCACAAAATAAAAAATATGTAAATCGAATAATGCAATATGGGTATCAAATTAAAGAGCTCACCATAAGGATTTTAAAAGCTTTTTCGATGGCAGGCGGGTTTTTTTATTTTTAAATTTATACTAGTTTTATGTAAGTTGTTTGAAGAAAACATCTAAATTCGAAGTATCATTTAAAAGTAAAAATAAATCGAATAATGCAATGTGGGTATCAAATTAAAGAGCTCACCATAAGGATTTTAAAATGTTTTTTGATAGCAGACGGGTTTTTTTATTTTTAAAATACTAGTTTTAAGTTGTTTGAAGAAAACATCTAAAATTCCTCGTTTCGAAGGTTTTAAGTTACAATTTTTATTACCTATATTCTTAAAAGGGTTTTAGGGAAAACGTTGTCTTGTTACAGATTCGTTTTACATTGCCATTGGTACGGGAAATCCCCACATGACAAATACAAAACATAGCTCGTACACTATTTTGAAATGATATTAAAATTTAATACAGTCACGCTAACGCGCTGGCACTAGACGTGGAGGAGACATGACGAGGTTTTTAAATGAATTTCGTACGCTTACTAATGTTTTGGGTTTTTTCTTCAACCTTTTTTTAGACTTATAATTCTTATTATACCTATTATTTGAGTTACCTTGTTTCGATACAATTCACTGAAAATATCTAGATTACGATTCTGCTCATCAGTTCAGTTAGTCGACAGTAAAATTCAGTTTAAATTTAACTACGGATAAAATACATACCTATAAATTAGGTCACTAAATAAGTACATGAATGAGTCAACCTTCTGCGTCTTTTTATTTTGTGGTTTAGTTGAATTTTTCCTGTTTCCACTTAAACATTATGAATAGTGAAGAATCGTTTAGTCAAGAGATACATTTTCATCTGGTTATTTGTGCCCGCCTGGCCTGAATATAGATATAGTCCATATTTAAGACGTTGAAGAAGATGTTATTAAGTAATCATTTAAAATAATCAAACATTAAGGGCATTTTTGGATTTGGACTCAAGGATAATTTAGAATTTAATTCTAAAACTAACAATTTACTATTTTTTTTGGGCAGGCCACATCGTTCGAAGGATAGGTAAACCAATGGGGTTGCAAAGCCCTCGGATGGCGGCCACGTCTCGGTAAAAGGAGCTGTGGCTGCCTCCCGACCAGGTGGACTGATGACCTAAAGAAGACAGCGGGAAGCCGCTGGATTCAGAGGGCCCAGGACCGGTCGGAGTCGCGCCAATTAGGGGAGGCCTACGTCCAGCAGTGGACTTTAAAAGGCTGTTAGACAGATTTTTTGAAGATGAGATGGGATAAAACCAATCAGCTCGCGACACCGTAATCATTTTAATCGACCCTACCTGTGGCGCCATCTCTGAGAGAAGTACAGAACTATAGTTACTTAATTTACAGCTCATATTAATATCATGATTGTAGTTTGCATATACTTTACGAGGAGTTAGCAGCCTTATAATGTAATAAATATAAAAACACTTAATTTTTAAGTATTTCTTGCACAATAAAATATTTCCTGACGATTCAAAAAAATACACAGGTAATTCAAGTTTTCACTTCTGTCGGCACTCGCGGAGTGCCTTTTTTAGCTATTGTTAAAGGACCTCCTAAAATCCTTCGAAGAAGAAGTCGACGGGTAAATAGATTATTTTGAATCAGTCTAATTTGTCTTATTAACAATAATAATTGGCGCCAAGATTATTTGCCAAATAAGTGTCGTCTAAAAAAACGCATTATAGATATAAATAGTATAGATTAAGTACTATAGTATCTCACTCTATCAGCTTGCCCGGATAATTAACGTAATAAGTTTATTATCAACTGTTCTTACAATCTGTTCCACGTAATAGCATTCAATAAGTATAAAAATACGATGCTTATCTGTTTGTTTCAGGCAATCTGTATAGTCCGGTACTCTATACAATACCTAGGCAATGTATAAAATACCTAAATGGGCTAAGTGATGCATGGAATATTATTTATTTCATACTTATCCTAGGCAGTATACCATACCCAATGCATAACCGTGTAAAAAACAAAATCAAGGGAGCGAAAGGCCGGGGGGGGGGGGGGGGACGTGTTCTTTCCGGGATCTATTACATATCGTAAGCTACAAATGGCGAAGTTGTAATATGTATATTATCATTATCACTATCCATGATTTAAGACACCATTTTATGTCACAAACAGATAATATAGAATTATGGTTTCTTTATGTAACAACTTGAGATCACCAATTTGCATTCACGTCTAGACTACTAAGAAAAAACAATATTACGTGACGTTCTTCCTGTGGTTCTTCTGTTTCTTACTAGGTCGACAATGTATCGGTTATCCGTGGTTATGTCTTTCGTTTGGTGTTGCTGACATCTATGGGCAGCGGTGATCACTTTAGGAGGTCCGTTGCTAGTCAACTAGGTATGAACTAAGAAAAGAATAGGTTACTTATTTCCGTCCTCAAAAATTTCTATCCGAATTCGAGTAATTTATTCACGACTCGGCGACACGAAAACGGCGAATGACTATGTCAGACACGTGACATTCCTACAGCCGCTACGGGCTAGCGCACAAATTAATTATCCTTGACCTAGCTACTAGCTTCTATCACGAAATAGGCTAGGGGCCGTCCATTAATCACGTGAGGCTTGAAAGGGGGGGGAGGGGTTTGACAAAAATCACGAAAATATCACGAAGGGGGAGGGGGGGTGTAGTAAGATATCACGTGTATTTATTTTTTCGTCAAACGCGCGATTTTTAAATAGAAAAGCAGCGTGCAGTGTGACTTTGACTTGCCGTTGCCAGGCAACGAACGAAGGCCTCACGCGCCGCCACCGACTACCGACCGGCTCGGCATGTTTTGGATTAAAACAATGTCGAAAGTAGGTGATCTGTATAAAGACCTTTTTGCAGAGTATAAGAAAGGAAAAATACACGTGATGTTGGGGGAGGGGGGGGGGGGGTAGTCTTAAACCTCACTACATATCACCAAGGGGGAGGGGGGGGTTAAAAAATGCTAAAAAAAGATCACGTGATTAATGGACGGCCCCCTAGTTACCGTACCACAGATATCATATATCCAGAGCCGGCGTTAGGAGGGGGGGGGGGGGTCACGGCCTAGGGCGATAAATTTGGAGGGGCGCCACATTTGGGGTAAAGAACAAAAAAAAGGAAAAATAAAATTCTTAATAAATATTCCCAATGGTTCAGCAAAAAACTTTTCGAGCAAAAAAACCTCGATTTTGGTTTTCCTATGTGGGCGCCACAATATTCTTGCCTGGGGTATCAGTGGCTCTAACGCCGGCATTGCATATAATCTTTACCGTGATACCGCTATTGCTTGGACGAAAATCAATCGCTGATGCAGTCTTGTGTTACTACGGTGACCTCTCAGGAGGCAAACAGCTTAATGCCGCCCTTGTAGTAGCTACGTGGCTAGCGCCCTTAAGAGGGCTATCACACTTTTTCTTAAATTTGAGCGTTTTGACTCGTGTTTGAAGTGTGATTATGGTTTAGATAAATCACCAAAACAAAAAAAAATACATGCACGAGAAAGTTTGATTAATTCTCTTTGGAGTGCTTTAAATAAATGTTTCAATTTATTTACATAAATTAGTAAAAACCTTATTTTTGCAAATGATGTTTCATAAAATTTTACTTTTGACCATCTTTAGATGCTTTGTTATATCGAAGATATAATAATTTAAGCATCAACAAAAATATCTATGGTACAATTGTATCTTCTAATTTGGAATGCTTAATTCACTTTAATTTGTTTCACACAGTAATGCACCTAAAATAATTCTGTAAATCAAAGAGTTACTGATAATTATTGGTCTGAAATTGTATTTTTTATCTATGAAAATATAATCCAAATTGAAACAAAAAGTAATTAATATCTAAGGTTACTATGTCACCTTGCTTTAAAAAAAAATTAGTCCTTTCAAAATTAAAATAATATTTTTAAACAATTTTTGTATGCAGTCCTGTAAATCAATATAAATCTCCGAACGAGCGGTCTTTAGCTTTAGTCCGCGCCAAGCGCTTACGAAGGAAGGATGTATCGCTCGCTGTTGGCACCTTGTGCGCCACGCAATACCCCAAATTCGCTACGAATATAGCGCAATCAACACTTCTTGATACAAGTGAGTATTTTTTTGTTAGTTATGATATGATTCTAATGTATAAGCATATTCCTATGATATTCTGATATTAGGTATATAGGAATGTTTATCGGACTATTTTGCTTTTTCAGGCTAGTAAAAGGACGTTTGATACAGCGACAGTTTCTACAGTGCATTCTGACAGAAATACAAATAACATGGTGATAATAATAATTTATTTCTTATAATTTTTAACAGATAAATTACGTTTTGATATCATGTAGTATATTTATTACTTTTACTAAATTTAAATGATCTAAGAGCTATTGCATAACTGATGAATTTCTTTGATTCTTACAGGATAATGAAACCATATTTTATTCAACTATAGATGATCAGGCTCAATCTGATACAAGTACAAATAATATGGTGAGTATTTTCTTGTTAACTTGTAACGAAACATGCTTGCATATTTGACTTTTTTTAACTATCTACATTCCTGGTTTTTCCTGTTTCAGGAAAATCTAGACATAGAAGGAAGACGAATTATAAATTTAATTTTTTTAATGAACCAATTACTTTGAATTGACAAACATGGCGAAAAATTTGGTACAAAATATACTTTTTATTCAGTCTTTGTTTTTATCAACCAATTGTACCTATTCATTTATACGTTATCTCGAACTATACACATTTAAGGGTTTTATACATAGTGATGAAGTTATTAAATGTGGATTTATGATATAATTACCAACTGAACTACCCCTTTTAACACATCACATGCCCTTTATACCTACTACTAACCAAACTGTATCAACGTTATTCAAACTGTAGAAACAACATTACATTGCATTCATTTCCTTACATTATAGTAAAAAAGCACTTATAACGATAAGTGATAGCTGATAACATTAATCGACTCAAACAATATTTCACGAATTATAAAAATAGTACGGTACTTAATTTAATTTATTTCCAAAGCAAGTATCAAGTTGATTTGTTCCTGGCGTTCGACGCATAGTGGTTTGTATGTGTGTAAAGCGTACTTCATTAGACGCACACGGGCGCGTTCCTTGCCGCGAGTTGTCAAATTTACCTAAACCTGAGCGCTTCGATTTTGTGATAGCCCTCTTAAGAGCCATTTCGCAAAACTCGGTTGATAAACTATAGGTATTTGAAGCGGCTCCGCGGCGTGATATTGCCTCGCGCGGCTCGCGTCGCGCTTGACCTCAGTTCTGTGCGAGTAATCTTCTTGATACTTTCAAACGTAAAAATTTTAAAATTATGAACATACAATTTTAATTATACACTTTGTGACCACATACATGTATCTGGTTTGTGACAATATAAGTTTATATAACAATTAAGAGTACAATGTAGTAGTACCATTATCGGTAACTTATTTACATAATACATTTTAGGTACCTACATCACAATAAAGATGTACATCACAATAAAGATGTCCAATAGATGCATATTGCAAAAATCAATATTTTGGCAAATCAACGTGAAAATTTAAAAATCACGTTTTTTCAAGGTGATCTATAAAATGCAATATGCGTCCATTTTGCCTGCGATATTCGCAGCGCGTCGAAATACATAGGTATACCTAAATTCAAATCAATCGGAGGGTATAGAACCGGGAAATCCCGGAACCGAAAATCCCGGGATTTACAAAGGAATACGGTACTTTTCAAAAGAACCAGGAAACAAAATAAAAGAACCGGGAAACAAAATAAAAGAACCGGGATTTTCTGAACTTTTGGGAAATAAAAATATGTCGCGTCGTGATACAAAAGATAACGTAAAAATAAAGGTAAATACAATCCATACACAAAAATGATTACAGCTTTAAAAAGAAGATATTCAGAACGTCGGCTACATGAAGCAGCTATACTAATATAATATTATTTACACAACCCAGATCGATATTTTTCTAATATAAATGAAGATGATTTAACTCTTTTTTCTCGTCCAAGCAGTGCTGAATTGTGCAATACAATTGTGTTGCTTTCATACAATTAATACGAAACTTATGTTTGCATGTAAGGTATAATAGTATGATGGTTACTCAATCACGGCAAACGACTATACGGATTTGGGTAGAAAACAGTTTTTCCCTATTTAATGCTCCTGAGAGATAAAATAGGAAACGCGATACTAACTATTTTCACGCGGGGAAAGCCGTGGTAAAATAATCCCGAAAGAACTGAAAATCCCGGGAATCCCGGTTCCAGCATAGGCGAGTACCGAAAATCCCGGTAATTTAAAACAGGATAGGTTTCCGATACCCTAATCATTACCGTGATACAAAAGATAACGTAAAAATAAAGGTAAATACAATCCATACACAAAAATGATTACAGCTTTAAAAAGAAGATATTCAGAACACTATTCTTTGATTGTTAAAAACGAATTCTTTATTGTTTTCTGTTGGTTTACAAAACAAAATATTGACAATAGTCTAGTATAATAAATTATGAGAAACGAAATTCGCACTTTCCTCCCAAACCACTTGCTCTACAAGAAAAATGTATGGCACATAAAATGTCAATCTTTTTATGGGCTACAACTTTTACTCGATCCTTTCGGAAATCGTCTAGGACGCACCGTTTAGGAGATATAAGGAGTTTTCGGAAAATTTGGGAGGGGGGGGGGTTAAGGTTGGGCCCAATAAGATTGGGTAATGTTGCAAGTATGAGTTCCACAGGGCGGATGGAAATTCAGTAGGAAATCGTCTAGGACGTACCGTTTAGGAGATATATGGTATTTTAGGAAAATTTGGGGAGGGGGGGGGTAAAAGTGGGTTCAGTAAGATTTAGCAATAAGGTTTGGGGGTTTACTTAAGGGGGTCGAAATTTCCGTCTAAACTTGTCTAGGACGCACCGTCTCCGAGATATCCGGGATTTCCGGTTTTCCAAAAATCTATATCCCGATATCCTGATCTGCCGATCCGCGCCTACCTGATGAGTGCGGTATTTGCCCGGATGCCTCCCAGATTATCCCGACGCAAAATTCCACTTTTGGGTGAAGAACTGAGGGGGGGGGGGTATAGGGGGAGGCGAGGGGTTGTGAAGGGAAAAAATGAGAGGGTGAAGAGAGAAGGTGAGAGAGGGTAAAGGGTGTTGTGTATTTGAGATACGTGAGTTTTGGGGAGTTGACGGAACTTGGGTGCACGAGAGTTTCCAAACAACGAATGTATTATCTTTGACTAATAATAAGTGACTATAGCTGACTAATGTCGGAGCTTCTATCATTCCAACATTTTGGCTTAGCAATAGGGTCCCGTTGACACCGTTTGGGTACGGAACTATATAAAGTACAGATTGATCTAAAAGTTGTATAAATAAAGGGTATGTGTATACAAGTTATAATTATTTATTATTTTTTTTCTATGTAAATATGTAATTTACACATATAACAAAAAACCTAAATACTGTAAACAGTAACTAATGTCTAAAAACGGACAATGTTTTATTTCAAACTAGCTGTTCCCCGCGACTTCGTACGCCGAAAATAAAGATCCCTTCATTATAAAACATGTTTTTCATAAATTGACAGCAAACTTGTCCATACTATGAAGAGAGGACACCCGTGCCTTGTAATAGTCCATTATGGGTTGAAGCTAAAACACCTATACTTAGTACATACATATATCGTAATAGGTAAATGAGTAAAATATTAAACAAATTTTTAGTGTTGATAATGAAATGATAACTACGATCTGATATTGTAGCGTGATTGGTAGTCAGCAAGATACTAAACTCTTCACCAAAATTACAGCAAAAGTGACATGTTCTTAGAACCCATTAATTACCCATCGGGAGAAGCATTCATAGCCCAGGCGCAGCGGCTTGTGTCGGTTCTAATGGTAATCGATGAAGCTAAACAATAGCGAGCGCGGTCGGTAGTTGGATAGGTGACCGCTAGTGGCAAAAAATTCTTGAGCTCTCCGAGCTTCGGGGGGCACGTAAAGCTGTCGGTCCCGGTTGTTGTGGTAAGATAACAGTCGTTATGACATATTGAAGGTCCTCGCCCGGCGTAATGACTTCCGACACTTGGGTCGATTTCTAATTCCTCCATCAATCCACACTGGAGCAAAGTGGTGGAGTATGCTCTAGGCGTCCTCAAGAGTGAGTGCTCAGTAGTGAGCCATTAATGACCCACCCATAGGAAAGGTCCCAAAATAATTGAACTTTTTAGAATTTAGAGGTTTATCTAAGTCAGGGCCTGAGAGTTTTTGAATTTTAAATTTACATTGTAATTTTACAGAATACACAAAAAACATATCTTTCTTTTCTTTTTGGGCAGCAGCAAATCAGTGATTCCTTTAGCGTTGCTAATGTTCTTTGGCGAAAGTGACCACTTACCATGAGGTGACTCATCTGTTCGTTTTACAACTTCTTACCCCAAACTTACTCTAAACTTACAACCTCTAGTTTTAGCCCTTAGGGAATGTATTACCAAACAATCATGTTACAGTTATTTTTGTTTTATGTAAGATTACATACTAACTACCAACTTTCACAGTTTTAACTAAAAAACCGGGCAAGTGCGTGTCAGGCCACGTGCAATATAGGGTTCCAAAGTAGTAAGTTTATTGACTATTACTCATTAACTACTTATGCTAACATAGACTTGATAGTTTTCCTTATAAATTCATCGTATAACCTATTTTTGAGAATTTTTTCACTTGTCCAACTCCAACCGTTTAGCCGTAAGGGGGGACTTGACTTGACTTGGGTACCCAAAATTAGCACTTTCAAGCTAAATATTTCGCAAACGGAACCCTACATCCAAAAATGGTCTCAAAAGACCCATAATATTTTTGAAAAAACTTTTCAACGATATTCCACACTATAGAGATAAATAAAAAATTAATCCTCACGTTACCTGTAGCGGAGTTACCCCGAAAAAAATATATTTTCAGTAGTTTATTCTACAATTTTGGAGTTTTAATAAATATGTATATCCATGCCAAATTATAGCTTTCTAGCACTAAGGGTCTCGGCGCTTTGTTTTGGACAGATGGACAGACTGACGGACGGATATGACGAAGCTATTAGGGTTCCGATTTTACTTCAGAACCCTAAAAATGACGAAGTTTCGTATAAACATTCCCTGAATTAACCCTTTAAAGATTGATTTTTCAAATTATGTTAAAGTTAATTTTTGTTTATAACAGTCGAACTGAGAACCTGCTACTTTTTTGAAGTTGGTTAAAAAACCGGCTAATAGCGTGTCAGGTCACTTCTAATATAGGGTTCCGAAGTTCTAAGTTTATAGAACTCAATACCTACGTATGCTAATATAGCCATGATAGTTTTACTTTTGAATTCATGTTAATGCTATTGCCATGAATTTTTTTACGTGTCCAACACTTACGAATATATCGCCAACAGACCCCTCAATCGAAACATGGACTTAGCAGGCCCATATTATTTTTGAGAGACCTTTACCACTATGGGGTGCGTGACGGAAAAAAATTATCCCCATATTGGAGAGGTATCCTAAAAACATATTTTAAAAAATATTATTCTACCAGTTTAAAGTTTCATAAACATGAGATTATCCTTGCTAAATTACAGCTTTCTAGCACTAAGGGCCTCTGCGCTATGCTATGGACGGACGGATGGACGGAAGGACGGACGGGCATGATGAAACTATGAGAATTCTGTTTTGACTTCAGAACCCTAAAAAGAGTCATAAAAATCGCTTCATAAATAACGAATCTATACACTACATATAGCAAAATTTGACCTTATCCCTCAGGAACAGGTCTATTTTCCGGGATAAAAAGTATCCTATGTCCTTTCCCGAGCTCAATTCTATATCTGTACTAAATTTCATCAAAATCAGTTTAGTGGCTTGAAAGAGTTATCCCTCAGGAACAGGTCTATTTTCCAGGATAAAAAGAATCCTATGTCCTTTCCCGAGATCAATTCTATATCTGTACTGAATTTCATCAAAATCGGTTTAGTGGCTTGAAAAAGTTATCCCTCAGGAACAGGTCTATCTTCCGGGATAAAAAGTATCCCATGTCCTTTCCTGAGCTCAATTCTATATCTTTACTAAATTTCATCAAAATCGGTTTAGTGGTTTGAAAGAGTTATCCCTCAGGAACAGGTCTATTTTTCGGGATAAAAAGTATCCTACGTCCTTTCCCGAGCTCAATTCTATATCTGTACTGAATTTCATCAAAATTGGTTAAGTGGCTTGAAAAAGTTATCCCTCGGGAACAGGTCTATTTTCCGGGATAAAAAGTATCCTATGTCCTTTCCCGAGCTCAATTTTATATCTGTACTAAATTTCATCAAAATCGGTTTAGTGGCTTGAAAGAGTTATCCCACAGGAACAGGTCCATTTTCCGGGATAAAACGTATCCTTTGTCCATTCCCGAGCTCAATTCTATATCTGTACCAAATTTTATCAAAATCGGTTTAGTGGCTTGAAAGAGTTATCCCTCAGGAACAGGTCTATTTTCAGGGATAAAAAGTATCCTATGTCCATTCCCGAGCTCAATTCTATATCTGTACCAAATTTTATCAAAATCGGTTTAGTGGCTTGAAAGAGCTATCCCTCAGGAACAGGTCTATTTTCCGGGATAAAAAGTATCCTATGTCCTTGCGCAAGCTTAATTCTATATCTGTACCAAATTTCATCAAAATCGGTTCAGTGGTTTTGGCGTGGAAGAGTTATCCCTCAGGAACAGGTCTATTTTCCGGGATAAAAAGTATTCTATGTTCATTCCCGAGCTCAATTATATGTCTGTACCAAATTTCATCAAAATCGGTTCAGTGGTTTAGGCGTTATTGAGTAGCAGACAGAGTTACTTTCGCATTTATAATATTAGTATAGATTACAGCAGTGACTTCCAACCCAATAGGGGTTGAATTTCCAAAAATCCGATAGCCTAAAGCCTTCTTCGATAAATGAACTATCCAATACAAAAAGAATTTTTCAATTCAAACCAGTAGTTCCTGAGATTAGCGCGTTCAGCCAAACAAACAAACAAACTTTTCAGCTTTATAATATTACAATAGTAATAGTATAGATTAGTATAGATATAGTTATATTTTGTACATATGTATGTTCGTGATTTTCTCCGTTACTACTTACACTACATAAATTGGAAAGAAATAGTTACTTAATTTCTATTGTTTTCTTCAAACCAAAGATGTTTAAAGCAGAATATTACGCAAACGGACCCCTGAATTGAAAAATGGTCTTTTGAAACCTATAATATTTTTGAAAGACCTTTTCAACGATACCCCACATTAAGGGGTAGACGAAGAAAAAATCATACGGAACGGACAGACGGACGGACGGAAGGACGGACGGCCGGAAGGGCTAGCCGGCCGGTTGAAATAACGAACGGACTAGACATGATTCCGATTTGACTACAAAACCCTGAAAATTATAGAAAACTAAAAATAATACAATTGACTGTAACTAAAAATTCTCACGTGATCAAGACTGTTCAATAGCAATATAATTACGTTACTTTTACGAAATCTATTCCTCAGATGGCTAAAGCAAAAATTGACATAGGTCCGACGTCCAAGAGTGCTGCCGCACGACTGATTTGATTTCGCGCTTGTTCGTATCTTTATATGGTAAAGTAAATTCGTTTTAATAAATTATTTTTTGCAGTAAGATAAAAAAAAAATTACGTGTCATATTCGACAAAGACCATATTTTATTACTACATAAATTTTTGATGGGAAATACGCTTTATTGAATACAAAAATCGATGGTAAAGTCATGGCATAAACCATGAAAATTGGTAATGTTATTGAATTAATTTTGAAACGAATATTATAGTAATCGTATATCCCTTGTAATAAATGCAAAATATAATATATGAGTGTTCTCTAGACATTTTTTTTTACTCAATTTAATAAAACTTAATAAAGAAAATCAGTGTATGAAATTGACTCTGTCGTCCTTTTGCTGAAAAATAGTTATGCTAGATTGACAGTTACGCAGAAACAAATTAATATTTTCAAAATTCCGGTAAATGAAGATCCAAGATGAAGGATTGATCTATTTTATGAGTTCATTTGCCAGCATTAATATCTTTCTTATGATACTAATTTTTGACATCAAATTCTTCATTCCGCGCGTCTAACCGCGAAATGGCTCTTAAGCGACGCACTTCGTTGCTTTCAAACGTGACGCCCAAAAACATGGTTGTCGCAACAAACTGCAGCAAAGCTTACTTATAATTCAGAATGACAGCCGGCATTTCAGTTTAATTTCAAAGGTGGAATTTTGTATCTCGTTATTCAGGTACTAAGCGCAAATATATGACAGCTACAATAGTAGGACTTTATCTGCATCCTAATGAGACGCCAGTGACGTCATAGTGACGCCACCAGCCAGACGCTATGATCGTCTGCGGCGATGTAGCCGTAGATATCCAACCAACTATATAGTAAATTTTATGTAAGTACCAAGCAATGGCGTCATATCCCTTCCAATGAAGCATTACACTCAGCTTTGTATTGTCTAGTTCTAGTCTAGCCCGACTTCATAAAACCTATAAACCGACCTTAAGATTTCTCTACTACCCACTAAGTACTAAGTACGAGCCCTAGTGCATAGGTTTTCAAACTTTCTCAACCACTGCCGCGGCCGTCCCTTTCAGATTTAGCTATTTTATAACTATATACGAATAAATAGCAATATGTTGCTTTATAAGCTATAAACTCAATAATCTCCCAGTGTATGTCCAATTTAAATCGGTCCAGCTGTTCCAGATTAAGTATTTATAGTTGGTATTTATATATTGCTATAACTTTATATTTATAGTTGGAAGGTTGAAGAGGGTCTTAGGTAGGTAAATAACTGTTCCAAAATCTAAATGATACTAAGGTGAACCCCTCTTATTATCATTTAGATTTTGGAACAGTTAATTTGTTATCATGAGGTTTGCTATAAAGAGGTTAGGTTAGTCAGCGATTCGTTTTAACAAGGTAAAAAATAATATGCAGGCATTGCAAACTTTAAAACTAATAACAATGACGAACGGCAGTGTTAACATTACCTAACATCAAACAACAATATTGTCGTACAAAAAAATTAACATTTCTGAACCTATCGAGACACGAATCATTGTGAAATTTTGTGATTAAGTACCCCAACAAACAGAAAGACAGACAGACAAAAATTAAAAAAAAAGTTTGTGTTTTAGTAACGTAGAAATATCTTTATAGGCACTTGAGAAAATGCAGTTATTTTGAAGTAACGGATAGACACCTATGTTCAATGAACTAACTTAATGCCTATGTTTTATTAAACAAAATTCGCGCAAAAAATTTCCACACATAGTGACGTTCCACAAATGAGTGAGCTGCATTTGATAAATCGATTTTTACGAATCGATTCATATTGTTAGACAGGATTGAAGGTAGGTACTTTTTGTTCAGACACTAATTCTTGAACGTTTTATATTAATTAAAAACTGAATATCAGTATTTTCATATCTATGTCGGGATTAACTGATATATTACAAACTTTGATGATAGCCAATTACCGTACTCAATTTTTATAGAAGTTGTCGCACGAGCGAACATATTTTTTATTAAAACTAGGTAGGTAAGTAAGTGAGGCAGGTAAGGTAAGTATGTTAGCCATTTAAATTTGGATAATTTATTATTTAATATAATACTTAAATAATTACCGATTTTGTTATTGATTTTGTTATTTTGTAATTTGGTAAACTACACTTCGCTTCTTCAGAGAGAAGATACATATGTATATACGTAAATAAATATCTTTATATCTCTCTATCCTCTCTGTCTATCTATCCTCCTTTATGTTTGTAGGAAAATATCTGCATACCTAAAAACCTAACCGATTAAAATCGCAAGCGATGATTAAATGCATCTCTGTTGTCAGTGTTTACACTAAAAAGGTAAAAAGCACTGACCCAAAGTAATTTAACTTCATTACCATGACCGGCGATTGACATTATGAGGGATTAAATTTCTAGGTCAAAGAGAGCACGAATAACGAGTCCTATATGGTAGACTGTCTTTTTATCATTACATATATTTTTTTAAATAAGCCTGACACAAGATGAAAATAATTTAAAGGTGAATAATCATTTAATGCCAAAACGAATTTCTGCTTACCATTAATAATTTTTTAGGGTTCCGGGTTTTTTAGGGTTCGTACGAAAAAACCGAAAAAAGGCACCCTTATAGGATCACTCTTGCGTCTGGGCGAACCGCCATTCACAGCCAATTTACTTCGAAACTACTGGATCAAATACGTTAAAATTTGATACTCATGTACTTTTTTGTGACCCAATGACGAAGGTATAAAGTAAACAATTGAATTTTGAAATAAAAAATTCAACAAAATCAAAATTAAATAAAAACTGTTTTGCAAACCGTATCGTGTGGTATGTCAAATGAAAGGGCGTGTTATAAGGATCTCAAATATATTGTTTTATAGATCTACAATGGATAATTTAAAAAATAAAAATTGATCCCCCCCCCCCGTTATCTCCAATACTACTGACGCTAGAATTTTGAAAAAAAATACAGAATCTTTACTTAAATATTAAAGGAAAACCTATAAGAACTCTATGGTGTTAAAAAAACGGCAAAAATTAATAAAATAGAAAAATAACAATAAAGACATAATCAATGTACGGAACCCTCTCCAAGCGAGTTTAACTCGCACTTGTCAAGTTTATTTAAACTTATTTTATTATTTATATATTTTTATAAATAGGATTCTTCTAAAAAATGGGGTATTACATTGGGTATACAAATGTTACTTTTAATAAAATGGCATATTCAAACAGGCAAAATCTAATTTAAAATGAGGAAAATGATTTGCGTATTATCCGTGATATTGGATAAACAATTATCCTCGTTTGGATAATTTGGATTGCGTTACTAACTTTCCCGAGGGTAGGTGACGCATTCAAAAAAGACATCTACCCACGTGATCGTTATAACGAGTGACGTGATTCATTGTTAATTTAGTTATGAAATGTTTATCAATGATTGGCTTGGCTCATTCTCTTTATTGGAGCAATGCCCCTATTGGATGTAATGTAAAATAGCATTTTTTGTAGTCGGCTTCCTGAAGGTATAATATTATCATCAACTGACGGCTCTTTTACGTGATAGAGAAGCCCCGATATTATAACACATTAACATAATCTCATATATTAAATTGTCAATTATTTACCCCCAAGTTACAAAAATATTGTATTCGTATTTTTTTTATTGATAGATAGGAACAACAATTGAATCGGAAAATGAGTTATAAGTATTATTATGTAATTGGTATGTAAAGCATACGGTAATAAACAATAATTATAAATTGGATGCACAATTTTTTTATGGGCCCAATAAATAAATATTAGTTTTATACAGGCTATTTCCTAAATAGGTCAAAAACGAAAATAATTTTCAAAACTTACCGCTCAACGCGGCCGATGACGTCATGCGGTGCCAAAATTAAATTCTCTCCTTGGTGTTTCCAAGTATTCCCACTTCTTGTACAGAAGTACTGTATCGCATTGTCGACCTCGAATTTCAAAGTGACATTTGCCGGTCCGCGAACAGAACCAGGTAAACACTCGCTGCCTAGCACACCGGGTGTAGAGGTTAACGACCATTCGTCGAAATTGCCGGCCACATTCAATTCATAAGCACATTTTTCCATAAAACACGACACGTTAACAATACGCACGGAGAATATCCATGGCACGGACACTGCGATCGTGTTCGATATTAAAAATAATAGTAGAAATAAACCACTAGTCCGTGTACACCGAACGACCGCCATGTCACTTGCCAGCTGAATGAATGAGATAAGTGCGATGCGAAGTGCGCCGAACTGCGAGTCGCTACCTCACTTGATTTGAGTAGAATCGGAACAACATCGGCGATGCGACGCGGCGCGTGGCGCTAGCAATGTACCAGATACCTAGGGATCGAACGATACTTTCGATACTGAGTACTCGATACTCGTACCTGGTATTTACTCGCAAGTACTCATGAAACGTCGGTATCGAGTACTTTTATAATACTGAGTACTTTTTAGTATTGCCATATGGAAAAAGATCAACTGTGGCCTTTCTCCAGTGCTGCCAATACATTTAGTATAAGTTTAGCGCTCAGACTAAAAAAAAGGGTCATCGGGCCTCTATTTCTCAATAAAAAAAGATCATCAGTGAATGTTGAAAAGTGTTTCCTTTTTTTGTGGACATGAAATTCACTGCCGAAAACCTTTTTAGGGTTCCGTAGGCAAATGGCAAAAACGAAACCCTTATGGATTCGTCATGTCTGTCTGTCTGTCCGTCCGTATTTTACAGCTACTTTTTTCTGAAACTATAAAAACTATACTGTTGAAACTTGATAAGTAGATGTATTCTGTGAACCGCATTAAGATTTTCATACAAAAATAGAAAAAAAAAAAACAATTTTTGGGGGTTCCCCATACTTAGAACTGGAAGTCAAAATTTTTTTTTCATCAAACCCATACGTGTGGGGTATCTATGGATAGGTCTTCAAAAATGATATTGAGGTTTCTAATATCATTTTTTTGTGGCAAAATGTCCCCCTCCCCCCCCCCCCCAATAACTTCTAAAATAAGAGAATGATAAAACTAAAAAAATATATGATGTACATTACCATGCAAACTTCCACAAAATTCGAAATTTGCTTTCAACGAGATCTAGTTAGTAGTTTTTTTTAATAAAAAAATATACACTATTATTAAAACATCGATCTAAGTTACAACGAACTACAAGAACTTTTATATTATGTTACTTGCCGCTACGGAACCCTTCATGGGCGAGTCCGACTCGCACTTGGCCACTTTTTTTAGCTCTGCATGTGATCCTCGCAAGTACTCTATACTGAGTAGTATCGATACTTCAGGACCGATACTTTATGGGTATCGATACCAGAGGCCGATACTTCGAACCCTAGATGTATCTACTCGGCCAGACTCGGCAAGCCGCAAGATGAGCCACGAATCGTTACGCGTTTATTGTATAAATCGATTTATGTTCCACTCGATTCTATGTACAGTGCAACATCCACTCGTTTATTACAGCACTTCCAACAGCCATGCTAAATTGTTATCTATTACCGTACTATACAGTCTACAATATTTTAACCGGATTACTCTCTCTTCTATTATATTACTGCCAAGCTAAATAGCTATGTGGGTCAGCGGCGTAAAGTCTAAAACTATTTGTAGATATCATTTTGATTCTGATCTTGCCTTGCGATGGGCACTGTACACGGACAAATTGGTGATAATGCCAGCATGAGATAAGTTTTTTGTTTTGGTATCTAATTGAATGATTCCAATCCAACATCATGCCTCATTCGTAGATTAGGTAAGAGGTAAAGTCCACCAATCCGTAATTGAGCAGCGTGGTTGAATATACTGTTCCTCTAGACCTCTCAGGGAATACGGATTTGCGACTGGTTTCTTGATTCTTGCCAAAGTCGGCGTTATTGGGGTGGGGGCCGCCACATTTGGAGTGAGGAGCAAAAAAAAGGAAAAACAGTTCTTAATAAACGTTCTCATTAGTTAAGCAAAAAAAAGCTTTATTTTGATTTTCTTGTGTGGGCGCCACAATATTCTTAAAGGGCGTCAGTAGCTCTAACGCCGGCACTGCATGTTGGCCATAATGCATCCAGGTGAATACTGTAATTGATACAGCTACGCTCAGACCAATAAAAAACTTTTACACGCTTAAGCTCCAGCCATTTTATAGTATGTAACATACTACATACATAACACTACAACACACTAGGTACTCCAAAAGAAGTAAGTAAATTATTGCACGTTCTTTCATAATTTTTATCCGGATATAAGTAGATACCATGTTTCTGTTCAAAGATAACGTGTAAGGACACGAAGATTTACAGGAGATAACGCATATCAAATCAAAGCATATCACTTTATTATCTTTTTGGTTGACTACAAGAAATGTGATTTTAGTTTAAAGGTGATTACTTACATGAGAAAAATATTATTTTTATCTTATTTATTATTTTATTATTAGAGATACCGTTCACAGTGCCAGTGTTAGAGATGAAATGAAATAATCTTTATTCATGTAGGTATCACATTGGGTATCACTGATACTCTTATGCACGTCATTTTTTTTTAATCTACCATCTTTTCGGAAATGTGCTTTGTCATAGAGAAGAAAAGCCGTAAAGAAACTCCTCAGCGCATCTTTTAAAAATAAAACTTATATCTATTACAAAAATTGGTATTCTCTAACCTGTGCAGAACTGGTTAACAAGAGCCGCTGAATGACGGGGACAAAAAATAATACTTTTGTCTCTGTCTTTCACATAGATTTTGTAACTGGCGATCTCGCTCTGTCGAATGTATGGGAGAATAATTCAATATTATAATATTATGAATATTCCATCTTGGACTTCCCCACTTACCATCAGGTGGGATTATGGTCAAGAATTATTTGTGTAAAAAAAAATCTACTGGTTCTAAATCTATGTTCATACCTAATAACTGGTTGGTACACTTATACATGCAAGTCTATACCAATAAAAAAACTGTAATGGCATACCAAATCTTTGCCCTTAAAATAAATACCATAACACAACTGAGTTAAGAAATAAAACAATGACTACAAATAAAAATATGCATTTATTATAAAATTACAGATTAGGGGATGTTGGCGAGGTAGTCCTTGACGTGCGCGGGCTCCAGGCGACGGAACCCGTTCGCGTCGCAGATGCCCACCTGCAGACAAACATACATTTTAATAATACATAATAAATTTTTACCAAATTTTCTGTTGTTGTTTGGCCTAAAGCCCGCGACATCAGATTTATAAAAGCAAAAAGCAAAGCAACAACCCATAATTGTCCCACTGCTGGGCTCGGGGTCTCCTCTCACAATGTGAGGAGTATAGGCCATAGTCTACCACGCTGGCCAAGTGCGGATTGGTAGACTTCACACACCTTCGAGAACTTTATGGAGAACTCTCCAGTGTGCAGGTTTCCTCACGATGTTTTCCTTCACCGAAGAAAGTGATAATTAACTTCTAATACGCACATAATATTTGAAAGATTTAGACTTTATCAGATTTATACTACCCCAGAAATGGGAGAAATATAAAAAGTTTATCTATAAATAATAATAACGATTCACACTCATAGCTCCACACAAGAATTCCTGTTTTGTGGAAGCCATGGAAGCCAGACTGAGACCAAATTTCAAATTCATCCTTCAAATTTCTGCCTCACTGGGAATCGAACCCAGGAACCTCGGCAGTCCAGCAAGGTAATCATACGCCACGCGGGTTGTCAAGACAACTTTGATACATCAACATAGTCAGGCCATAGTCTATCATTATTTACTAGCCAAGTGCAGAATGATACTTTCTCGCTTCTTCTATACTGCCGTCATACGGTGAAAGGCCGTAACTCAATTTTTGACAAAAATGAGTTAAATATAGATTCGGAATCACCAAGAAATTTCCAACCTTTCTGTGTAGGTGATATAGCTCTAACTCAATCGTAGCCCGAGTTACAAGTAGATAAAAAGGCGTAACTCAGTCCCTGAAACGTTGTTATCTAGGATGAATAGCCATAAATTCGTTTTTTAAGCCCTTTCTTATTAGTAAAAGCAATTCGCATGTTTGAAAAGCCGTAATTTCATTTTTAGGCCTTTTCAAATTAGCATAATTCACCAGCAATGATTCGATATCCTACAATCAAAAACCCTAATAGACGTTAGGGCTTTTAATTATTGTATTCTCGCCGAACTTTACTGTTAATTTTCAAATAACTTACATATTTTGAGTTATTGGTCGCGGCACGACCACTGACCAACAACAGACGGGCTACCGACCGGCCTAGTGCACCAGCGGCACATAATTATTATAAGAAATTGTAACATATCATTTAAATTCATTACAAGTACCTATTGAGTAAACGAGTAGTTTTACTTCTAATCAACCAATGACCACTTATCATCAGGTGGCCTGTCTGCTTTGTCGTCAGTCCTTCAGGATATAAAAAAAGACATTTTGTCAAAGACTGATAATAATAAATAAGTTTTATGTCACCAAATCTTATGAAAATACTAATGATAAAAGGCGTAATGTTTTAATTAAGGCTTTTCTATTTAAAAGGAATAACAGTATAAAATCTTCGATTCTAGCGAGAAAAGACGTTAACTGAAATCATAACAAGAAAAGACCTAACTATCTAGTTGAGGCTTTTCTGTTTAGGGTTGTATAATTTTCCTTATATTTTTTCTAAAATGAAAGGGAAAATTGAATTTAAAAAAAACTGTGTTTCAGTTTATAATTAAAACCAAATGTAATAGAAAAAAGGAATTATTATACGAATTATCAAAGATTAAAATCATAAAAAAAGCCTGTAGATAGTGCTTAAAACTTTGCTTCAGACAAAAGTGCAATTATCTCAAAACTGCTTTTTCGTAGTTACGGCCTTTCACCATATGGGGGCAGTATAATGAGATACCGGAAAAACAGTGAACATCTATAAAACCAAGTCGTAAGTATTTGTATTCCGGTTGGTCCCAATATTTGCCCTATAATTCCTTTTGAGACATGAAGAACTTTTAGCTATGCAGGTTTCCATACAATGTCAGCAAGCTAGTGATAATTAACTTTTAATGCACAGGATCCAAACCAGATCCCATGTGACCCTGGCCCCGGTAGACCAATATTCAAAACATTCATAATTAAAAAAATTAAACTTACTTCTATATTATCTGCATTCATCTGACCCTCGAACCCTTCCTTTAGAGTCAGAATGGCCGTGTGCACTGCATCATCTAATTCCAGATCCTCAGTATATCTGTTTCATGAAAAAAAATTTAAAAATACTTTTAAAGTGTTTCTGCTGTTGGCTGCTGAATAGATTTTTAGTGTGGAGCTATCCCTTATCGCAGCAGTTAGGCTGTGATGGAGTTTAGAAGGAGCTATCATAATTAAATGCATATCGAGGGGTTCCTTTGTGGTAGTTCAATCTCAGCTTGCAAGATTGATCCATACTTAATATATGCTATCAGATACAAAATAATGAACAAAGCAAGTTAACACAATTAAATTTTTTCATATCAGCAATAACAGCGGTAGAGGCATATTTCTATGAAATTGTTCTGCACGCTCACGACAATATCATTATAGGGCGGTATTTCCTGTTTTATGTGGAGATAAGTATCTTGTCTGCACTCTGCGCAGATCATTAAGTTCGTATGTCATAAGATTTCGAGGACATTTTTACGTTAATTAATTAAATTTAGGATGTCCTCCACAGAGAAAAGTACCTCCTCTACGCAGGTTATAAACGTCATATACCGCGTATAGTCCGCTTTTCAGGCGTCTTATTAGGCAATCAATAGAATACAGTAATTGGTTTTAGCATTAAATATTTTCATTTTGTCTGAATTATTTTTTTTATTGCAAACTTGCCGTTGGCCGCAGCTTCGCACGCGGAAATTATGCTAATCATATTTATCCCCTATTGAATTTTGAAAAATCCTTCCTTAGTGGATGCCTATTGCCTACGTCATAAGAGAAATACGTGTGCGAAATTTTAAGTTTCCTGCCCTAAAGGTTTGGTCTGTGCGTTGATACATCAGTCAATCACTTTTGCCTTTTATTGTATACAGATTAGGGTTTTTTTACCAAATAAGACTCTTTTAAAAATGGAGTATAGAATAGACTGTAGAAAGTTCTTACCTCTTCTCTAAGAAAGTCTTGCCGTTGTTGAAGTTCTTGCCCATGGCGGTGGCCTTCCACGCGAAGTAGGCCCCGGACGGGTCGCACTGGAACAGGTAGGGGCGGCCGGCGTCCCAGCCGCACACTAGCAGCGACACGCCGAACGGACGAACACCACTGGAAGGACAATAACACATTTTTATATTAACTAGCACTTTGCCTGCATTTCCCAGGATAGTAAATACCCTAAATCTTATACCAGATCAGTCTACCTGAGTGCTAAATTTCATGAAATCCCTTCAGTAGTTTGTGCGTGAAAGAATACCAAGCATCCATACAAACTTTCATATTTATAATACTCGTATTAGTAGCAATTAAAGCTGACCAATGACCATACATGGTGAAGTATACTTGTCAAGTTTGCAGTTTGACTTGATGCAGCATTCGGTTTGCATGAGATAGCTATATAAGGGAACATACCAAAACCACGTGCCTCATTTAGGGGGGAGAGGGGAGTCTTCAAAACATCACGATTGGTCACAGAGGGGTGGGGGGGGGTTTAGGTTTTTGTCACGTAGTCAATATTTTAGCAACCATTGCGTTACAAAGTCGTCAAATATAAGCAAAATTATTATTTTTTAACTCTGTTTTTGCAAAAAAGTATTGAAAACCGTATTTATCAATTACCACGTGAAAACTAGGGGGGAGGGGGGGGGGGTCTTCTCATATACTACGGATGGTCACGAAGGGGGGGGGGGAGGGGGGTAAAAAGTTGGAAAAAATAGGTTACGTGGTTTTGGTATGTTCCCTAACCAGATAGCCATACCGTGGCTATACACCAAGTTTACTGGATGCCGCGTCAAGTCCGCTGCAAACTTGACAAGTATACTTGATTGTGTTTGGCTAGCAGTATCTTCACTATCTCATCAATCATTTGAAAAACTAGGTCAAAACTATCAGAGTAGTTCAAACTCTATTAAATCAATACACACAGTGAATGTAAAAAAATAAAATAAAATAAATGTCATACCCAGACTGAGTGTACTCCTGCATGACAGTGGCCACTCGCTGCACCAGCTGTGCAGTGGGGATGGGCTCGTGGTACATCAGGTAATACTGCTGGGCCATCTTCCGCGCCTGCGTTACCAGGAGGCGGTAGTCGGGACCCATTCCCGAGTACACCATACCTGAAATACAAAAAAATTTGATGAATTGAAAATTATAATTTTTTGTAGTTTTTTGTATTCAAGTTTTGTATGCACAAAGAACTTTACCTATCTATACTCGTAAGTTAAAGAATACTATACTAATCAAAAGAGTGAAGAAAAGCTCAAGGATCAGTTACATTACCAGGGATGTTACAGATAATATATTTTTTTTTTATATGAAGAGTCAAAAAACAAGCAGATGAGACACATGGTGAGTGGACCGACTCTCACGGACATCAGCAACACAATAGGCATTTCTTCAGACAAGATATTGGTGCTTGAAAGGAAAAATTGACTAAGCGACATTGAGATAACTTTACAGGAAAGCAGTTTGAAGTTGAATTTTTAGAAAAGTTGTTGTATATGCCACAATATACATAGATGATAAAATAAGGATTCCAAAATAGTAAGAATAATGTTGGTAGGAGGATTACAAAAAATATATGATTTTTTTTCTAAAAATTCCAATTTTAAACTACTGTCAATATGATATGGAATTATTTCTTATTATCCAATTATATTGGATATGTATAAAAATAAGAAACTAATCAAATCTTTTTTATTAGATTCTCTTATGAACAGGTTTTCATTTTGGATATCCATTATCAAAAAGAAAAATTATGAATAATAATTATAATAATGTAATAATAATAAATCTTACCAATGTGGTTGGTGATCATTTCTACTTTATTGACGCTGTGCTCGTCATACAGTATGCTCTTGTGCTTGTTCTCTGTTGCTATCACCACTCCATTAGATGCTGGAACAGATATCATTTTTTATATAAACAGCTTGTAAATAAGGGTGATGTGTGATGCAGCTGCAAATTGGTTATATATTCAGATCCCATCAGTTTAAATAGTTGAGTTGCAGGCAGCAAAATGTTTAATTCACTCTCAAAATATGTTTGAATTTTTTAAGAGATGTGGATTATATGAATAGAATAAAACTCAAGCTCTCATTCAGCTTGAAGACATAAGAGTCAATTAGATACTAAATAACTCATATCATATTACATACAACATAGGCTAGGCGCAAACTGACCTGGAGGCAAGAAAATACAGCCTAAGAACTGTGAGCTGAACAACAGACCATACTTTTCTGTTGCGTTACCAATTCCTCAAAATTCAAAATTCTTTATTCATTTAGGTATCACACATACACTTATAATATTTATTAAGGATTTGATTTGAAGAAGAGTGATTTAATTAGTAATTTTGTTACACAAATTATGCTCGGTCATCGAACATTGTATTAAACATAACCTATTAATCAATTACCTTTTATCCCGACGGAAGTCCCGCCGGCTGCTACCGCGGCTAATGCATATTCGATTTGAACCAGTTTTCCTGACGGGCTGAAAGCAAATTGTAAAAATTCACAGTATTTTAAACAACCTGTTCCAACTAAACTTCTCAATACCGAAATCTTCAGAGAGTAAATGAACAATTACGTTTCTAATTACAGCAACTAAAAGAGACATTGCTACTTAATCAAAATAACTATAATTATCAATAGATTTTATCGTATTTCAAATTATATTTTACCTAAAAGTAGTTAGCGAAAAACTATAACGTTCGGACGCCATGATTACAAAGCAAATTGTCAAATTATTTTGTCATGTTACTAGTCTCGTTTGACGTTTAGTTAACCGTTCAGAAATATTTTGTAAGTTATAGGCTTTTTACCCAACTGCGACGAAGGAGTATGTAGACAATGTAATTTTTTATTGAGTTCTTTTTTCAGTTAAAAACTATAGTAATCTTGCGATTAAATCAAAATGTGCTTACTCAGCGTATGGTTTAAAAATATATGTATATATTTTACAAAAAAAGAATAACCTTATTCGATATTGACCAATAATCGATTATTCGGTCGGTCTGAAAATTCATTCAAAATCTGTCTGTGCGACTAATGTATCTGTTTTAATTGATTGTTTCCAATTGGCTACTTCATAAGCCAATCACAATCTCAGATATTCGCTCGCTCGATATTTGACTTGATTTGATTGTACTTGTAGTACGCAAGTATATTTTTAGTTACGCTATTTATAATTTTATTTGATTATCCTTCGTAGTGCTGTGTTAGAATACAAATCCATTGAGGATGTTAGCTTTGCGTGGCGTATCACCGCTATCTGAGCCAATGTCGGATACAACATTAGAAAGAAATCGCGTCGAAAAGGCGTTGATAACGAAGACACCTTCGCAGAGTCAGGTTTTCCTAAATAAAGCCAATTTTAGTGCTGTAAAGAACTTCTCTGATAAAAATGGCAATGATGTGACTAAAAGTGTTCAAAAAAGACGTAAAACCTTCGCCTTTTGGACTCTTCTGGTATTGTTATTCGTTCTTGCAATAGGTAATCTGATTTTGACTTTCGCGATACTTGCTGTGTTGAGACTTGGTCGAGGTAATTAAGCTTGTTTTTGAATTGTCTAAAATCCTATCTTATTGAGTATTTCGATAATAATAAAACCTTTAAAATTCTAATTATGTTAAATATTATGTAAAAAAAATCAATTGGGTCATTACTTAGAACAAAACTTGAGATGACTTGAAATATATTTCTAATTATTAAATAACATTATATTATACTTAAATAATGCTTAAAAATTTTATTCAACAGAATCAAATCTTGATTTTTGTATATAAACATGTCAAAATACAATACATTTTCATTAAAAAATTAAAATCATTAAAAAAGACAAAAGTAAGGGAACATACCAAAACCACGTAACCCATTTTTTCCAACTTTTTACCCCCTCCCCCCCCTTCGTGACCATCCGTAGTATATGAGAAAACCCCCCCCCCCTCCCCCCTAGTTTTCACGTGGTAATTGATAAATACGGTTTTCAATACTTTTTTGCAAAAACAAAGTTAAAAAATAATAATTTTGCTTATATTTGACGACTTGTGTGGCGCAATGATTGCTAAAATATTGACTACGTGACAAAAACCTAAACCCCCCTCTCCCCTCTGTGACCAATCGTGGTGTTTTGAAGACCCCCCTCCCCCCCTAAATGAGGCACGTGGTTTTGGTATGTTCCCTAACCAGTAACCACTAAACTTTTTAGTATTATGTTTATAAATCATGATAGAAAAGATTTCATCATAATACATTCAAAGTACCTACCTTATAGGTTTCCAATTTTAAGACCAAATGGACCCCATTAGTTGGAGAGTACTGTAAGTATGGTACAAATATTATGTGATACAAATATCTGCAGGTCTGGAGAGCATGGAGTTTCTGCCAGAGCACAATGCAGTAAAATTCTTCGGAAACGCAGACTTGGACCACGTCAACAAGCGGGACGGGCTGCTGGAGAGCTTCCGAGATGTGCCCATGACCATCAGCAGCGAGAATGGCTCGGTGCTATTTAACCTTCAGACTAGGTGAGGAAAATACACTTTATATTCCTTAAAAGATATAAATGTTTAATACTGGACCAAGATATAAAAGATGAACTGAGTATCTGTTAAGAATATTTTCTTAACTTAATGACCACTTCCCAGTTATGGGAAATATAGTGTAAACCTGTACACCTGAGCATTGTCTATAGATATACTTCTCAAAGGTGTATGAGGTCTCCCAGTCCACACTTCACTAGGGTGGACTGCCTAAGCCTGATATATGCGAGGTAGCAATCTGTGAGGCTAGGAAAATGAAGTAATCCTAATAGTGGATTTTTTCTTTCCTCCCTAAGAATGTGCCCTAGTGAATTTTCAGCCTCAACCATTCTTATTGACAAAAGTCCCAAACAGTGGCTTACTTATGGGTTACGATACTTAGGATGATGACAACCAATATCACGAATCACCAAATATTTTGCTACCAAGCAGTGCCGACGTTAGAGCCACTGACGCCCTAGGCAAGAATATTGTGGCGCCCACATAAGAAAATCAAAATGGAGCTTTTTTTTGCTGAACCAATGGGAACATTTATTAAGAATTTTGTTTTCCTTGTTTTTTTCATCCTCACCCCAAATGTGGCGCCCCTTCAAAGGCGCCCTAGGCCCTCGCCCAATCTTGCCTCCCCCTAACGCCAGTTCTGCCCCCAGGCTGTCCCGCTCCGACACGAAGCTGGTGGTGAACACGTCGGGCGTGTTCGCGCGGGGGGTCAACTCGCTGGAGCTGACGGACCCCGACACCGGTGAGCTGGTCTTCAGCACCACCAACCCACAGATGACCATCCCTGACGGTGTCAACAATGTGCAGGCGAAGGTAAGTACAGGCCGTACAGGCCCTACTTGCTCTTATTACTTATTTACTTCTTTTGGATACAGTTTTTTTAGCTTTTCGGATATTAAGATAACTTAGGGAGGCCTGAAGATGTGATAAACTCTTTTGCACATAAGTTTTATAATTAGTATGGATTTAGCGTCACTTAAATTTGCAGTCTTGATTTTCTGTTATGTTGTTGTTGTTAGCGATGTTCTGTTGTGTCTGTCTTGATATATGTGATCTAAACAGTTGAAAAATACTTGGTCAAAAGTTGAATGGATGGTTGCTGTAGGCAACATAATTTTTTAAATGCTCAAGGTCCCACTCTTAGCGCGACGTACCAAATGAAATGATCAAGTTTCCTGTGTCTGACCACCAGTTTTCGTTCCAGCAAGTATCAACCAAGCGGATATCCTCCCCAGTGGACGAGGACCTCACCTTCCGCTCGGAGACGTCAGCCCACCTCCGGGGCGCGGAGGGCACCAGGATGGAGTCCAAGGAGCTGTTCTGGAGCGCAGACCAGGATATATACTTGAAGTCCATCAACGGATCGGTCATTCTAAGCGGCAAGGAAGGCGTCTATGTCGATGTCAGGTACCTGCCTATAGCGATGCCTCTGAATAAGTCTGATAAGTATAGTCACGGCACGGGGCAGTTTAAAGTGTGTGTGTGCATGCCCCAGGGAAAGCTGTTCAGGATTGCTGTCCCAACGGGGCAAAGGATCAGCTGTGCCCATGTCAACATGACTGGGGATTTGAATCCTTGTGTTTAATTTTGGGATTTGAATCCTTGTATTTGAATTTGTTGGGGATATTTGTGGCGTTCTGTATATCTGGTGAGAAAATTTAAACCAATAAAGATCTGTCTGTCTGTCACATACGATTTTCTACAAATGTAGTGAATGAAAAAATTTGAATGAATTGCTATAAATGACATATCAAATGAATGATTTAAATAATGGTAAATAAATCACTGCCTCTCCCTGTCTCCGAAACTGAAATCTTAAGCTGGCCATACACGATCAATTATACTTGTCAAGTTTGCAGTTTGACTTGATGCGGCATCCAGTTTGCATGAGATAGCTATATAGCCAGATAGCCGTACCGTGCCCATACAACGTTAAGTTTACTGGATGCCACCACAGAGTACTTAAACACTAATGCCACGTCAAGTTCGCTGCAAACTTGACAAGTATACTTGATCGTGTATGACCAGCATTAAGCTTGGAAAAAAGTCATTTAGAAAAAATATGTGATACTTATAAAAAATTGCGCGTATAGTGCTGCACGCGTACGAAGTGGAACTTCATATTGTTGTTCTCATACAACCGTGACGGTAAAACGTTACAAGAAAATGTTGCATATGTATTTTGTTACCCCAATCAATATAGAAGTTTCACTTTACTAAATATATACGGAATCCACTGTACTCGAAATTATTGTATTTAATGTATGCATTTATGGATAACTTGAGATTGAATCTTGTTCGATTGTTGTAGGTGATGTATCTAGTCATTATGGATAAATAAATTTTACATTATTGAGGATTTGGAGTTTTTCTTGTGTATGAGTGTGTAAGAGGCTCTGTCTTTTAGGGCCTTATCACGCCGACGGTTTCCGAGCGGATTCAAAGCGGAACGGATGCGCAGCGAATTCGCCGCGCCTCTGTATGAAGTAAAACTTCTTTATTTTTGAATAGATTTTTTTTTATTAATTATTCACTTTAAATATTTAATGTACAGAATAAAATATTATAACAATTTATAAAATAGTTCAATATCGAAATGAAGTTACGAAATAATCAAGAAATTACCGTTCGCGTAACGCTCGCAAACGAACTACTGTTCGCCTTACCCGATCACACTTTTCGTAACGCTCTCATCACGCATTAAAAATGCAAAAAGGAGTCAAATAAAACAACTTAGTATAAACCAAATTGTATTCATATTCACATACGCACATTACAACACCATCGCACGGTACAACCAGCCAACATTACAATAAATATATACACCATGGAAACAATACGAGCGCCGAGCGTCTGGAGACACGCGCCGACTAACTTTGACATAAACCTAACTTAGGTTAAAACCCTGGGTTATAAAGGTCGTAGCTCATCTAAACGACACCGCTCCCACCCAACCAAAGTATGAGAATTCAAATATAAACTTTAAATCGTGCTCTGTAGATGCAACTATTGAGTGGCAAGGTTGCGGTAAGCTTGCTTCCAGCGCGCGGGCTGCTAATTTTTGTTGTTACTGTAAAGTGCACCTACAGAGCACGATTTTAAGTCTATATTTGAATTCTCATACTTTGGTTGGGTGGGAGCGGTGTCGTGTAGATGAGCTACGACCTTAACTATGTATAACCCACTCAAACCAATTCAGTCAGGTCAATTATGTAATTGATATATTATGGCTTGCATTGATAACCTAATTTTATAGGAAGACGTGACGTTTTCGAATAACGTTATTTATCGCTGATAATACGTCTTTAAGGTCCCCAAAGGACTCAATTCGACTGTTTTTTTTAATATTTGTAGGTAACAAATATGTTTGTTACCTCAGAACTTTCGACTGGGTGAATCGATTTTGATGATTCTTTTTTTAATCGAAAGCTGGTACTTCTCATGTGGTCCCAATTAAATTTGAGCGAGATCTGACAATGTCATCCATGAGAAAACCATGTAAGTCTTAAATTTGCATTAAGTATGTGGACGAATAACTCAATATCACGCCAACCGATTTCGATGATTCTTTTTTTATTGTTATTGGAAAGGATGACTTCATTTGAAGTCGGTTTTTTTTATCTAAGGTTTATGTCAAAATTAAACCAGCCTAACCTATTAATCATAGCAACATTATTAGGTCAGTAAAATTAGTAACAAACAATTTTTAGGAGGGCTTAGGAGCCTCCGGGAGATAATAAGTCTTTTAAATATTATTATTTAAATATTTTTAAGCCAAACTAAATAAAATATGAATTCAATTGGTACTACTGACTTCAATTGGCACTGAGCATACTAAATGTACACTGGCGGCCATATAAATCGAGCCATTTGGATTAAAAACTAAGCGCACAAAGATTTATTATAAATATTCTTTAATTTATTTTTTATTTAATAAATATTGTTCCATATGAAATGGTACGGTAGCTTGCTTCTAATGTCAGGGTCCATATAATTAGTTATGTATTATGTCACATAATTAGTACCATAATGTACTAGACCATAGATTAACGAGAAGAAAAAAGCAGGGAAATAATAGTTGACGTAAACATATCCATCTCATTCTCTTTTAGGGCATTGTAATAAAATGGAAAGAATCAACAAAATCATGAATTTCATAATCAATACTCTAATCACTTGACCACATGAGACCATATTCACTCTGTTTGTTGTGTCGAGACGACCGTAGTCATAATAGATCCGATAGGTGGCGCCGTGATCAGGTTGTTATCGAACGTTGATATTATTTATACACAAAAATAATACAAAATAATAAATAAATAAATGCTGTGTGAACAGACATAACAAACTCAGGAATAAAAAATCTACGCGTCTGCTTACCGGGAATTTGTCTATACATTTGGAATTCTAGTCTCTTTCATTCTTATAAATATTCTCTTATATATTTTTTCTTTATTAAGTGTGTAAACTATTGTATTATATATTATATGTATTACATATGTATGTATATATATATATATATTTAATTGTATGTATGTAAATTTGTATGTATTGTATTCATAAAAGTATGTATCTACATATATATATTTCTTTTAGCACCTACCGCAAATTTTAACTATCACCCAGGGTTGACTGGTGGAGAATGCCATATTAGGCATTAAGTCCGCCCATTGTGATCTAGTTTTTTTAGGTTAACAATAAAGAGTGAAATAAATAAATAAATTCCTCTGCAAGAGAATGTTATGGATACTTACAAACTTCAAGACACACTCGAGTGATCCCGCAATTTTAGGTTTATTATAACTTATTTAACCATTAAAAATGCATTCTTCTATTTTGCACCCATACACTAAAATATGTAGCTAGATAAAGTACGTTAAAAGAAGCATAGAAACTACATCAAAGGTTTTTTGTATTATTTATATTATTTTTTATTATTTTGTGTATTTATTTATACCAAAAACCTCGAGATAGCAAAAATGTGTCCGGTATTTGCCAACTGTTACTACCTGCCCTCCTTATTCAGATTTTTACAACCTTTATTGTCCTTGTCTCTCCGTCCCGTTCTGGCACATCGCTCCGCACTCCTCCCCCACTCACACACGCGGCCCCGTGTGTGCACGTGTTTTATACATTCACATTAATAATACTGTTTTAATTGTATTGTATAATTAATTATAATTAGATTACAAGTAATTATTATAACGTTATACCGCACCGGACGAGTTCTCCTCGGGCACTATTTGATACGTGATTAAGTATTCCGGATACGCCTGAAATAGATATAAAAAATATATATAACCAGCTTTTAGTATCGAATTCACTCTTATAATCTGAACCAAAGGTACTCCATGTGATCTTGATAATATGAATTCAACTTTTAGGTTTAAGAGCCATTTCGCGGTTAGACGCGCGGAATGAAGAATTTGACGTCAAAAATTAGTATCATAAGAAAGATATTAATGCTGGCAAATGAACACATAAAATAGATCAATCCTTCATCTTGGTATAATTTACCGGAGTTTTGAAAATATTAATTAGTTTTTGCGTAACTGTCAATCTAGCATAACTATTTTTCAGCAAAAGGACGACAGAGTCAATTTCATACACTGATTTTCTTTATTAAATCTTGTTAAATTGAGTAAAAAAAATGTCTAGAGAACACTCATATATTATATTTTGTATTTATTTCAAGAGATATACGATTACTATCATATTCGTTTCCAAATTAATTCAATAACATTACCAATTTTCATGGTTTATGCCATGACTTTACCATCGATTTTTGTATTCAATAAAGCGTATTTCCTATCAAAAATTTATGTAGTAATAAAATATGGTCTTTGTCGAATACGACACGTAATTTTTTTTTATCTTACTGCAAAAAATAATTTATAACAACGAATTCACTTTACCATATAAATACACGAACTGGCGCGAATCAAATCAGTCCTGCGCCGGCAGTCTTCGACGTCGGACCTATGTCAATTTTTGCTTTAGCCATCTAAGGAATAGATTTCGTAAAAGTAACGCAATTATATTGCCATTGAACAGTCTTGATCATGTGAGAATTTTTAGTTACAGTCAATTGTATTATTTTTAGTTTTCTATAATTTTCAGGGTTTTGTAGTCAAAACATCGGAATCATGTCTAGTCCGTTCGTTATTTCAACCGGTCGGCTAGCCCGTCCAGCCGTCCGTCCTTCCGTCCGTCCGTCTGTCCGTTCCGTATGATTTTTTCTTCGTTTACCCCTTAATGTGGGGTATCGTTGAAAAGGTCTTTCAAAAATATTATAGGTTTCAAAAGACCATTTTTCAATTCAGGGGCCCGTTTGCGTAATATTCTGCTTTAAACATCTTTGGTTTGAAGAAAACAATAGAAATTAAGTAACTATTTCTTTCCAATTTATGTAGTGTAAGTAGTAACTTCGTTGTTTGGAAACTCTCGTGCACCCAAGTTCCGTCAACTCCCCAAAACTCACGTATCTCAAATACACAACACCCTTTACCCTCTCTCACCTTCTCTCTCCACCCTCTCATTTTTTCACAACCCCTCGCCTCCCCCTATACCCCCCCCCCTCAGTACTTCACCCAAAAGTGGAATTTTGCGTCGGGATAATCTGGGAGGCATCCGGGCAAATACCGCACTCATCAGGTAGGCGCGGATCGGCAGATCAGGATATCGGGATATAGATTTTTGGAAAACCGGAAATCCCGGATATCTCGGAGACGGTGCGTCCTAGACAAGTTTAGACGGAAATTTCGACCCCCTTTAGTAAAGCCCCAAACCTTATTGCTAAATCTTACTGAACCCACTTTTACCCCCCCCCCCCCAAATTTTCCTAAAATACCATATATCTCCTAAACGGTACGTCCTAGATGATTTCCGACTGAATTTCCATCCGCCCTGTGGAACTCATACTTGCAACATTACCCAATCTTATTGGGCCCAACCTTAACCCCCCCCCCCCCTCCCAAATTTCCGAAACTTCGAAAACTCCTTATATCTCTTAAACGGTGCGTCCTAGATGATTTCCGAAAGGATCGAATAAAAGTTGTAGCCCATAAAAAGATTGACATTTTATGTGCCATACATTTTTCTTGTAGAGCAAGTGGTTTGGGAGGAAAGTGCGAATTTCGTTTCTCATAATTTATTATACTAGACTATTGTCAATATTTTGTTTTGTAAACCAACAGAAAACAATAAAGAATTCGTTTTTATTTCGTTTCCTGGTTCTTTTATTTTGTTTCCCGGTTCTTTTACTTTATTTCCCGGTTCTTTTGAAAAGTACCGTATTCCTTTGTAAATCCCGGGATTTTCGGTTCCGGGATTTCTCGGTTCTATACCCTCCGATTGATTTGAATTTAGGTATACCTATGTGTTTCGACGCGCTGCGAATATCGCAGGCAAAATGGACGCATATTGCATTTTATAGATCACCTTGAAAAAACGTGATTTTTAATTTTTCACGTTGATTTGCCAAAATATTGATTTTTGCAATATGCATCTATTGACTTTTTATTGCAATATGCATCTATTGGACATCTTTATTGTGATGTACCTAAGTAGGTACCTAAAATGTATTATGTAAATAAGTTACCGATAATGGTACTACTACATTGTACTCTTAATTGTTATATAAACTTATATTGTCACAAACCAGATACATGTATGTGGTCACAAAGTGTATAATATTTAAAATTATATGTTCATAATTTTAAAATTTTTACGATTGAAAGTATCAAGAAGATTACTCGTACAGAACTGAGGTCAAGCGCGACGCGAGCCGCGCGAGGCAATATCACGTCTAAGAGCCGCTTCAAATACCTATAGTTTATCAACCGAGTTTTGCGAAATGGCTCTTAACCCGGTCAGTGGTTAAATCTTGAAGGAAAAACAAACTGATTTTCGAATTTATAATAGCTATACGAATCAAGACGCCCCTTCTAGTCAGTAATTCTGGAATAGCTTTAGTCTGCGTTTTCGCCCGCTTATGATGGAGATTTCTTCACGAATAGAGTGAATAGGCTTTTAATAAATAAGTGCCACATTCCCATTTACCATCAGGTGGGATTGTGGTCAAGCATTAACTTACTTTTTAAGTAAAAAAAGACCTCTTACGCTCCAACTCAAGAGTCACTAACAGTTACTTAACTTAAATCGCTCCTTAGTAAAGAATCACCATACAAATTCTGTACTAAGGAGCGATTTAAATAACCGTTAGTGACTCTGAGTTTGGGCGTTAGTGTACGGTGTTAACAATAGTAAGAGAGTAGGCAATAATATGTCTGTGTCTGTCTGTCTGTGTGTGTGTGTGTGTGTGTGTGTGTTACCTGCTCGCCCCTGTAGACGACGTACTCGGGGAAGCAGAGGCCGCCATGGCTGGGCCGGCCCGCCACCGCGTGGTGTCCGGGCGGCGCGTGCGCCATCTTGGCCGCGCTCGACAGCGGGAACGCGCGCCCCAGCGTCACGCGGCACAGCAGCATTTGTCTGCGGAGTGTCAATACATAGCTCGTACATGACGGATTGATTGACTTGAGAACAAATAACATTCCATATCCTATGTTGGGTTTTATCATGGTCACTAAGTTCTATTTAATGAAAGTTATTACATGTTTATTCATTATTGATTCCTATATTATGAGAGGGATAGTCTGAATTTATACACCGGTGCAATTATAGACCTTCAAAATCGAACCGCTGGGAGCTAAAATATATACGGCTCGAAGGACCATAAAATTGAGATAGTCCAACAAAACATCTGCAATTGCACACTGCAAACGGATAGACATCAAGACAAGTAAACTGCACGTGCCTCTCAACTTACCTAAACATGTACCAACTCTCCTATGATACGTACCAACTCACCCCCGTCACAACCAACCTACTGTACCAACCTACCACTCACCTATGACATATGTAGCAGCTCCTGTCCTTGTGCGTGGGGCAGCCCGAGCCGCCGCCGAAGCCGTACACGTATTGGTTGCTCTTCGATGAATGCTCCGCGAAGTATATGCCGGCGCCGAACATGCCGCCTGTGCGTAATAGAATGACAGACGTTTCTTATGTCAACATGTCAACAAACAAGCAAATTAACCTCCTGATTTCAAGTAGTCTGTTGCGTTAAAGATGCTCTCTGCTTGTTGGGGTTGTTCGTAACAAAACGACGTGTCTTCCAAATGATATTTTAATTGCAACTGTTTTTCGTATAGAATGTTGACTGTATATTAAACGTAGCTATACGTAGGCGGGCATAAATGAATTCAACTAGCGTACAGACTCAACATGGTCACTGTTTTTTTATGGAAATAGCCGGCAAACGAGCTGACGATCCACCTGATGGTAAGTGGCTATTGCCGCCCAAGAAATAAAGAAGTAAAAGAAAGAAAAGGTCCCTGTGTCACCGTCTCCCACGCTGTCTTAATAATCTACTCTTTATTATACTATTATATGATTTATTATATGATAGAAACCTCTATATAATATCAACATAGTGGAGAAAAGGAGTATTAAAAAGTCACGTGCTGTAACGTTTTATCGTCACGGTATGTATGGGGTCCATGCCGAAAAGTTGGTAACATTAATAAAGTAGAAAACAAAAATAAAATAGTCTCGCTACCATATTATAAGTGAAAGTTTGAGTTGATGTTTCTTACTGTTTCACGCAAAAACTACTGAAAAGACTTTCATAAAATTTAGCACACAGCTAGACCATTATAGTCAAAGTCAAAGTCAAAATATTTTATTCATATAGGTATCATTGATACACTTATGCACGTCATTTTTTGGCTTTTCGGAAGGTGCTTTGTCATGGAGGAGAAGAAAAGCCTAAAGAAACTCCTCAGCACATCTTTTAAAAAAATATTACAAAAATGATATTATCATACAAAAGTTTACTATTCTGAGTGGAACTGGTTGCAGAGCTAATCATTTCCATGCGTCTTTGTCATTTAAATACTCGTTTACACTATAATATCCCTTGCCTAACAATTGTGTTTTTACACGTTTTTTGAAAGATTCTATTGGCAAGTCACGTATTATTTTTGGGATTTTATTATAGAAATGTACACCAAGCCCTATGAAAGATCGTTGCACTTTACTTAGGCGGAACGAAGGCGTAACTAATTGATACATTCTTTTTGTTTGGCGATTATTAATATCAAAATTTTGTTTATACGCGTTTATATTCTTCCTTATAAAAACTACATTATTGAAGATATACTGGGAAGCTACTGTAAGTATACCTATTACCTTGAACTTTTCACGCAAAGATTCCCGAGACTTAAGTTTATAGATAGCCCTAACAGCCCTTTTTTGGAGAATGAAAATTTGTTCTATATTGGCTGCTTTGCCCCACAGCAAGATGGCATATGACATAACACTGTGGAAATAAGCAAAATAAACTATCCTAGCAGTTTCGACGTCCGCGTCAGTATACTGCCTTATTCTCCTAACAGCATAAGCAGCCCTACCAAGTTTTGTCGCGAGATTTGTTATATGTGGATTTGTATTATATGGAATAACATGTAGGGTACTTATTATCCCGGAAAACTCGGGCAAAGCCACACTAACCTATATACGCGTGGCGCTCGTCGAAGCCCTTCTGCACGATGGCGTTGATGAAGGGCGAGCCGTGGAACAGCATGCGCTCGTTGGGCGAGCCCGCCTCCTCGGCCACCTCGCGCCGTCGGTGCTGGTAGCGCTCCCACAGCCGCCCGTTCACTATCTTCTGGATCTGTGGTAATAGTAATACAAACATCACGTTATCAATATAAATGTGACCCAAACAAGAGCCTAGCAAAAGAAATACCTCCTATGATATCTAATATCTTAAGCCTACTGGATCCGGAAAATGGCTGTTTCTCTAACGAAAGAGTAACCTGAGCAAAGCCGCCGGTAAGCTGGTATTATGTCATAGCTATACAATCTGTTTAAATCGACGACTGGTATGTAAATGTTGTTTCATTTATTGATGTATGATCCCACCGCTGCCACCAAAAACAATTGCTAAAAATTAGTAAGTTTACATGAATTACTTTTCCATTAATAATACGGAGATTTCAAATATGAAGTATGTCATATATAAAAGAAAATAAATATATGAATTATAGCCATCACAGGGCTGATATATTGAAGTACCCAGTACCCACCCTGGTGACGCGGTATCGTGCGAAGTGTCCGCCGGCGTGGTCTCGGTGCGCGCGCACGGAGGCTTGCATCTCTCTCTCCACGACCGCGTGCTCGCTCTCGCCCGTGCCTGTCGCACTCGCGTTCGCGCACGCCGTGCTCGGCAACACGTCCACTAGCGTCGTGCCGCCGTACCACTCTGGGGGGTAACACTCTGTTAACTCGAATCACCGCGTATTGACTGAGCGAACAAGTCGGTCAGCCGTAGTAATCAGCAGTCGTTAATCGAACATAAAATTTACTTCGCTTAGTCAATACGCAGCCAATGAAAGAAAAAATGTTCCTGCCAAAAGCCATATTCAAACACAAAGAAAGATAAGATTTGACGACCCGTGTGGCGCAACGGTTCGATTCCCAGCGAGGCGGAAATTTTAATGACGCGTTTGAATTTCTGTTCTCGATCTGGGTGTGAATGTCCTTGTCTTGTGTGTTGTCCATGGCACCCTCGAAGCAGGGAATCCTAGTGTGGGGCTACGAGTATGAAGCGTTATTTATTTATTTCGGTGAGATATTTTTGAAGTGAAACTTCTATATCCATTTTGTGCATATGCATAACAAATAAAAATTTCTTTCTTTCTTTCTGTCTTTCTTCTAATTGCACGAAAAGACATATACTATACTTATTTATTGTAAAACAATCTTGCAATAGTACCTTCTGGCTTTACACCTATCCCAATCCCACCCACGACTAACAAACCCGTACTCACCGGAATGAGTGAGCTCGTGCCTCGCGGCCTTCAGCAGCCGATGGCGGTGTCCGTACGCGGCCACGCCCACCGCGCGCAGGTCCTCGTGGCACATCTCCGACAGGATGTCCACCGTGATCTGCTCGCGCTCCAGCACCGACCACAGCTGCTCCAGACCGATGCTGGACGAGACACGTGGACAACGTCGTTAATATAACTATGTATATATACACGCAACAGTGATAGCCTAGCGGTTAGAACGATGGTCTCCCGAACGCGGGGGCACGGGTTCAAATCCTGGCACGCACCTCTAATTTTCAAACATTACTATGCTATGCGTATTACTAGTTAATTATCACTTGCTTCGGTGAAGGAAAACATCGTGAGGAAACCTGCACACCGGAGAGTTCTCCATAATGTTCTCAAAGGTGTGTGAAGTCTACCAATCCGCACTTGGCCAGCGTGGTAGACTATGGCCTGTACCCCTCACATTGTGAGAAGAGACCCCGAGCCCAGCAGTGGGACAATTATGGGTTTTTGCTTTGCTTTCCTATATACACGCACACGTACGCAGGCGTTAGTACACGTGTGTACGCAAATTTTTTATGGAAAGAGCCGGCAAACGTGTTGACAATCCACCTGGTGGTAAGTGGCTATCTTCGTCCATAGACATCAACAACACCAAAAGCATCATTGATGTGTTACCGGCCAAGAAAGACAAAAGAAAAGCAAGAACTTGACGAGTCGTTTGGCAGCTGACTTAAGTAACGGGGTGGTAGCTTTTCAAATATGTATTATGTATTTGCATACCTAATTCGATAATTAGAATTTACTTGTTATATTGCCAAACACAACTAAACTCAGCAGATGAACCATAAATATAAATCAACCCACTCTACAGCTCAAACAAAAGTGGTATCCCTCCAAGCATATCTACCAAGTCCACCAGGCATTATAAACTCAGGCAGGTATTATGAACTCTTAATTCCAGCCAAGTTTCAATGTAAACGTCACATTCGTGTTACGCAAGCGGTCACGTGACACTTCTTAGCCAATCATACGTCGTTTAAAGCCCGAGAAATGAATTGCCTGCAACATGAATGGTTTTATAAAAGTTCATAATAGGCCCGTTCTCTCAAAAGCTGTCGGTACCTGGTGTACCTGGTCTACCTGTTGACCACTGACCTGGACAGGAAGGTCTGCAGGCTCTCCGAGGTGGAGAGCGCGGAGGCCGGCCGGCCCGCCGCGTCCTCCAGGCTGCCGCGCGAGCCCTCCGCCCAGTAGTTGCTTGGCATCACCTGTGCACGCAATTGTACTTAGGGTGAAATCTATAAAGGCATACTTAGGTTTTGCTTAGACTTTAAATTATGCAAACAAAAATAATGTCCCAAATCAACCTTAGCATTAACAGTTTTATATGTTTTTTTAGGGTTCTGTAGCCAAATGGCAAAAAATGGAACCCTTATAGATTCGTCATGTCTGTCTGTCTGTCCGTCCGTATGTCAGAGCCACTTTTTTCCCAAACTATAAGCACTATACTATTGAAACTTGGTAAGTAACCGCATTAAGATTTTCACACCAAAATAGAAAAAAATAAATTTTGGGGGTTCCCCATACTTAGAACTGAAACTCAAAAACTTTTTTTTCATCAAACCCATACGTGTGGGGTATCTATGGATAGGTCTTCAAAAATTATATTGAGGTTTCTAATGTCATTTTTTTCTAAACTGAATAGTTTGCGCGAGAGACACTTCCAAAGTGGTAAAATGTGTCCCCCCCCTGTAACTTCTAAAATAAGAGAATGATAAATCTAAAAAAAATATATGATGTACATTACTATGCAAAATTCCACCGAAAATTGGTTTGAACGAGATCTAGTAAGTAGTTTTTTTTAATTAAAAAAATATATTATTATTAAGACATCGATCAAAGTTACAATGAACTACAAGAACTTTTATATTATGTTACTTGCTGCTACGGAACTCGCGCTTGGCCGCTTTTTTGTATTAACAAAGTGTTAGTTTAAAATTATTTTGGGTATTTTGTAAATACAGCACATTTTGATGCATCTACCTTATATACCATCTATCTTATATAAGGGAAGGTGCTTTTAGCGATAACAAACATCTCAGGACATCGTTTAAATTAATATACACTAGCTATAAATTAAAAACTGCATTAACAATAAGATCCGGTTCGAAGTACCATTTAATATATGGTTGGTTAAATAATTCAATCTCATCTATTTACTTATAATTACAAATAATAGTAAAATAGATTACTCACTAAATAAAACAAGTATGAAAAAACGAAATACTAATATGTGTGTGTGTACAATATGTACAGTGTATACGTGTATGTAACCATGTATGAATCTGTCTGTATGTGTGTGTGTGTGTGTGTGTGTACGTACCGGCAACGCGAGCGGCACGGTCTCCCCGCTGGGCAGCAGCACGGGCACGTGCGGCGGGTGCAGGGGCGGCGGCGGCAGGGGGGGCGGCGGCGCGCAGTCCCCCGCGCCCGCCGTCATGGCGTCCTGCAGCAGCGAGCGCACGTCCTCCGCGCCCGCCAGCTCCAGCGCCGTCTGCCCCTCCTGGTTCTTGAGGAACGGGTCCGCGCCGTGCGCCAACTGGAATTACACTTGCAGTTATAACGGTAGTGAAGCAAGAGTTATTGGTCAATTTCAGCGTAATTAATTAAGTTATCGCTCACTAGATGTCACATTTATATTGAACTAGCGCTCTGCCCGCAGCTAGTACCTTTTATGCTATAGCCGTTCAGTAGTTACTGCGTGAAAGAGTAACAAAATCTTTACAAACATTCACATCTGAAGTGTTTGTTTGTTTGGTTGAACGTGCTAATTTCAGGAACTACTGGTTCGAATTGAAAAATTATTTTTGTGTTTGATAGTCCATTTATCGAGGAAGGATATAGGCTAACATCATATATTTTAGTAGTAAGTTATTTTTACAAATTAACGCAGGTGAAACCGTGGGGCACAGCTAGTTTATAATATTAGTAGGATTTCTAATCTCAACTAAAGCTCTATTATCGCACTGCATCCACATCCACACAGCGTGCACGTTCCACTAGACAAGACATCCACCCACACGACCAATTACGAATCCATTACATGCACTTTATACCGCCAGACAATACACCTCACCTCACAATCAAACATAAGTCATACGCACCAACAACGCACACAGCTGCGTGCGCGCCTTATGCACGTTCTACCACCAGACGAGACTACATCTACCCACACACCAACACATAAGTCATACGCACCAACAACGCACACAGCTGCGTGCGCGCCTTATGCGCGGCCTCGTGCAGCGGCGTGAACCCCCAGCGGTCGGCGGCGTTGGGCGGCGTGCCGGCGCGTAGCAGCAGCGCCGCCAGCTCCAAGTGGCCGTACGACGCCGCGTTGTGCAGCGGGACCAGGCCGCCCTTGTCGCGGGCCGACACCGCAGCGCCCGCCTCGAGCAGCGCCTCGGCTACCTCTAGGTTGTTGTAGCCCGCTGGAGAAACGAAGCATTAAAATATGTACATTGTACAATTAGCCGTATTGTGGCGGCTTGGAATATTATTATAACCCCAATCCCACGCCGCATAGGTGTCGTTAGAGGCGACTAAATCCGGCCCGCTGGTGGTAGGGATTATATTGGTCATATTAATTTTGATTGTTAGTTAATACCATTGTTACTATTATTATTTCTCCATGGGGTTCGCCTATATAGCTACCACCCTTGAGCATGACTCAGCCGCCAAACGACTTGTCGTGTTCCGGCTGGGGGCTTGAGAGACAGTTCATTATTTCTTTTCCTTTTCTCTTTCTTGGCCGGCAATGCATCAGTGATGCCTTTGCCTTTTCCACCATCAAGTGGGTCGTCAGCTCGTTTGCCGACTATTTCTATAAAAAATGTACTAACGTACTAGAATCAGTTCTGGATTTGTCAATAGGCCGTATAGGCCGCGGCCTAGGGGCGGCAGCGTCCTAGGGGCGGCAGATTTAAGAAGATGATATTATAGATGATTTTGCTATTAAAATGTGGCGTAAAAATTGTAATTCTTGTTTTTTACGCACTTTTTTAGAGCATTCCTTACTCTGAATAGAAAATTATTATTTTAGAGAGGTACATGGGGCGGCGGAAATAAATTGGCCTACACTCATAAAAAATATAAATCCGGCACTGACTAGAATAGACATTGCAAACAAAATCTGTGCTAAAGTCAATGCAATCCGCACTGGAGCAGCGTGGTGGAGTATTCTCTAGGCCTCCTCAAGAGGAGTGACCGGGTCTCAGTAGTGGACGTTTAAATAAATAAGTTGTAAAGTATAACTGACTCACCGGCAAGATGTAGCGGCGTCGAGTTCCTACCGTGTGCGTCTCTGCAGTTCACATTTTGCGGTGTGATCAATTTCCTGCAACAAAACTAGTGTTGACTTACACTCGATCGCGTAACATACTTTATGGGTTTATACCAATAAAGGTTTCTTTTACGGCTAATTTAAAGAATCCTGTGTATAGCATTTTTAGGAGAAGGAAAACCAGACTGTGAAGCATCACCAGCCATCCAGTCGATGTGGATGTAACTTCAATACCGTTTATTTATTTCAGATATTGCTGGTTATAATATCGGCTCGCTGTACAAACAGCAAAAGAGGTATGCAAGTATATCTTGCATACCTCTTTCGTACAACATCCTTCCATAATGTCTAATATGTACTACTATTTTTTTTAAATCATTTAAAAATTTCACTTTTCTTTAAATCATTTCTTACGTGATTTTACTTGGACATAAACATTTTCTTTATATTAAACATTACAGATCACGACATCAGATCACTCATATTTTTCATGTCCGTGAACAGTCTATTCTGTTTCGGAGTTTATGCGTGTGTGCCTCACCTGGCGCGGGCCAAGTCCCCCCGCTTGGCGGCGTCGAGCAGCGCGGCGTCGCCTCGCAGCGCGTCTGCCGTGTCGCCGTCGCCCGCACGCACCAGCTGCAGCGGCGTCAGACCGTCGCGGTTGCGCCGCGTCGGGTCCGCGCCGTGCTGCCGACAACGATACGGTTACTTTGGTTCGTTGCCGATACATGGAGTGTGCAACGATCTATGGATACTGTGGTTGTGGTGGGGCTGTGTTGTGACAGTTGTTTGACAGTAGTGTGACATTATTTTACAGTGACATGTTAATTCGATAATAGTATGATAATTATTTGACAATAGTATGATAGTAGTGAGATAGTTGTTTGACATTGGTGTGGTAATTATTTGATTTTAGTATGACAGTAATGTGACATCTGTTTTTTGATAGTAGTGTCATCACACGTTAGACAACAATATAAAAGGTTTTTACCGGTGGTATCAATGATTCGACGGCGATATCCGGTTCATCCTTGAAAAAGGCTGAACTGTGAGCTTAGACAAGATTTTTCTGCAAAGACTCACGCCAAATGCTGCCTTCAAAATGTATGGGAATGACATTAGGTGCACGCGACTTCTGTCAGTGTTGTCATTCCAATACATTTTGACGCTAGCGTGTGCAGAAAAGAGTCTTGTCTCTAGACTCTGGAGTACACAAAACTCTCCTACATGCTCACCTTGAGCAACAGCCGTACTATGTCAGCCTTGCCCTTCGCGGCGGCCTCATGCAGCGGGGTGAACCGCCACAGGTCGGCGGCGTTCACCCCCGCGCCCGCGCCCACCAGCAGCTCCGTCACCTCGTAGTGACCGTACGAGCACGCATTGTGCAGCGGGACCAGCCCTCTGGAGATAGGAACATTCGACTGTTATTACTAGCGTATAGAACGTACACCACGAACCTGTGTCGAGCAATGATCTGTTGCCAATTGGCAACAGTTTCAGTGGCTTCAATCGATTTTGAAAATAACGCATCAAGTCCGTTGCAATCTTGACAAGTAAACTTGGTCATGTATGGCCAGCTTAACGTAAAACTGGCGAACTCTGGTAATGTATAGTACCTATTGTATAGTGTCTTCAAAGTAAGAATTCCCCCGTCGCCATTCTATTAGAGCCTGCGACGACTGGCGACACAGTGACTGCTTATCAAGGTTATGCACACCTTAATGCTATACAATTAAGGTATATTTCTTTTCGCCGAATAAAACTAGGCCGCTAGTCGACGCAAGCCCTAATAGGATGGTAAACGCACTATTCATTACACGAGTCCGCCACGCTTTATACAAAGTGTACATACAATTGTACGGTCAGTAGCGGCGTTAGGTTAGAGCGCGTTTGGGTTAGTCATAACCACAGATTACCCCCAATAGATACCGCATACAAGGCAACTGACGCGCGCCAACACGTACCTGCATTTGCATGTTCACGACATTAGTATCGAGCAATACTGACCCGTCAAGTCCAAGTATGAATTAGAAATAGCTAATCACAGCGCGTTTTTTGTCCCCCGCAAGCCGCGCCTTCCGCCAAATTTTGTGAGTTCAAACTCTAAGAAAATTTCACATAAGCGGTATCTATTGGGGGTAATCTGTGGTCATAACGGAACCCTTATTTCTTCATGTCTGTCCGTCCGCCCGTCCGCAGCATTGCGTCGAGACCCTTAGTGCTGGAAAGCTGTAACTTGGCATGAATTTACATTATTAATTATTTTTATATGGATTTCAATGGCAAATAGATGCGTCGTAGAAATCTCGCCCAGGGCGGTGACAGTGCCGAGCAATTTGTAAGAACGCAATCGGGTACGATATTATGGATTGTGTTATTTTCTTTATTTTCTCTTCTTCCTCGGCAATGTGGCGATCCATGATGCATTTAGTATTACAGACCGACGTAACTTGGCGCGTCTGAACATAGGCTTTGCGAAATTCATCGCATGTAAGACAGAGATAACGACACGAACATGCTAACGTGTGACTGAGACATAATACGCCGCGTACTGAGCATTGCCGAATTATGTTACTGCGCAGCCTTCTGCGCGAAGTTCAGACGCGCCAAGATATATCGGCCGTACTGTACTAGGGTCCAAGGTTCAGTGGACCTTGGTTCAAGGTTCGTCGGACCAACTTACCATCAGGTGGATCGTCTGCTCATTTGTACACAACAACAAAAAAAGCTAAACCACAACAACAAAGAACAAAAAAGCTAACCTTTACCATGTCGGTTATAGTCATCATTAATCTGTTGACGTCAAACTGATTTTTTTCTAAATTCAAACAAAATTTCCATGAGATTGTGCACAAAAAGAAATTACGAGTATCTCTGGTTATTTACAATGTTCTACTCGTAGGCAAGAGTTTTTTCTTATATTATTTATCAAAATACATATTATTGTGTTTTGTGCTATCAACGGCCAGGGCCACGGCGCCACAAGTAAACTTTAATAGAAAGATTTAGTTAAACTTGACAAGTGGGAGTTAAGGGTTCCGTTTTTCGTTTGAAACCCTAAAAATGGAGTAATTTTCTTAAGTTTATTTGTAACTAGTTTCCGCCCGCGGTTTGACCAGCGGAACAGTGATTTCATAAAACGAATTTTATTCGCAAACCGAGATAAAATAATACATCCTATATCCTAATCCTGGACATGTATTATTCATGGTGTAAGTTTTACCTTAGTTAAAAACACAATAACACTTTCGACGATCAGCACACGAAGTAACGGTTTGTCGAATGACTTTTCGTTGTCAATTTGTAATTTGTATCTCACTCCTCAACTCACCCCTTGTCCTTCGCGTGAACATCAGCTCCCCGCTGCAGCAACAGTTGCGCGAGGGGAAGTCTGTTGTACCTGTAAACAATGTGTTGTCACTGTTGTCAGGCGTTGTCGTGAGGAGCAAAAAGCGATTTATTCGTGGTCAACCTCGTAACCTATAACAGACTGGACTGAAATCTCCATTCACAATGGAATAGGCAATGATAATTTACCAAGACTTGCAACTCCTGGTTCGGATACTTTTTTACTATGTTTTCCTTCATCGAAAAAAAAACATAAAAATTATTAATTTGTTGTTAAGCCAGCCCACGCACGAACCTTTAACAACTAGATTTGGTTTGAGAGCCAGTTCTTTCTTTTTTCTTCTTCTCTCTTAGCCGGCAACGCACCAGTAACGCTTTGGCATCTGATGTCTAAGACGATAGCCACTTACCATCAGGTGGATCTAGCTAGACATGCGTGCAGATCAACTTCCCAACTAACCCGGCAGCGAAGTGCAGCGGCGTCGAATGCCGGCCGTCCACGTCTCGACAGTTGACGAGCCGCGGTCTGGCGTCCAGGATGGCGCGCGCGGTCTCCACGTCACCAGTCCGGGCCGCTTCCAGCAGTCGAAGCGCTGCGGCGTTGGAACACGCATCTGGGGAGGAAAGGTTTCTTTCAAGCCCACTACCTCTAATACATCATAATTATACTTGACTCCGTGCCCCAGGTATAAGTTTTATTCTTTCTTCTGAGGTAGATCCAAATGCGTGTCCCGGCCGGGGGCTGTTTTGTTTATGTTGTCCATGACGCATGCGTCACAGGTTATCCTAGTGCAGGGATGTTGTATGAGTGTGTGTGTGTGTGTGTGTTTGTGTGCGTGTGTGTGTGTTTTATGTCTTTAGTTAGAAGTGAATATTGCATCTAGTAAGCTTCAAGCTGTGTCTCGTTTGCGGTCACTAATAACTATGTCGGAATCCATCCATCTATCCAACCCTCCATCAGCCCTTGGAGGTCCACTGCTGGACATAGCCTAACTTAACCTAACTTGCGCCACTCTGAATGAAGGTCGGAATAGGTTGTGCAATTTTCATTGTTTTCTTAATATGGACATGCCAATAATTTTTTCTTTCTTTTTGTTTTTTTGATTCGGGGGTTAAAAAAACTTGTGTATGACGTCGGTTGATGTTGTCTGATATTCTGATCTACTGGATGACATTTAACCCGAGGGCCCCGAACCGGCACACTCGAAGTAAATTCCCACATTACCCACGTAACACGCCTCGCTAGTAGCTTTTACAAATTCAAATAATGTTTCATGGAGTATAGAGTTAAGGAGAGCCAATCATATGGGGGGAAAGTTGAAAAAGTGTATACTGAAGCTGTATAATGAAAATAGAGGTTTCAGTACCTACTACCATTCTACCACAATAGTGCTGGCGTCGGAAAAACTACTACTGTTGTAGACGGAGTGAAGTTTGCCGAGTTCAATAAAATTTATCCTAGGCTACCGCAGCGCCATCCTTAATGGACGCGTTTTTACGGACACTTTTCATACACAAAGATGGCTCTCCTTACCTCTATGTAATGATTGACAAAATGCTAATACATATTATAATTTATGGGTTCATGGCAGTCGGGTCTGTGTCTGCGCATGTAACGGCAGCGTCAAGCGTTAGAAAAAAATGCACAAACAATGAAACGACAACTGTCTGACCTTTTAATTTGGGGCCACGAAACTGATGTAAATTCTAGCGATGTTATTTGAATTTGTTTTAGAAATGACGTTTGTCTGAATTATCTTTTCTGGTACTTGTCTAATTATGAAGATGATGTGAGATAATGTGATTTATCAAAAATCTTTGATTGCAGTTTAACTTATTTGTGAAAATAAAGAAATGTTTCCTTTCAGTAAAATTTGCCATCATTAATATTCAGGGTACTTTTCCTCCAACCAATTTTTTCCATCTTTATATATCTTATTATAGATTAATGAAAGCCTGAAACATATTTTTTAGGCAATCCATTCGCGATAGTTTTCTTTACATACGTATTTGATAAAGAAAACAATTTTTATCCGGTGCAGAAACGCCTCTAATTCGGATCCCCTACCTACTACGAGTATATCACAACATTAAACTTTGGAATTTCCTTGTGAGTTGATCACAACAATTCACGATGTTTACACGAACTCACAATTATTGTAATGTACTTAATAACAATCATTTGAATCACGCAAAGACTTTCGGCTATGACTCTAGCAGTGATATGCGAGGTAGCGAGGCGGCGGCAAAGTGCGAGACGGACGCGCGTACTTTGGGTTCCGTCATACTTGTATCTAACGAAACTAAAACGAAAAGGTAAATTGAATTGAGTTACAATTTATTGACTATGAACTCATAAATCGATATAGGTCTTAAATTTAACAACTGCAAATAAGTAAAAGCAATTTTTTGTGATGTACATAACCGTTTGTTTCTCGGATTAATTCCTTTACTTGTGCTATAAGAAATTGCTTCTTGGCTTATTTAGTGACTCTAGGTCAACGGGATTATGATTCCCTTTCAAGTATCAAAATCCCAAGAGGATACAGACCTGAGTATTGGATATTAATTTCAACTTGATGCCACGCGTTCCTGAGAGAAAAGGGTTGAGAGTAAGACGAAGACAGAAGAAAGTGATTCTATAAGGGTTCTGTTTTATTGAGGTACGGACCCCTAAAAATTCACTAATAGAATTACATACTTATTTTACATATCCTCGCGTTAATACCATTAGGATTACTATTGGTGTTTTTTTCGCGTACCGCTTCATTACCCCGCTTCCATGTAGTGGAATATCAGCCTTAACGAGATATAGCAACCTGACGACATCGAAGGAACCTGCGAAAAGATCATGGCCAAAGGTCAGTTACGTCAGGCTCCACTGACTGTGGCGAAACGTGGCAATAAGATGACGCTGTGTTTGTTGTAGATTGGAAGAGCAACCGCCGTTATAAGATTGTCCCGCCGCGCAAACCATCGATTTGGGTCAGCCAACAGCTGATGAGGGAGAAATTGAAACTTTATTCAAATAAACTTTACTGAAACAAAATTATACAAAGGCATGGGTTGCGGATCGTTAGTCCTGCTCTAGGATTCTTTGTGTTGTGGAAGATCAACACCTTCCTCTATATAAACACAGTAAATGCAACCTACAAAAAGGTGTAGTATATCACAATAACACCAGATAATACACATCATTGCAAAGGTTAAGAGCTTGGCTCCAGTGCCGGCCCGAGCATTTCTGGCGCCCTAGGCGAAGAACTAGAACAGCGCCCCCTTAAGAAAAATTATGTAACAAAACAATACAGTAAACAAATAAAGTGTGCAATTTTTTAATAATAAATATTAAATAAACAAAATAATTTAGGTACCTAACATGTTAAAACCCGTTTTTTTAAAACTAGAATGTGTTTTAACTAGTTAAGGCTAGGTGGTGATGACTGCGTGCCTTTGTTAGGACTAGAACAAATCTGTGGAATTCTTATTCTGGCCATTTTAAATACAATAAAACTTTTTCGGCTACCAATTCTAATTTCAAATTAAGTTTATTTTAAAAAATATATTTCATTTTAAATACAATTTGTTAAAAATTATGGAAATACTATGGAATATGAGCATCTCCGTGTCACTAACAGCACATGACATACACAAGTAGGTACGCAATATCCATTATTGGTTTGCCCCCTTCCGCTATGGAATTTTAATCTGAATAAAAAGGCATGCGCACTCATACCCCTGCAGTAGGATTTCCTGTCTTGTGGGTGACATGGACAACACAAATTAGACATCACTCTAACACCCATGACCCATACACAAATATTTATCTGTCACATAGTACATATCTGCCCCATCCGGGAATCAATTGAGACCCCTTGTTTCGTAGGCAGGGTCATTGCCAACTGGACTATAGGATCGTTGAAATTACCTCAGATGATTTGAAACCCAAAATGGACTCAGTGTTCGTCCGAAAATCTTAGGCAGAAGGCGCATATTGAGTAGGCTTATAGCGTACCTAGAATCCAATATCAGCAAAATGATCTCTTTAGCGACTGACTCGATTTTGCCGAAAAAGGTCAACAGAGAATCTTCTAGCGTATGCACACATATAATTATGGCGAGGCCCTGGACAAAAATGGGGAGGCGATTGCTATCTCCCTTGACATCTCAAAGGTCTGGCATGCTAGTATTTTATGAAAGCTTACTGCTTACGGCATATTCCCTGGCCTTATCCACTAGGTAGAGGGCTTCCTGAGCGACCTATCTTTCCAGGCTGTAGTCGATGGCTGTTTATCGGAAACTGCTCCCATCGATGATGTGCGACACCATGGGAAAGATGGCCTCCATTATACTAGAGCTGGGGTTGGAGAACTGTTGGAAGCTCTCCGTCATTTGTCGTACTTACAACATTTTGCTCGAACAGAATTCGACTTTTTCAAAATTTGAACAATATTTATCAAGAAATAAATTAAATATCTGACCTGCAGTACACAAGCCTTTGAATAGCCTGCCGTTTAGTTATTCTTCAAAAAGATCATCTAAAATTGCCACTGCTGGTAAAGGTACATCGATTCCATCTTTAATATTAAAAAAATGTCTTAAATGTCAAATAATAAGTGAATATCGGACACAAGGGACACACAATTTTTTCTGTGACTGATGCAGTTGCATATTCGACGGTTATACTTATCTTGAATGCGATTTGATGGGTGTACGATATATTATGTCCCTCGCAGTTTGCGTTTTATTTCTTAGAACCATATAAGATTACTAAAAGGTCAATGAATAATCTCCCGATAAACACGTGTTATTTGGCTTAATACATGAACATATCTAATATGACTGCTCTCCACGGAATACGGAGACAACAGCTTTGCTTTGCTTTGCTTTTTTTAAATAAATATTCACTTTTAAATCGAAGGAAATTCTAGGTCTTCAAAGGCATGTGTGGCATTAAATATAATATTCTTGAAATACTATTGAAAACGTTCTAGCTATAAATGGTTTTTTTTTGCAGTATTAATGGGTAAAACTTAAAAAGAAGACACTTTCACGGATCATATAGTTGCTAAAATTTATTTTTCTTGTCTCAATTTTGGCAAAAATAGAAACAATGTTCCCTGAATCAATTGTTTCAGCTATTTCTTACTGTATTTCTCACTTTGATGAAGTTGAGAATTGCACTAACTTTTTTGTAGAATATTGTCTTATTTTAGAAAAACTACGGTCACAAGACAGAGTAAACAAAACCTATTAGTAATTATTTTACTTTAGACATTTTGACAGATATAATTAATAATTATTCGGTATTATTCTTTCGCTATTATTCTCATAGGTCGGTAGTTTGTAATTTTCCATGTATTCCGATGCATTAAGTTCTAAATTCTTTATGACTAAAAAAATATTTCAGATTTGGTTGTGCATGACATACAGAAGTATGTCATGCACGTATTTTTGTCTGTGTAAACCTTTCATCGAATATGTATTTCTAACAAGGGGACCCTTTATCAAATACATTTTTTCAAGCACTTTGAGGTGACCTGAAATAAATATTTTTAAATCACAATAAAGACGTTAAATGAGACAGGTTATAATACTAAAATAATGTCTTTATTTAATTAAGAGATCTATTTTTTTAAAGAATTATATGTGCAATTTTTACTACTGGAATTAAACTGAATGTAACTGTTTCACAAGAAAATTAAATAACAAGCAACAAAGTGGATAATCGAGTGCTAGTTTGCGAAAATTGCCAATAACTTGATAACCTATGTAAACTGTACTTCATTATAATAATCAAAGTAGTTAAGATTGGCTATAACTTAAAGCAATCATTGCTCTGCGGTCAATGGTTAGCGATATGGTTCTCATGTCAGTAGACATGATTTCTATCTCATCTTCAATATAATTCTTGACAAAAAATAACCGACTCCAAAATTTTGATACGAGGCGCGTCTAAAGCCGGTCACTCGCATTCGTGCAAGTACGCGAACCCGCATGTGAAGGACGACCTTCGCGAATGATTAGGTATGCGAAGTTTTCGATACATTTGTGGTTTTCCAAACTGTGTAGGTTTTTTGTCGCACATCAAAGCGCGCGAACCTCAAACCTTCGCGTAGTCTCCCACACATTCGTGCGATCAACTAGCAAGTCCAGTGTTGCCAACTCGATATCAGGTTTTCGACCTAAACAGAGTTTTAAAAAGGGCTAAATTGGCAACACTGAACATTCGTGAACGAAGTGTAGGAGGACGCGCAAATGGGTTTGCACACTCATTCGCGAATTCAGCTGAGTTACGAATGTCAGCCCTTCACATACGTGCAAACATTTGTGCGCATGTGAGTGACCGGGGTAAGACAAAGCAAGCTACACCACTGCTGGGACTCGAAGCCTGGACAGCAGTCAAAACTTGGCTACAGTGTCACCAGTAAATAGAAAGAAAGAAAGAAAGAAAGAAACATTTAATCCGACATAGGCACTGCAACAATGTTAAAAAACTATTACTTATAACAAAAATTACAAATTGCATTCGGAGTTGCAGCCACCAACATGCCGGAAGAGGGTCGCACTCAGAGTACGGCGTAGCAAGCAGCAGGCACTTTCTACGTCCTCCGATTTTCAGTGCGCCCGTCAGTCGCGTGTAGATCGGCGAGCGGCGCAACACATGCATTCCCAGTGATACAGTTAATACAATGTATATCGGCTAGTATAACTCAATGTAGTAAATAGATACGTATATAGTAAAGGAATTACACGTGTTTGCTTTTAAATAATTAATCAGCATTAATTGTATGTGAATATTAAAATACTATTCTAAATTCTGAAGTTGGAACAATGAGGTATTATTGGAATAAGTAGGCATAATAAACCTTTAACAAGGTAGGTATATAATTTATAAATATCATTGTCAATATAAACATGGCCATACCAGGCGTGGTGCACTCCGCACTTTTGGTATGATGTTACAAGTACATGCCGCGTACGACGTGTCGGGCCAATTTCAGAAGGGCTGCCACGCCGTGTCATACATTCGTAATCTATAACACATGTCACACAAAAAAGAAGACAACCCTGAAGTTGTCCGAAAGTAAAAGAGTTATGATTAGAAAGAGAGGCAACGTGTAGATGTCTAGACGTGTAGATGTGTGTGACGATTAGTGCTGTGCGACCTGAATTATACTTTATTGTGTCTATGGAAGAGTCGCTACTTATTTAAATGATTTTGCGTAGTGACTCTTCTGTACCAATAGGTATTATTAAGTATTCTGTGGCCATACCACCGCCACACCATTGCTACCATCCTGCCATTTATTTATTTATTTATTTATATATTTTTGTACACGAAGGAAATCTTACACAAAACAACAATGATAGATAAAATTTGCACAAAGGAACTGCTTATTTCTTTAAGAAATCTCTTCCAGCAGCCCTGAGAGAGGAGATAGTCATTGGATGGTAGACAGAACGTGTACCTATAAATAATCACTAAAAGCTAAACTAGAAATACATATCTTTAATACATTTACATATATGAATAATAAAATTATATATATATATATATTAAAATAAATATATATTTTATACTATATACACAAATAATACAACATACATACTTACAATCTTTTAGTCAATACATTGTGTTAATGAGCATAATACAATAATTAAACAGTTAAGGACAAATAGTGTTCTTTGACACGTTTCTTGAATACAGAGATACTTTGTGAATCACGTATCCGTGGCGGGAGCGAATTCCACAGCCGAACTGCCTGAACGGAAAAGGAACCTGAGTACAAGGAAGTTTTGTGGGGTGGAAATTTCAGCAGTGTTTTAAGATGGGTTCTACACGGAGCATAAGAGGGACGAGCATAGGAAAAACGTTCTCGGAGATAGGATGGATAGGTAGGATTATGAAGGATATTATATAGCAAGCACAATATCCTAGTATCTCGGCGAAAACGAATTGGGAGCCACTTGAGATCCTTGCGAAGGTGAGAAACATGATCAAATTTACGAATTCCGAAAATGAATCGAATACACAAATTTTGCAAGCGCTCAAGTTTGTTAAGTAGCTCCTCTGTGGCATCCAAATAGCAGGCATCAGCATAGTCCATGATAGGTAAGATTAATGTTTGGACAAGAGAAATTTTAGTTTGTAAGGGCAAAAACCATTGAAGGCACTTAAGCGAGTGAAAAGAATGATGAATTTTGCGACTAATTTCACTGACGTGCGAAGACCAAGATAAAGTTGAATTTATGACTAAGCCTAGATTTTTTACACTATCAGTATAAGCTATTACATTACCGTCTAAAGTAATAGGTGCTAGAGAGTTTACATCGAGGTGACCAAGAGAGTATCTGGTACCGATAATAATAGCTTTTGACTTGCTAGGGTTGATGAGAAGTCCGTGTGTCTTAGCCCAATAATTGATGCTATTTATGTCGTTATTTAATACTCTAATCGCATTGTCTATATCCGGTGCAGAAAAGTGGCAATATAATTGTAAATCGTCTGCGTAAAGATGGAAGTTTGAGGTGATTAAAGAAGTGACAGAGTTGATGAATACTGAAAAAAGTAGGGGAGAGAGGACGCCACCCTGAGGCACACCCGCATTTAAATCACACGTATCAGAGAAAGAATCTTCTATGCGAACGCGTTGCGAGCGGCCTCGAAGATATGAGCTGAACCAAGTTAAAGCAGTAGAAGAAACATTTAGGGATTGGAGAATTCCAAGAAGGATATCGAAGTCGACAGAAGAGAAAGCATTACTGAAATCGAGAAGAACTAGAAGTGTTAGTTTTTTATTCTCCATGGCCCATCGTATGTCATCTGTAACTGGCATCGGCAAATATATTTTTGTACCACTTTATTTTATTATTACATGACGCGAAAAAACACAGAGATCTTATCTCCTAAGGAGGTACTAAAATAAAAATAAAAAACAATTTTTATTTTAAAAAGGGTAATTAACCTTACAGTAATTTTTTTTTAACAAAACCACAAAACAAATCTTAATTGTACATACACAATTAAAACGACCATGAGTCCATGACTATCAAAATAAAGGTATCAGTAAAAAATACCGGCCAAGTGCGTGTCGGAACACGCGCAATGTAGGGTTCCGCAGTAGTTCATCGAGTATTACCTACGTCATAGTCAATTTTAATTAATTTTTCACACGTCTCATCAACCGTTTAGCTGGTGGGTGGCACAATTGACTGTAACCAAAATTAGCTAAATATTTCGCAAACGGGTCCCTTAATCTAAAAATGATCTTCCCACACAGGCCCACACCATGGGGTACAGGAGAATATAAAAAAATCATCCCCACATTCACCTCGATTTACGTATACCTAGGTGAGTTACTAAATTCTAGTACTAAAGGTTTAGGATGGATGAACGGACATAAGAAGCTATAAGGGTTACTGACTTCGAAACCCTGAAAAAGTAGGTATGCTGTTACCGGATAGACGACACAGTATTGACGGATATACAGTTGTGTTTCAAAATATCTACCGTTCTTACATTTTGAAGAACAATAGGCTCTCAGACTCGACGTAAAGGGAACCAACCGTGAAAAGGTACCTACAGCTCCGCAAAAAAGACCAGAATCGATCGACACGGAAAAATGTGGACGTATACGGCGAGTAGATATCCTTCCGCGCTTGCATCCGAACGAAATTTAATTGTGTGCGCTTAAATCATTAAAAATAATACTTACGTCTAAATAATATTCCTTAATTTTCGTATGCACTTTTCGTTTTCGATTTAATAAAAAAATGGTTTAATTATCACTGCGCTAATCACTGCAATGTCCACTATATTTATTTATAATTCGCAAAAAGAATTCATTCCCAAACAAATTCATTATTTTAACATTTACGTAATTTACAAGAATTGCATTAATTTTATCACGAAATAACAATTTCTTCTATTTAATAGCGAATCCAATCCGCGCTGCTTTGACCGTGGTTTACGTAGTCTATGAATTGTAATGAGTATGTATATTAGCTATCCTTCACCGTGAAAATTTTATTCAGCATGGACTGTCCTTAAACGATACCTGTGTAATGTAAACACAAGTATAAGAAACAAGTGTATTAGAAAAATTATACTAGTGGTAGTGTCAATAAAACAAGGATCTTATTATAAAAGGAATGTTTTCTTCCCAATTTTTATCTTATTCGAAATAGTTCTTTTTTTTCGAAATATATTAGCTGAATTGGTAAGTTTCATTTACCTTGATTTTGTATTAAAATAATAGAAAGCGTTATTACGGTGTTAACACATGCACAAGAAGAAACATAAAGAAAATAAAAAACTTATTTAACTTAATTTTTTATAAAAAAAATTAAAAAGTTATTTTTTCTTCAAAATATATAAAAGGAATTGGTCAGCTTTTATTTATTATAAAATTATTGTATTAAAATAATAGAACGTATATTATAGTAATTTCAATACAACAAGAAAGTTAAAGAAAATTATGTAATAATCACCTTAATCGCGTTTCTTTATTTTTTCTGTGATTCCTAAATGGTCCGTAACTAGGGCTTACTATCCGGATATCCGAATTATTCGAATATCCGCCGAAATTTATTTTTGGATATTAGAATCGAATTAGAATTATCCAGATAATTCGAATAAAACCGATAGTATTTTTTTTATTTTTTACGTTAATTTGAATGTTTTCCCCCCAATTAATATTATAATATTAACCAAAACACATGTTTCTTATCACATAAAAATATAAATCACACATAAAAATGAAAAAAGAAAAGTAGTAAATATATTACAAAATGCTCGGTTCTTACGAATACTAATTACGAATTTCGTAATGAAACATCTATTTCGTTGCAGTTGCCGAAAACTATTTTTTATTAGTTTTACTAGCTAATAATTTTAAAAACTGCGGATTACGTTTTATTAATAAGAATATTTTTTCATGACTTGTAAACCAGTACAACTTTTAATAAACGGATTTTAAATCAAAGGGTCAATTAATTGGTAGGGGGGGGGGGCTATTACTACTGCTTACCCTACATATGTCAATATTGATATGTACGTAGTTTTTTTAACCAACTTAAAAAGGAGGAGGAGGTTCTCAATCTGATTGTACTTTTTTACTCCTAATTTTTACTTGGTGTACCGATTTTGATGATTATTTTTATATTCGAAAGCTGGCGCTTGTCATGTGCTCCCATTTTGAGTGAGATCTGACGAGTAGTTTTTGAGTTAGCCCTAATTTTGAAGTCGGTTATTTTTTGTCAAGAATTATTTGAGGACTGTTTTTTTGAAGACGGTTTTTTTTGGTAAAATTTAGATTATTTTCCGATAAATATCAAATTCATCATAAATTGCCATCTCTAGCTGTCGCCATCTGTACCTACAAGCGCAATGCGATTATCTAATAATGGGTCAAAGTGATAATTTATCTTCGTTACTATAAGGAAATGACAGTATAATCAATTATTATTATTATATTAAGTGATCACATAAATAAATAAATATACTGAAACTTGAGATTAGATCTACAGTGATTCAGACACATATGTAGATACAGATTCTTTCTCTGTTATTTTTTTAAGTCTGTTAAATAATTTCATACTCCTTTGTCCACGTAAGAGTCGTAAAAAGGGGTACAAAGTTTTTGCTTAACATAGTAATATAGGTAATAATTGATATTTTTAATGGAATTACGAGTATATGTAACGATTTGTATGTTTATGTATGTATGTTTGTATGTTCACCATTTTTCAAAAATACTGATCCGATTAGATGTCGTTTTTGTTAATGAAATTCATATTTTTTTATTTATTTAATAGCCGATCAATATTGATTATTCTGTACAAAGGTACAGAATAACTTTAGATGGAAATATTTTCTTGTTTCATACTTTTTAGATCGTGATTTTCCAGTAGACGGAATAGTTTCAACTTATTTTATTATATTTCATTTAGAATAAAATATGAATCATATCCGAAATTTCATAGAACATCCCTAGTTTGTTTCGGTATAAATTTTCCATCGATACTTCTGACGTTATGACTGATTCAGGTGAACCCATGGCACCGTACATCAACGAAACCAGGGTTGAGAGCTCTGGAGTGGACCGGAATGGGGCGACGGAAGGCGAGGGTCAGCTGGAGAAGCTGGTGGCTCCCCAGGCAGCGCCGAGGAAGTACCAGATCATTTACACCAACATTCTGACCTTCTCCTACGCTCACCTCGCCGCGCTGTATGGACTATACCTGTGTTTCACCAGCGCCAAATGGGCTACAATATTCTTCAGTAAGTGAATCAGTAAGTTACGTAAGTAGACTTGTCTGTGTTTCACTTGTGTGTGTATCTCATTAATTGTTCCAATTCAATTCAACAATTTATTTGCTCGAATATGAGTTAGTTACATAGGTATTGAATTCGGTGTGTTTGCCATAATCCGCCTTGTAAGGCATGCAAATTTTATACACAAAATATCAAAAAGACATATATAATTATGTCTTATCTACTTATCTATTCCAAAACCTCTTAATAACTATTTTATATTGACAAAAAATGACGTGCATAAGTGTATCAGTGATACCTATATATTATGAATAAAATATTTTGACTTTGACTTTGAGATTGTTATATTTAAGTATGTCATGTCATAATTAAAACTATTCAATTTACATTCCATAATTACTGAGTACTTCCTGAGTAGGTAGTTCCATAATTCCATGGGAGTACTGAGACTTATGGTAATAAAATAGTCCCAGTTGTCCCGTGGCTCATAAACCTTGACAAGAGGTTTAATAAGCCATAATACATATAATATATGCCATATTGTCAGATTACAAAGAATTTACCACTTATGCTATTAGTATCACGCCTAAATTCCGAAACGATATGATGATACTTATGCCTCAAAAGAGAAAGATCTCTGAAAGAGATCTCAGGCGGACATAATTTACTATTCACCTGTCTCCTAAACATTTCTAGATTTAACTGTTCTACATGATTCTTCCTCTTCCAGATTGGATACTATTCATGCTCGCGTCTATAGGCGTGACGGCAGGCGCACATCGTCTCTGGACGCACCGGGCCTACAAGGCGAAGATGCCGCTGCAGATCATCCTCATGGTGATGAACTCCATTGCCTTCCAGAACTCGGCCATCACCTGGATCAGGGATCACCGGCTGCACCACAGGTAGGCACCATACATAGACACAGTAAAACACAGCGCCTTTACGGAGTTGGTTCATGGTACGATTAAGGTGATGGCTGAGTCCGTCTGAGTCCTAAAACTATCGCTAAAACCATGGGATCATATGTACAAAGGATGAAGGTACGTCTAAGGAATTCTTAAACCACATGTGATGCTTCGAACGCGATTTATTGGTGAGAATATTGGTTTGAATGCATCAAAATCCTCGTCCACGCACCGCCACTATGCACATCGATTACTTGGCAATTATCATTTTCTTTGCCAAGAACCCTTAAATTCTCATTTGTTTCATGTAACGCTTATTCAGCAAAATGCTAGCTTAAATTGAACAGAGTATGAAAAATTATATAGTAAGTTATTTCATAAATTGAGAAAATATAAATGGCCGGTTAATTGTGTATATAGGATTACAATTAATTGCTTCATTATCTTAATTAATTGTAGCATTATCAAATTAATTGTACCTAACCTAATTAATAATTCTACCATAATTGTTTTATTGTTTCTTAACATAATTAATATTACTAGCTGTTACATTGTATACGACTTCGTACTCGTAGTTCGTACGCTTAAAAAATACGTTCATTTGTCAAAATATTCATTTAACAGAAAAATGTTTCCAATAAAAGTTGTAGCCCATAAGGAGACCGACATTTGATGTTTGATACATTTTACTTGTAGAGCCAGTGGTTTGGGAGAAAAATGCAAATTTCGTTCCACATAATTTCTTGGTACTACTTCACTTACTATGAAGATGGCAGATTGTTATTTGGAATATTTTTTTATTAAAAAAAAACAGAAAATAGTTATAATTATACTTATATATTAGATTACAAAAAAACCTATAAGAAGTTTATGGTCTTAAAAAAGCGGCAAAAGTAAATAAAATCAAAAAATAACGTTAAGTAGACAATCAACGTACGGTCCGACACCCTCTCTACGCGAGTTTAGCTCGGACTTCTCCAGTTTATTACTTTAAATTATTAGTTTATTATTAGTTATTTAGTTCATTTTAAATATGCATACAATATAATTATGTTTTAGGATAATAAAATAAAAAAATAAGATCTTTGCGAAAAAACATCTTACATTTTCGCAAAAATCCTATTTTTCCTGTAAATAGCAGATTTTTCCAAAGGCCTAACTATTTTGAGGATCAGTGAATTTTAGAATTTAGTAGGATTTTTTTACTTTTCTAGATTAAAAGTACTCTATGTATTTGTTCTCTGCTCTGTTGACAATGTGTATGCAAAACTCGGCCGGCGGGTTCATGGTTAACACGTGAAGTGAACAAACAAACAAACAATAACTATACAGGATGAATTTTCCAAGTGTGCGTGGATGGCCAAATCTGAAACTACGAGGATAGCGAAAAATGCTCAAAGGAGTCTCGGGGCCGACTTTGATGAAAACTAAAACTGCATCATAACACTTTTGAAAAAACAATATTTCTAGTCAGGAATCGAACCCGTTGATTTATAAAAAAAAAACTCATTCTGTATAATTACACCATTTTGTGTCGCGGGTGGCATAGTCAACGCAAATTAGACATCACTATAACTCCCATGACCCGAGTACAAATATTTATCTGTCACATTAACATCTGCCCCGACCGGGAATCGAACCAGGGATGCCTCGCTTCACAGGCAGGATCGCTATCAACTATCCCTATCTCGTTAGTAGGTATTATACCTACACTAGGAAAAAAAGTATTACATATTTTGCTCCACAGCTCGCGGCCTTTAAAAAAACACGTCACTTATAGTCTGTTACAAATTTATTATTATTATTATTTATTTTATTTCAGAATTACATTCCATACGTTTATAATACATAAGAAATTTCATTTCAATTATGGCATGCATACATTAAATTAAATTAAAATTAAAATTAAATTAAATAGAATTAAATTAAATTAAATCAAATTAAATTAGAGCCCAATTAAATTACAATACTTAACTTGAGTTAAATGCCAAAATAAATTAAAAACACTCGTGACAAATCAAATAAAATAAAATAAAATAAATAATGTACATGACAAAAATTATTTTAAATGTCCAATTGAAAGCAAAGTCTAATTAAAAATCAAAATTAAAATTGTAAATTAAAATTAAAAGTCAAATTAAATATGTCATTAAAGTTAAATATGTCATTATATCAATAAAAATTAAGTATGTCATTATTTACAAATTAAAGAAACATTATATTTTTAATTTACTTAACATTAAATATATGGGCTCTCGTATCCATGTGACAACCATTCCAATGCCTTACCACTGGGCATTCTGGACTGTCCAGTATGGTATTAAGGAGACTGTTGGTGCTGTCCCGCACCCGTTGCATCACCGTGGCTACACGTTTGCGCATAATCGCATGAAAGCTGTCAATGAGAGCTTCGGCGAACATACCAGATGCGCTGCAGTACCGGGGCAGCCCCAACAGCATCCTCAAACCATTATTATACTGGACGCGTAGGGCATTGAGCATTCTGCCTGTACACTTGACCCACAGGCTGCACGTGTAGAATGTCTGATAGTACGCTTTAAACAAGGTAATCTTTACTTCATCACTACATCGTGCAAACCTACGGGCCAACATGTTGCATCTCACGGACAATGCCCTACGCTCCCTTTCTATGTCCATGTCGTCAGAAAGGTCCACGTTGACCCAGTGCCCCAGGTATTTAAATTTGGTGACTCTACTCAACTCTATACCATTTAACCTAACAGGAGGAACTGTCTTGGGGATTTTATTGCCCGCTTTAAAGATGAGTAGTTCACTTTTTCTACCATTATACCCGAGGCCATGGGCCATCGCATACCTCTCACAAATGCCGATCAGGACCTCGAGAGCTCTGACTGACGGGCTCAGCAGAACCATATCATCCGCGTAGCTAATGTTATTTACAAATTTGCCATCCATAGAACAGCCTACTCCGGCTCTGCTGAGTTCATCAAACAGTCCATTTATGTACACGTTGAAGAGCCGTGGAGAGCTAAGTCCACCCTGCCTAACCCCACACTCCAACCCATACTCCTTTGAGTATGAGCCAGCCCATCTCACTTGATTAGTTTGATGCCGGTACCAGTATTTAATAAGGCCTACAACCTCCCTGGGTGTGCTGGTCTCTCTCAGGAGCTTATCCCACAAGATGTTATACGAAACTAGGTCAAATGCCTTCGACAAGTCCAGGAAACAAGCGTACACTGGTGAACCCCGTGTGGCATAGTACTGTACGGTATGCTTGAGTCGCAAAATCGCTGTCTCCGTGGATTGTCCCGGTCAAAACCGAACTGTGCCTCGTGCAACCTGCTCGTGCTTCTCAAATATGCGATCAAGCAAACCGTCCAGCACCTTAGCTATCACTGTTGCAAGAGATATCTATACTAATATTATAAATGCGAAAGTAACTCTGTCTGCTACTCAATAACGCCTAAAACACTGAACCGATTTTGATGAAATTTGGTACAGATATAGAATTGAGCTCGGGAATGAACATAGGATACTTTTTATCCCGGAAAATAGACGTGTTCCTGAGGGATAACTATTCCACGCCAAAACCACTGAACCGATTTTGATGAAATTTGGTACAGATATAGAATTGAGCTCGCGAAAGGACATAGAATACTTTTGATCCCGGAAAATAGACCTGTTCCTGAGGGATAACTCTTTCAAGCCACTAAACCGATTTTGATGAAATTTGGTACAGATATAGAATTGAGCTCGGGAATGGACATAGGATACTTTTTATCCCGGAAAATAGACCTGTTCCTGAGGGATAACTCTTTCAAGCCACTAAACCGATTTTGATGAAATTTGGTACAGATATAGAATTGAGCTCGGGAAAGGACATAGGATACTTTTTATCCCGGAAAATAGACCTGTTCCTGAGGGATAACTCTTTCAAGCCACTAAACCGATTTTGATGAAATTTGGTACAGATATAGAATTGAGCTCGGGAATGGACATAGGATACTTTTTATCCCGGAAAATAGACCTGTTCCTGAGGGATAACTCTTTCACGCCTAAATCACTGAACCGATTTTGATGTTTGGTACAGATATAGAATTGAGCTCGGGAAAGGACATATTATTATGATACTTTTCATCCCGGAAAATAGACCTGTTCCTGAGGGATAACTCTTTCAAGCCACTAAACCGATTTTAATGAAATTTAGTACAGATATAGAACTGAGCTTGGTAATGATCATAGTATACTTTTTATCCCGGAAAATAGACCTGTTCCTGAGGGATAACTCTTTCACGCCTAAATCACTGAACCGATTTCGAGGTTTGGTACAGATATAGAATTGAGCTCGGGAAAGGAATTATGATACTTTTTATCCCGGAAAATAGACCTGTTCCTGAGGGATAACTCTTTCAAGCCACTGAACCGATTTTGATAAAATTTGGTACAGATATAGGATTGAGCTCGGGAAAGGACATAGGATACTTTTTATCCCGGAAAATAGACCTGTTCCTGAGGGATAACTCTTTCAAGCCACTAAACCGATTTTGATGAAATTTGGTACAGATATAGAATTGAGCTCGGGAATGGACATAGGATACTTTTTATCCCGGAAAATAGACCTGTTCCTGAGGGATAACTATTCCACGCCAAAACCACTGAACCGATTTTGATGAAATTTGGTACAGATATAGAATTGAGCTCGCGAAAGGACATAGGATACTTTTTATCCCGGAAAATAGACCTGTTCCTGAGGGATAACTCTTTCAAGCCACTAAACCGATTTTGATGAAATTTGGTACAGATATAGAATTGAGCTCGGGAAAGGACATAGGATACTTTTTATCCCGGAAAATAGACCTGTTCCTGAGGGATAACTCTTTCAAGCCACTAAACCGATTTTGATGAAATTTGGTACAGATATAGAATTGAGCTCGGGAATGGACATAGGATACTTTTTATCCCGGAAAATAGACCTGTTCCTGAGGGATAACTCTTTCACGCCTAAATCACTGAACCGATTTTGATGTTTGGTACAGATATAGAATTGAGCTCGGGAAAGGACATATTATTATGATACTTTTCATCCCGGAAAATAGACCTGTTCCTGAGGGATAACTCTTTCAAGCCACTAAACCGATTTTAATGAAATTTAGTACAGATATAGAACTGAGCTTGGTAATGATCATAGTATACTTTTTATCCCGGAAAATAGACCTGTTCCTGAGGGATAACTCTTTCACGCCTAAATCACTGAACCGATTTCGAGGTTTGGTACAGATATAGAATTGAGCTCGGGAAAGGAATTATGATACTTTTTATCCCGGAAAATAGACCTGTTCCTGAGGGATAACTCTTTCAAGCCACTGAACCGATTTTGATAAAATTTGGTACAGATATAGGATTGAGCTCGGGAAAGGACATATGATACTTTTTATCCCGGAAAATAGACCTGTTCCTGAGGGATAACTCTTTCAAGCCACTGAACCAATTTTAATGTAATTTAGTACAGATATAGAATTGAGCTCGGGAATGAACATAGGATACTTTTTATCCCGGAAAATAGACCTGTTCCTGAGGGAAACTCTTTCACGCCTAAATCACTGAACAGATTTTGAGGTTTGGTACAGATATATAATTGAGCTCGGGAAAGGACATATGATACTTTTCATCCCGGAAAATAGACCTGTTCCTGAGGGATAACTCCTTCAAGCCACTGATCCGATTTTAATGAAATTTAGTACAGATATAGAACTGAGCTCGGGAAAGAACATATGATGCTTTTTATCCCGGTTAATAGACCTATTCCTGAGGGAGAACTCTTTCACGCCTAAATCACTGAACCGATTTTGATGTTTGGTACAGATATAGAATTGAGGTCGGGAAAGAACATATGATACTTTTTATCCCGGTTAATAGACCTGTTCTTGAGGGAGAACTCTTTCACGCCTAAATCACTGAACCGATTTTGATGTTTGGTACAGATATAGAATTGAGGTCGGGAAAGAACATATGATACTTTTTATCCCGGTTAATAGACCTGTTCTTGAGGGAGAACTCTTTCACGCCTAAATCACTGAACCGATTTTGATGTTTGGTACAGATATAGAATTGAGGTCGGGAAAGGACATAAGATACTTTTTATCCCGGAAAATAGACCTGTTCCTGAGAGATAAGGTCAAATATTGCTATATGTAGTTGATAGATTCGTTATTTATGAAGCGCCTTTTATGACTCTGTTTAGGGTTCCGAAGTCAAAACAGAATTCTCATAGTTTCGTCATACCCGTCCGTCCGTCCGTCCATCCATCCATCCGTCCGTAGCATATCGCAGATATCCTTAGTGCTAGGATATATATGTTTATTTAAACTTTAAATTGGTAGAATAACATTTTTTAAAATATGTTTTTAGGGTACCTGTCCTAGAGGTATGATGGGGATAATTTTTTTCCCCCATAGTGCGGGCTATCGTTGAAAAGGTCTCTCAAAAATAATATGGGTCTGCTAAGTCCATTTTTCGATTGAGTGGTCTGTTTGCAAACTATTCGTAAGTCAATTTACGAAAAACATGTCATGAAGGGATCTTTATTTTCGGCGTACGAAGTCGCGGGTAACAGCTAGTAGGCCTATAATTGTTCTTGTCGGAAGCATCACCTGTTTTGTTTTTGGGTATAGGTATCACAATAGTTTTCATAAGCTCCCTAGGCAGATATGCGTGCTTTATGCATGCTTTATGCTATTAATGAGCAATACGTTTTTTTTTCATTTTTTTATAATATTTTTTTAAAGATGTGCTGAGGAGTTTCTTTAGGCTTTTCTTCTCCTCCACGACAAAGGACTTTTCCGAAAAATGACGTACATAAGTGTATCAGTGATACCTACCTACATATATGAATAAAATATTTTGACTTTGACATAGATCAACTTGACCATCTAGCACCTACTATCAGCAATTTCCATATTCACCCAGGGTCAACTGGTGGACTACGCAATTAGGTAATAAGTTTTGTTTCTTTATAAATTTATTCTTCCTATGTTTCTTTAAGAGGTGACATAGATGTACAAAATCTATACAAATAAATAAAATCGGCGTGTCTGTTATTCTACACATTAAAATAACCGCTTTTTACAAAGTGCATTTGGATGTATACACGGTACATATACCAAAACAACATTTTTTACAATTTTTGTCTGTCTGTCTGTCTATTTGTTTCGGCTAATCTCTGAAATGGCTGGACCGATTTTGACGGGTCTCTCACTGGCAGATAGCTGACGTAACAATGAGTAACTTAGGCTACTTTTTAAAATGGGATCAAGTTTTTTAATTAAATACCACGTGGACGTAGTCGCGGGTAACAGCTAGTATATAAATAAACATAATAAGCGGCAAAGAACTCCTAAAAGGTGTTTTTCTTACTCACAGTTCATTCAAAAGCATGTGATGTCATGTCATGTCAATAGGTCTTGTCATCAAAATGTTTATAGCTAAACTTTCCGACCAGGTATAGCGACACCGACGCTGACCCCCACAACGCGACGCGAGGGTTCTTCTACTCGCACGTGGGATGGCTGCTGGTGAAGAAGCACCCTGAAGTGCTTCGACGGGGGAAGTTCATCGACATGTCCGACATCTACGCGAACCCTGTGCTCAGGTTTCAGAAGAAGTAAGACCATTTTTAACACTTTTTTCCAGCTGACCATCCACCTGATGGTAAGTGGCCAAATGTATCACCAATTGTCAACCAAGAAACAAGAGAGAGAAAGAAAGAACTGACTCCCAAGCCCCCAGCTGAAACACGAGTCGTTTGGCGGCTTATTTTCCTGTATGACTGCTCTAACCTCTCAGAATAGAAAGCGGGGCGGCCAGGTTGAGACGTGCTCTAAACATAGTTCGGGAACGATTCGGGAATATCCCCGAACTGACTGTTAGTGCATTGTGATAAGAATACAGAGTACGCACTATATTATGTTGCATAACATTAAGAAAAGGTTCCTTCTATGTTTAAAGGGGCTATGTACCTACTGCGTGAAAAATCATGACGCACGCACGGTCGTTGTTTGTGTACGCACACGCGACGCAAATTAGCTGCGCGCGTCCGTATATCAAGTTGCATAAATGTTTTATTTGTTTCCATTTTCCATTGAGGTCCATTCGGACATCGTCAAGTTATTAAGATACTTTTTACATGCCAAATGCAAGTCAAATTTCAATCGCACTATCATAAACATGCATCAGAATCGGAGGAAACTTTCCTATAAATTTGTCTAAAGTTACTATTTCTCCCAGATACGCGATACCAGTGATCGGTGGCATCTGCTTCTTCCTCCCGACTGTGATCCCCATGTACTGCTGGGGGGAGTCCCTGAACAACGCGTGGCACGTCGTCCTGTTCCGGTACATCATGAACCTGAACACCACCTTCATGGTCAACAGCGTCGCCCACATCTTCGGCACCAGGCCCTACGACAAGAAGATCGTCCCGGTCCAGAGCCTCATAACTTCCTTCGCAGCTTTTGGGGAGGGTTTCCATAATTACCACCACGTGTATCCTTGGGACTATAGGACGGCTGAGTTGGGGAATAACTGGCTGAATGTGACTACTGGGTTTATAGACTTCTTCGCGTGGATCGGCTGGGCGTATGACTTGAAGACGGTGCCTGAGGAGATTGTAAAAGCACGCGTAGCACGCACAGGAGACGGCACCAACTCATGGGGATGGGGCAACAAAATTTGCGAAGATGACTAAAGACATTTTATGAACGTGTAACTTTAATAAGAAGGATGGATGGATGACGTGAACAGGCATTGTGATAGTCACTTGACAAAAAAGTACCTTAGTAGTTTAGGGGGGGTTCTTAAGTACTTGTAGGCTGGCCGGCCGCTAAGCTCAAGCATTTACCAAATAAATAATTTATAGACGTAATAAGTCTCTATTTATTGTAACATTTTGGTTTTTTTATTGGTATATCAATAATAAAAAGAAATAACGAACAATTCAAATTGTTTTGTCTTGACTATCACAACAGTATTCAAGGACGCACGAAGCACATTACATATGCACTTTTTACGTTAAACAATTAACTTCTAATTAATTAATGCTACAAATTTACACTTCCATTCGCGTCATTATTTGTTAGAATATATGTTTGTTGAATAATAATAGCCTAGTATTAAAAGAAAAAACAAAATTAGAATTTGGAATAATGTAAATTATACAATTTTATTTTATACCTACTAGTAACCGCTTCGCTTTGGGAAACTGATACATAGTCTGTGTATGTGGATACTCAATAAATTAAACTAACTGTTAGTAAATCTTACCTGAAGTTTACCTGATAAATCTTCATAAATAAACTTCAGTATCACTTCATAAATCAGTGAATACCGCAACAAAATTCCGAATGCCGATTCTGAAATTATCAGGGACAAACATACAGAATAGCAGATAAAAATTCTAAAATCCATTATATAGATTTATCCTGTGGATTTATCTAATTTTATTTTCAAGGTATACATGTCTGTGACAGACATCGACTAGACACAATATTTCGACGGTCCCTACATGGTCCCTACGTATAAAAAGACATGTCAAAAATGGCATTTTTTTTATTGCATAGATAGACGGCTTTAGATTGACAATACGCTCATACTTACGTAAGATTTTTATTTGAATATAATGTATTTTACTAGATAGACAAGTCGTATAAGACAACAAGTATTGTAATTACAAAGAATAAGTGCCGTAAATGCGGATAATTTAAGTAATACATATCGCTTTGTACGATGTTTAAAAATGCGCGCCGCTCTCCTGTAAACCTAGGTTTTTAACATGTCTCTTTTTACGTAGGGAACGTCAATTTACAAGACCCAAAAGTCTTATCTAATCTTTTTGGAAATTTTGCTCCTTTACTCTACTTTAAATAATGATTACTGATCCACAGAAGAACAGATATTTTCAATATACATATTATATTAATATTTTTAACAACATGTAATTTAATTCACATTATTAAGAAATCTTGAGAGAATTGAGTGTCACTTTCATTTAGATCATTTATAGATTTGTATTAAATGGTACGAGACTCACGCGGTAGATAGAGATATCAATATTTGGAAAGGTCTTTTTATGGGTCTGCCATGACCATTTCTCGATTCAAGGATCAGCGATCATTCAAGTTTGTTGTACTACGTATGGGACAATCTTTATTGTAAAGCTCAAATTTTAAATCCACTTTGAACTTTATAGTATGGTTGCCTAACTATCCGTAGTTTATCTATCAATAGCTAGTTGTCTGCCTTTAGATAGTATCGCCAGTTATTGCAGTAAAAAAAAATCTTTATTGCCACACAATAGAATAAATTAACTAAATACTTTAATCTAAGTTACATAGCTTCGCTTAGTTAGTTATTGTGGGCAAAGGAAGAGTCTCAGCTTCTGCTAGCACGAGAAACCTCGTGCAGCGCTGTTTTTTAGACTCTCCCTCTCCATTAGGCGTCGTTTGGGAGTTATCAGGTAATCCCCGATTACTGCGCGCCGCTAGGCATTTTTCTTTAATTAATTAATTTTTCTTTAATTATTAATATGTGATGCTTTTTTCGCGTGCGTCTTTCTCTCTCTCTCTCTTTCTCTCTCTCTCTCTCTCTTTCTCTCTCTCTCTCTCTGTGTGTGTGTGTGTGTGTGTAAAAAACACCACAATAATAGTTTTTGTATTAAATTTCGGTACGATTACTTTACTTTATGAATCGATAGATACTATCTTATTAACGATAGTACATCAAACTGTGAATACAATTGATTAGTTTTCTAGATCAATCGATAATTACGGAATAATGTTTTATGTATTAATGAGTCCCTAACAATCGTGAACTAATTACATAATACGTTGAATTTTAAGTGTGTTGGTCTGATATTATGTGCGTGTTATACAATTTAGCAATACATATAATTAGATGTAAATCTGTTATTATTATAAAATTAGTCTAGGCTGCCATATAATTAATCTACACTTATAATAAAATTTAATCTGCACTTTTTATTTTTATTTTTGGGTTTGTTCTAAATACATAGGTACGAAAATTTTCTTGGAATTATTGTCTGTCTGTGCAAGTATCACGCGAAAACCAATGAAGAGATTTAGATAATATTACTATTACAATCAATTAATCTTTCTGATTTCAAAAACAAAAGGTGCGAAAAATACAAGGTTACCGGCATCACAAGACCGAGTTACTAGCAAGAAAAAAAATTAGCAAACGACTTTGATTGACTAAAACACATTGCTTCACAACAGAGTATAAAGTTATGATATGGCGAAGAAACTGATACGTCTACCACTTATTGTACTATTGTTTATAAAAATCGAGGAATATTATTTGATGTGCCGACTAACTCCACCTATGTATGTATTTTATGTGCATCAGTATTAGTGACCTGTCGACGTCAATGTTGAACGCAAATTCTGGCAACTCCACAAGTTTTACTGTCTAGACTACTCCAATCACATGCGGTTTGGACTCGATGTAAACAAACTGTTGCCTAGTAACCATATACAAACAGGTGCATGAAACTTTTTGTCGTAATTGTGCCTTTGAACTACTCTCCAGGCACATTCGGTTTGGACTCGATGTAAACAAACCATTAAAATTCCTTTGAAGGGTTTTCACCAACCGATATGTAATTCACACACCAAATAACTAACAAAGAATTAAATAATCATATAATTTTTGTTACATCTGACGATTGACGCTGCCGGCAGTTTTTTGGAGCTCGGTTGCAACAGATTTATGCACAGATTTAATGCGCAGACCTGGGATCCGGTTCGGGTTCTTTAGACCCCCTCGTAACAGAACGCTTACAACTGAATAACGCGGGACATGGCGGTATTCTCATCAAATATTATCGCATACTGCGTGCGTTGCAGTTATAAAATGTTTTAAACATTAGGTAACACTACATATGTATAACATTTACTGGTGTGGCAGCTTTAACCATGCACATATGAGAGTTTATATATGTGTTTATATATATACACAATACATAATATAATGTCATCCAATGAAAAAACAGCTAATCCCTGATATGTTCTTGGGGGACTTTTTTACTTGGGGTACCTTTCTCCCCCAGTACAAGTTACATAGCACTCAACGGACGGCTGAGACCTGTTAGTTCCCTAAAATGTTCAGTTCTCGAGGGACTTTTTGCTCGGGGTACCTATCTCCCCCAGTAGTAAAGTGTGTCAGTACTCACCGGGCGGCTGGGGGTCGGGGCGCACGTCGGGCCGCGCGTCAGCCCCCGCGGCTAGCAGCAGCCGCGCGGCGTGGGGCGAGTCCCGCCGCGCCGCTACGCACAGGGCGCTGTCGCCGCGCGCGTCGCGAGCGTTCACTTTCGCACCTGGGGGGGAGGGGAGGGGTAACTAGATTGTTGTGATACAAGCGATGTTTCAACGTAAGCATTGCCTAATATAATTGAGATATCAATCTGCCTGATGTTGTTACGTGATGTGATTATCTTCACATATCCACTTCAATGCTTTTAGGGAGATAGCCTAAAATATTTCGCCGAAAAAAGCCCTACCGTGAGGATCCGGGAGAAGGAGGAGCAAGAAACTACCGAGTTTTTTTCTCTCACTCACATATAGTACTTACTACAAATATTTATATTAATGAAACTCATATCCAAGCAGTCTCGTCTTACGGGACTATTAGAGTAGTTTCGCAACTATAAGATTTTCGTTCCTAACGTCGTGAGGGGCCACGCATTAATTACGTAAGAGTCCTTTGAAGGTATATAATATAACCTATGTCACGCGGGGATAGTGTACCTTCCCAACAGTGAAAGAATTTTTCAAATCGGTTCGGTACTTTCGGAGCCTATTCAATGCAAACAAACAATCAAATCTTTCCTCTTAAAATTTTTTCTCTTGATAAATTCTTACGTAAAAAGAGGGATGGGGAGTCTGTGAAATCTTGTATGTCCTCACATGGTGGTAGACCGGGTGACCCTGAGCACGTACCGTGTCTGAGCAGCAGGTCCATGGCATCGAGGTGTGCGTGCTCGGTGGCCACGTGCAGCGGCGTCTGCCCCTCCTTGTTCTTCTCGTTCACCCGCGCGCCCTTGCGGATCAACATCTCCATCACCTGACGAGTGCGAGCGCGACCAGTTTAACACGAGGGCCACAATCTTAGATCTTAGTACTTGAACACGTTGACTCGCGGGCGCGGTCACGAAATAATAAATAAATAAATAACGCTTCACACTCATAGCCCCACACTAGGATTCCCTGTGTCGTGGGTGCCATGGACAACACACAAGACAAGGACACTCACACCCAGACCGAGAACAGAAATTCAAACTCATCATTCAAATTTCGGCCTCGCTGGGAATCGAACCCAGGACCCTTGGCGCGGCGATCCGGCATGGTAACCACTGCGCTACGCGGGTCGTCAAACATATGACGTAATATCCAAGTGTACAAAACGCACGTGCGGTCTAAGTAACGTCTACCGCGCCCGCACCCGCCGCCGCGCCCGCGCGTTCAACGTGTTCAAGCACTTGAAGTTAGATTTTAAAAACCTCGACAGTTTTCTTATAAACATAGCTAAGAACACTGCACTCTCAATTAAGTCACCTTTCAAACAAAAAACTAAATCAAAATCGGTCCATCCGTTTGGGAGTTACGATGCCAGAGACAGAAATACAAATACTTATAGTACCCCTCTGTTTGCGTCGGGAGTTAAATAGCGGCAACGACATGACGAAACGATCAACTTTTCTAGCGGAACATGTTTGCAGATTTTGTGAATATAATCTCGTTCTTGCAAGCACGTCTCGGCTGATCCTTAAATGACTTTTGCATGGATGTAGATAGCCACCAAAAAATTAGAAAAGCCATCTAATGGTAAGTGGTAACGGTCAGCTATGGACGTCAGTTACACAGAAAATGAGGATTATGTTATGTCTATCAATTTCTTTTATATAACTTTTGTCCACTTGAGAACGTCATATAGGGTAAGCATCATTGGCCCTTTAAGGTGATCATCGACTTTGACAATTTTTTTTCACGAAATAAGGTTCCAAGTCATAAAACATTTTATGTTAAGCTGTTCATTAGGAAACTGATAACGTAGATAAATCACAACTTTAACAATGTTTTATTAAATTCATAATTTTATTGCAATGAACATAAAAAATGGGTCAAAAGTACAATCCCTGGCCCTTGGTGTATAGTGATTGGCATACCCAAAGTATAAAGATTGGCATGCCATTTATTGTACTTTGAGTTTATTGGCCCGGCCAATGTTTATACCATGTAGGGGCCAATCTTTATACAAATTACGAAATATCTTTATAAAAATTAACGTTAGTGATGTGCAGGATCTGTTTTTTGTGTATCGAATTCTTATTAATAGGAAGTTAGGTTGGTTTACAATAAAAAATAGGTCACTACTAAGGGAAAAAATAAAGTTATACGCTTTTGTTTGTATTTCTTTCTTGTTTTTGATGTTATTAGCCAACTTCAAAAATGACTATTCTGTATGTATGTCGACCAATAAACAAAATTAAATAAAACTTACCTAAGTGCACCATTGACTGTATGCATGATGTATAGACTCAATGGTGTACATTTGAAAATTTAAACGTACGAAAATTAAAGTATGAAATAAGAAATTAATCACAAACATTGTATGACCCAGAGACAGGCTGCATGATTATTTATACCACGTTTGAGCCAAATTAGTGAAATTAGAAGGATGTTGAAGAGCCGCCAACGCTGCCGAGGCGCCGCGCCGTTCTTAATTGTTTACTCGAATTTTTCTTTGTAATTTATAAAAATTAGTCTATAGCTTATGCCATACCTAATACTCGCACTGCCCATACTCAAAAACATTAACATTGGATTCTTTAGATATTTTACACATCGTTAATAAAACAAACACTAAATGTTACACTAAACTTAATACGTGCAATACATCAGTGAAAACTTTACTGAAATCCGTATTTTTTTTGAGATTATCACGAAAAACATCGGTCAGTATGATGAAAAGATGTTGAATTTAGTTATTTTAGAATCAACATTGGTACCTATATCACTAAAATTTCGCAGATATCTCGTTATCATCTAGTTACAGCATTAAATCACTAAGTACAATAATTCGTCCGTATGCCAATCAATTAATCTTTCATATGCTATGGATACTAATATCAGCACACCTATTTTTACGTTATCTTGAATAATTCTCCACCAATCACGATATATTAACGAAAATATAATGTTTATTAATACATGGGAATAGAAATCACACAATATTAATACATAGATAAATAGAAAATCTACTTGTAAAATACTTACTTCTTATCAGATTTCACAGCGCAACACCTCTTTAGTTGCAAGCGCGCCAAAATTATTTTTTTTTAAGTTTTGCTAGCTGCTAAGTTTAAAACTTCTGATTACATTTTGGAGTTTTGTACATACAGAAAAATAAAAATATTTTTTCATGTCTCGTAAACCATTACAACTTTTAATAAATGGATTTTAAATTGAAGGGCCGATTAATTGGAGGGGGGCCAGGGTTACTACTGCTTACCCTACCTAAGTTCGATGTGATATCACATAGCCTAAAACCAACAGACGATCGGGACGCTTTTACCGATACGTCATTTATCTAATAACAATAAGTAACAGATGAACTTAAATATAAAATTCTCCTTTTCATTCCAATGAACTAATATACTAACGTACACACTCTAGTCGGACAATAAAGATTTAATTATGACTTTATCTGTCAAAGTGACAGGTTGTCGTATCAACTCGCACGGCTACTGTACCTGCTTTCTCTTAGGGTACACGCTAGCTGCGGCGCAGTGTAGGGGTCTGTCCCCAGTTGCCAGGTGCTGGAAGTTCACTAACGGCTCGACGGAGCCCTCGGCCAGAGGGACCGCCGGCTGGGACCCCTGCGCCTGGGGGTACGCTGGGTCCGGCTGGAAAATAACGAGTTACTTTATAGAAATAGCCGAAGAGCTGACAATCCACCTGATATTAAGTGGGTATCATCGCCGATGGACATTAGCGACACCCAAGGGTTTATTCAAATTAACAATATTGACATTTGGTAACCGATTGAATAAAATAAACACAGCATGTATTGGGACAGCTTAGAATATTAACCCCAATACCACGCCGGATGGGTGTCGTAAGAGGCGACTAAATCCAGTCCGCTGGTCGTAGGGGGGCCTCGAGGGATTTATTTATTTATTTAAACTTTAATAAGCCATATACAATGTGGTACAAAAGGCGGACTTAATGCTAAAAGCATTCCCTGCCAGTCAACCTTTGGGCAGTGGGAGAACAACGAAGGCGGTCATATAAATACAGACTAAAATTACATTGGTATTATTGATTTTAATTATAAATTAATACCATTATTACTATTATTATTTCTCCATGGGGTTCGCCTGGATATCTACCACCCTTGAGCATGATTCATCCGCCAAACGACTCGTCGTGTCGGCTGGGGGCTTGAGAGCCAGTTCTTTCTTTCTTTCTCTTCTCTCTTTCTTGACCAACGACGCATCAGTGATGCCTTTGGTGTTGTTGATGTCCATGAGCGACGATAGCCACTTACCATCAGGTGGATCGTCAGCTTGTTTGCTAGCTATTTCCATAAAAAAAAGATTATGTTCGTCATTCATCATATACATATAAAAAAGTAACATAAAAGTAAAAAAGACTTTAAAAGGCCCTCAATTTATATGCACATAACACTTCATAAACGTCTAACAACACGTCCTTTATCAAAATATGCATTTTTGGCAGCCTCACCCACATATTGGAGACCTGAAGTATCGTGTTTAATTACCTGTTGGTGTTGTGTGACGGTGGTCAGCTGCTTCTTGACCCGCGCGGGCTCGGCCAGCCGGCATGCCTCCAGCAGGCAGTGGCCTCGGTACTCGACTGGAAACAAAATACAGTCTAAATTTGACGACCATTGTGCTGTAAAGGTTACCATGCCGGATCGCCGTGTCAAAGGTCGTGGGTTCGAATCTCAGAAAGGCAGAAATTTGAATGAGTTTGGATTTCTGTTGTCGGTCTGGGCCCTGGGTGTGTTCTTGTCTTTGCATGTTATCCACGGCACCAACGAGACTGAGTCCTAGTGTGGGACTATGAGTGATATCATATGTCGCACTGTGTATACAGGGTTTAACAGGGGTGGTGGACTTCTGTTACACCCTGTATACAGTTTGGGGTTGAAACTATGTGTACGATACTCACACGCGAGCCGCTCCCGCAGCTCCCTGGTGGGCGCGACGTCGAGCGCCGACTTGCCGTGGCAGTTCAGCAGCGTGGGGTCCGCGCCCTCGCTCAGCAGGAGCGAACACACCTGGGGGGTATTAATAATAGTATTTTAGTGGTACGAGAACGTTAGGGAGATTTTTACACGAAACGTAAAAATATTCGTATTTTTACGTGATATATTTTCCAGTTTCCTAGCTCATTCATTTTCCTATCATCTTCCCTGTCCACACTTTTCAATTTCCACTTACTCGCACGCACGTACGCAAGCACGCATTCACGCACTAGCACACACGTTTCTCAAACCCGAGGTCGCGTCTAGATTCTAACCTGGCTTTACTGGCGACCTGAAGAGCTGAAGGTCGCTCGTGTTCACGTCAGCATCAGCAACTTCTTCATCACTTCCATATCCACACTTAAACTTACACTCACATTTCCACTAATCGTACACACGCATTTACGCACACTTGCACGCACACAGGTACGCACTAACACACGCACACAAACATCCCCTCACCTCGAGCCTGGCCTTGCTGGCGGCCTCGTGCAGCGGCGTGAAGGCCCACAGGTCAGTCGCGTTGACGTCAGCACCAGCGCGCACCAGCAGCTCCGTCACCTCGTAGTGCCCGTACGAACACGCGTTGTGTAAAGGTACTAGCCCTCTGAAATATACGGGTGATATGGTTAGTTTGTGGTCGTAATAATTTGACTTTGCCTTTCGGCAAGGATCTCTCCGCAAAGTTAACGAGACCTAGGGAATACTCGACCTATTATTTTTTGTATTCCTTAAGGTTCCAGTCGAACACCCAAAGGTAAGCGCAATTCATTTCATTCTCTAGACCATTTTTTTACGTGTAATAAGTTAGTGCTTGACAACAATCTACAATCAGTAAGTGACGATAAAGTCTAAGATGGAGAGACTTCATCATACATATCACCTAACGGTAAGTGACGATGAAGTCTAAGCTACAGCAGCCCCGCTACTCGTTTCTCCCCCCAACCCCCACTCACCCCTTATCCTTGGCGTGCACGTGCGCGCCCCGCTGCAGCAGCAGTCGCACGGCGCGCGCGCGGTTGTACCCGGCGGCGAGGTGCAGCGGCGTGGAGCGGCGCCCGTCGCTCGCGTGCACGTTCACGTTGAGCGGCGTCAGCAGCGCCGCCAGCCGCTCGTCCGCGCCCGCGCGCGCCGCTTCCAGCACGTCCGCCGCGCAGTACTCGCCTGGGGAGCGGGGGGGAATAACGTCATTATATTGACCGCTCCTTGATTTGACAGCTACATCTTGTGTATGTGAGTGTATGTACTTGATACGACAGCTACATTTTGTGTATTTGTGTACACGTATACTGCGTGTGTGTGCCTGCAAGTGGTACAAATAATGATGTACTCGTATTGTCAAGTGATGTTTTGAAACATTTCATAATAACTGTAGTGACTGCTAAAAGGTTAGGATTTAACGACGTGATACTATAATGTTGATTTTATTTAAACTATTTTAACTGTACCTTACATGAAACTAAACACACTACACTGCAGTGTGACAGCATCAAAAGAATTATTGCACAGTTAAGTTATTGTATGATATGCTGATGACATTAGCAAATGGGCGGTCTAATATTATATCTATCCATAATACACGTTAAGTTACTTTTTAGCAACCATTACAATGTAGCTTTACCAGAGCTTATAGATATCTTTTTTGTACAGATTTTCCGAATAAAATCGGAACCCTTATAGTTTCGTCGTATCCGTCCGTCTATCTGTCTGTCCGAGGCAAAGCGCCGAGACCCTTAGTGTTAGAAGGCTGTAATTTGGCATGGATATATGTATATATTTATTGCGCGTAAGAAAGGTAGTATTATAACAGAACTGCACTGTTTACAAAAGGAATCAATGCAATCTACACACCAGTAAGAACAGGCCTCGTAGCGGGGTCTGCCAGGTCGAGTGGGGTCTTGCCCTCTGTGTTTCTGACGTTTGGATCTGCGCCATGTTGTAGTAATGCTGAAACAAAATCAAGTTAAATATTATTTATTGTAATTGATATTCTCGTTAGTCTCAGTACCCGGATGACCGAACTTTGCTCGGTTTAGTGTTGCTTAGCAATGCTATCTACTGAAGTAGCTTTAGTGTTGCTACTCGCCAATAGATGTCAGGAACAGTCTATTACAGCAGCTCTTCTTTGCACATTGCACACGAATAAAACGACATTTTCCAAAAATGAATCCTAGCTAGATCGATTTATCGCCCCCGAAACCCCTTGCATACTTTTCATGAAAATCGTTGGAGCCGTTTCCGAGAAAATATATACAATAATTGCTCGTTTAAAGGTATTAGATCTAAGACAAACCATGCAGGCCGACAAGCGAGCATGCAGCAGCAATAACAAGAGGTCATGCTTATGTCGTGTATTATTGATCTCCGCGACTCCAATGCCATCCCTCACAATTTGCATGACAAAGGTAGCTCTATCGGATTTTTACTCATCCTTTAACATCGCAACCAAAAAAGTTAAAATATTTCTGGTTATCTAACCAAGTAGGTGGAAAACTACTAAAATATAGTGATATCATCCGTATTTGTCACGTCCGCTGTTTACCTGAAAATAAAATCTTATAAATATCATCATTAGGAGAACAAAACAACAACTTACCAATACAAACATCCACTTTTCCCTTAGCAGCAGCCTCGTGTAGAGGCGTGTACCCCCAGTTGTCAGCAGCGGAGGGCGGAGCGCCCGCGGCGAGCAGCGCGCGCACCACGTCCGCGTGGCCGAACGAGCACGCGTTGTGCAGCGGCTGCAGCCCGCCCTCGTCACGGGCTTGGAGCGCTGCGCCCCCCGCGATCAGGGCTTCTACTACTTCACGGCGTCCATAGCCTGGATTATTAAAAGGAGAAGGAGGATTAGCATTTATCTATAAAAGTAATCTATAGCTTGTTTCCGCCGGGAGTTAGTGATAGTTATCTTTGATAAATACTCCGTGATAATAATAATTATCTTGATTATGAAATTACAGTTTTTCATATTATGTGTCAGTCTTATTAAGTACCCTATCATTAGTAGGACAAATCGACGGGTGCAAAGTGAAAAGAGTTATCTGCAATAAAGCTACTTTGTAGATGACTCTTTTCACTTTGCACCTGTCGAAAATGCGTATGCAATAAGTGGTTGTTATAAAAATCTTTTTTTCACTACAATTTATAATAGTAATGTATTTAACATAGTTATTTATGTCAAAAATATTAGTCATGAATCTACATGGCTGATTATCTGATTACTATAGGATAATTATGCGATATTTATCACGATAAATCGAAGAAAATAATCATAATAATGTCAAACACTGCTGTCCTCAATGTGTACTAGCAGAGAGAAGCCATACTAAGTTGTGACCTTAGGCTGATAATTTGCTGTAGACAGTGAAATATAATTTTTTTTCCCACTCCCACTCTCTCACTCACTCTTTAAGTATATGAGTATTTGTTAACTTTAATATACTCACACTTGAGTATATTTTTCTCAATAATAAATTGAAACATGTAATTTCCACATGTGTCGAAATGACCTTGTTAGGATACTGCTTGCATAATACATACTTACTCCATTTTATATTTAGTAGGTACTGCATTTCTTTAGACTAGTCTCATTTAATAAACAATCTTACAGTGTTTTTATTTGTAACAAAACATAATGCCAAGATTGTTTACCAAGTCTCATCAAAAAATGGAGTACAAATGATCATTGTGCCAACAAAGAAAAGAGAACAAAAATCTAAATCCTACCTTGACATGTAACCTACATTTCATTTGCTGATCTATAATAATATATTATAGGTATACTAGTTTATTAACAAGTGCACGGGTGACTTCTAATGGCATAAATGTTTTTTATATGTTTCTATAGCAGTGCCCAAGAGCCAGTAAGTAAATAAGAAGCTATCTGCTGCTTTAATCAGCAAGAGACTAGAACTAGAACAAGAGACTAGTGACTCACGGGCCTTTAAAAATAAGATTAACTCTGCCACTACAAATACTTACATCATAAATTATTTTTATAACAATTTATTTAAGCACCGAAAAAAAATGTATGTTTAATGTATTGTTATCATAATAACATGCATAAACAGATGTCTGGCAGTCGTTTATGACATATAAAGTAGCAAATAACAAAAGGATATTACATTGCATACATTACAGACCAGTGTTTCTCTGTTACCTGAAATGCCGAAAACGCGATCAAGTCACGACAAAGACCCTATTCATGACCAGAACCGTGACGAATTATGCAATTACCAAAAATCCTTTCACTTACATTTTATCAATGAAATTTTCATGAAAAATTCAAAGTTTATATGACAAACCTATCGTACATACCTGCAGCGAAGTGCAGAGGAGTCGATTTGCGCCCAGCTGTGTCTCTTGCGTTCACTGTTTGTGGTGTGATGAGCTTCTTAACTCGCACAGAATCTCCAGTTTTGCAAGCTTCGAACAGCTCACGCAACGGGTCCGTAATTGCTGGCAGCGGTTCCAATGCAGAACCGAGCATAGAACGACGACTCGACATTTTCGTTTATCACAAACAACCACTAATTAACTACACAGCCATGATCAATCGAATAAAAATATTGCACGAAAACACACGTACCTACGTACAACAAGCACAGCTGCTTTCAGATTTTTTGACACTAAATTTATTTTATTGCCAGATTATATGTCATATTTTAACTTCCTGGATTCTTTGTTTTCGACGTTTAGCTACAGATTATTTATTTCCTTCTATAGTCTATAACAGGGATACATGCAGGTGCTCGCGAACATTTTGTAAAATCAAGTGATGAACTTTTTTTTAGAGGGGCATCTCATTTGAAATTTAGTGAAGGGGCGCTAAAAAAGGCGCTGGACGATAATTTTGCTGGACCCTGACGCCTTGAACATTAATTTTCAGAAACATGGCTGCCAAATCTTTTTGTCATAAAAAATTAAAATCTGGCCTCTAGACCCTCTAGTGCAGGAAAAACTTTGCCCATCCAAAATGGATGGATTTACATGACTCTTAGGACTTTTGGTCATAGCTTTTTATTGCGTGTATTTAAACCATTTTCAAACTTTACCAGCAATTTTAGGTTTCAAGCTTTTCAGCATTGCATTACTTTTTTTATCCAATGCTTAGTAAATCAAGTGCTTAGTAAATATTGTGTTACTCGATGGTTTTTGATTTTATTTAATTATATAGTTCTATAATATTTTATATTTAAATATTTTGAGTGTTTTTTATTTATTTTATGGTGCTATTAATTTTAATTATCATTATCATCATCAATATACTAAAACTGATAGTAATTTTCTGCAGATGGAAGATATTTGAGAAAAACTATTACTAAGGTTATTAATTTATTAACGCAATAGACCTAATTCCAATGAATTACAAAAATTTTGTCGGTTTTTATTTGCGTTTGGTGCGGCTAATCTCAGCAACAACTTAAACGATTAGAATGTGGTTTTCACTGATGAACTGTAATAATTTAGAGTTATTTAGTGTTTGTTTCATGTCGATTGGTTCACAGATAAAAAGATATGTCAATTTAAAGAATCTAATATTTTATTCAAGTATGGGTACTACTAATATTATAGTTTTATCAAGGCGAAGCGAGGGCAGTTACTGGAGTTACTGGTATTTAATGTATGGTAATGGTGTCTTTAGTGAAGGAAGTCCGTCCAAACGTGGTGTCCCTCGTGAATAAGAATAAACTCGCGCTCGCCACACGTTTCTTTGATTTTTGCCAAAATACCGACAAGAAAACGTTGACGACGAGAAAGCGTTGGCTCTCGTTAGCCAGTCGCCATAATTTTATTTTTCCGAGAAATGAGTAATCAGTTAATTTCAGTATATGGCAACATTATAATCATAGACAATTTTCATTTATGTGTTATTTTATTATCATATATAAAGTACAATTGTTTTAACTTTATTCCCTTCATAGGCATAACGTTGTTCAACTAATCATTTTTATTACTTTTCCACTGAATACAATAAATGTATTTACATTTTGCAGTTACGAAACGCTTGGCACAATGTAGATTAAATTTGTCTCTGGCTCAAATTGAGTTGACGAAATCACAGAGTACTTAATCACTACGTTTTAAGAGACGGCACATAGAACATTGTCTATAGCTAAATACAAATAGTTTTTTTAAACCAACATTACAGGATAAGCGATGAGCCATAGATGCTTTATTGATATCTGTGGTAAAACAAAAACAAGGCTGCCAACATAGCTATCAAATGACATTGACAACTAGTGATGTGCTTAATACTATCGATAACTAGTGTTGTGCTTTTATATTGTTCATAGCTATTAGGCTTTAATACCTGTTTATCCTTAATTGTAGATTAAAATAAAAGCCACACTTGAATAATATTAAAATTTTATTTAACAATTCCAAGTATGAATGAATACCAGTACATTTAATTATTTGTTAACACCTACCTATGTATATGCGGAGCTCACAACAAGGTACAAGATCTATACCGGATCAACTACACGAAATAATTTATTGTTAACATACTCTTACTTACTTACTTACATAAAAAAACATTAATTACAAATTCTTTACACATAACAAGGTTTCACCTCTTTATTTCGTAAGTTTACATTAAAAAGAATTAAAATAATCGGTATACATGCTTACATTTAAGCAACCATCCTTTCGCGAGGTCCATATATATTTTTATATGGTCTATAGTTGAATTTTATGATAAGTCTGCTTACCAGATGATACTTTTTCACTTCCTATTCTTAATGGAAAATTGGTAAATAGGTTGTCTGCTAGACGTGGACGCGTTAAGTTGATGGAAGGCACTGTAACTGCTTCTTTGGGTATTATATGCTGAAAGTGCGAAGTGGTGTCCGGACACAAATTGTAACTGGTGTAATTTTTCAATAGGCAAATATATCAAGTCTTCATCTCCAATGGCTTTAACCCATTGTCGACATCTAAAATAATATGAAAATAATATAGCAATGTAAAGTTCTAATGAATAAAGTATAAATTCAATAATTGTAAGCTTCATACATTACTTTAATATAGTATGCTTATTCATATACGTAATAGTCTTGAAACTTACCTATTAGGGTCTAAAGAAAGGGCCGCGAGAAATAAATTTGGTGTTGATGGGCATCTACGACAAGAAATACTACATTTTTGTACAATTTTTACCAAATCAAATTTTTATTTTATTCCGACTTTTTTTGATTGACAACCGGAAATAGAAATTTGACATCATCACATTTGTCATACCAACATTTATGACGAAATTCTGTCTGTAATATTGCCAGAATGTCTCTCGAAACCTTGAAAAAAGCTATGTATCGAAATGAGTAGCCCCTGGACGAAATCAAAATGGCGTCTTTCGTGAAATAGTGCATTTATCCGCCGCACACTTTATGGATTACAATAATATTTGTGATTTTGACTATTATTCTTCAATCAGTGCGAAAAATCGTTTGTGAACTGTTTACTTGTGATTTAGTGATAACATAATTGCAAACGACTCTGGAGTGATATCACCACCGTTTCGTGCTAACTACAAGTTTCAGGTATGTGTCCTTTCACCAGCGAAATATTTGCAAAAATTGTGATTTTGATATGTTTTTCCTCATCTACATTGTGTACATCTTTTGTAGACGTGATTTTATGAGTAAAGAGTCTGCTGTGGTCCGGAAACTGCGTTCTTTAGATCAGTAGGTAAACTGAACCGAGCAGGTTTTTTTTTGTGGACGCTGTATGATAGATAGGTGAGGCCGGGTTAATCTCACTTTTCATAGTTTCCTCATTCCTAAAGCGTGCCATCCGCTGTGAAGCTTTGTCGAGTTTCGTACGAGTTTCAATATTTGTTGTATGCACCTAATTTGATTAGTACATTGAATCTCGTTCCGATGTAGTTTCTCTCGTAGAAAATAATGTGCGGGTCTGTTTTCACTTTTGAACTCCCCTGAAGTGTGTGTTCTGACTATAAATTTTCTTGTTGGATATACTCCAAGCTATTATGTAGTACATCTTTCACTATTCATGTATTGTTTCTTGAGATAAATGAGATAAAGTCGTCTTGATAAGATCTGACATTTTCAAGAAGTAAATATTTCGATCCCAATAATTGTGAACAGTGTTCATTTAAAATCCATTAAAACTGGATTGGACACATTTAAATCATTAGTACAGAGGTTTAAAAATAACTTCAAATTAATTACCAATTTTTAAATTATACAAGATTGGCCTATGAATAGTAATGGAGCAACAGGATATCAGCACTTTAACACATTGATTAGTTTCAATCTCATAAGGTGCATGTCCTAATTTACTTGAAAATATGAATTGTTGTAACATAGGTATACCCAAGACATTTATTTATTTAGTTGAGAGTTCAGAATACTCCTTAGAAACAAATAAACAGCTGTATTCTTTTTGTTGTTTAAGATAGCTTATTAATAAAGTTTGTAACAAAGTAATATAATATTAAAATGGAAAATAAACAAATAAAATACAAACGTAATAGTGAAATTCATGGAAAGTATGTTTTTCCAGCTTGTTAACTTATTTGTTCCAAGTATGGAATATTATTTTCCAATTCCGTGAGAATTCCAGGATAAGTTAGCCTATATGGTACCATATATCCTCTATATTCCAGTGATAGTCCCAATGAAATTGGTTCAGCTGGTCCAGAGATTAGTCCGGACAAACAGAAAGACCGAAAAACAGACAAAAATTTAAAAAAGGTGTGTATTAATATCATATAAATAACTAGGTATAAATAAGCACTTGACAAAAAAATTATAGACGGACACTTCAATTTTATTTATAATTATGTACTTATATGTTTGGTTTCTTCTTATTAATATTGCAGTAATTATTTAACAATGAGGAAAGAATACTAATTTAAAAGTTATAACAAAAACTTATTTAATGAACCATTGTCTTTCTGAAATTTCACAAAAAAATTAGGATATTGTTTCAAATTATCAACACTACATTGTGGTTGAACATTCCTGTAGTTATATTATAAACAATTAACACATTAATTTTATTTATCATAACAAAATAAATGTTTTTCTTTATTTAAAGAAGGAAACTCATTCCACATTATTATATTTTACAAAAATAACACATAATGATAACCAAAAAAATGTGGACATTAAAGAATATTATGGTTAAATAATAAGTTCTTGTATTTGAGAGAATGTGGGAATAAATAGGCTTGAACAGTATTATGGAATAACTCTTTTAAATGATGTTAGAATTTTGTAACCCCTGTCATACATGAAATATTATTATTCACTTAAGTGTATTCAATTAAATTCACATATCATATCAGAGCCTCTCAAAGTAAAACAATGAATAAACAGGAAATCCTATATTTTATTAGTATGTAAGAAAATAAAACACAAATGTTCATAGAATGAATGAATGAATGAATATTTTATTTGCAAAGATAGTGCGGTTTTAATCTGAATTTTACTGAATTTTAATGTTTACATACTATTGAAGCAAATGATAATGACAATCAGGTACAATAATTTACTCATAAAATAACATTTATTCAAATTTGACTGAATCTTTTCTAATATAGTTAAAAGGTTGATGTACATATCCCTTACTTCTCTCCAAACTGATTAACGCCCCAACTCAATAATAGTTACTTAAATCGCTCTTTAGTGAAGAATCACTATACAAATTCTGTACTAAGGAGCAATTTAAGTAACCATTAGTGACTCTGAGTTGGGGTGTATGTCCAAAAGGGTCAAAAATTGTAGCCACCTGTTTAAATTGCAAATTAAATGAGCTTATCATGGTGCTCAAACAATTACTGGTGTCAAGAGCACCATTTATACAGTTTATCATCAATTAACTGGGTTGGTGACATGCCAACCTCATTGTGTACTTGTGATAATGTAATGTGTTTCGTAATAGTCTGCTTCTGCAATATATGTACTGCTCTCTTCTCAAATAAATATTATTAACCATTTTATTACTTTTGCAGTATTTTCTAATTCCACGTATCCGTATAATCCATGGAAAATATTGATGAACATTTAACATTTCCTAAACACTGTTACATATTATGATCATTCATAATGTTTTCATAGCTGTGTGTGTGTCATCAGGTGACTCATCTACTCGTATGTGTATCTACACACCTTATGATGATAGTAAGTGGATTCACCTGATGATGATAGTAAGTGGTTACGGTTGTCCCAAGGAAGAGAGAAGTAAGACCTGGCTCTCAAGCCAGATAAAAAAGGAAAGACCTGCCACTTAAGAAAAAACATACAGGATTTGAAGTGAGAATATGAGATTGACCATGTGAGTGAGACCTCATTGCTTGCTGAATATTAAAATGCGATGTGCTTACATGACTACTCAATAGCCAATTTACTTTAGATTATTTTGTTCTATGTATCTATATTGTTATTTGTAAACTTGTTGTAAATAGTAGTTACCTACCAATAAACATAATTGCATCTCCGCAATCCATCATAGGACATGTTAGCATAGTAAAGATTGTTTACGTAGCTTCATAACATATAGCAATTTATGATGTTTGTTTATGACAGGTGACCTCTTTGGGGTATGACACGAGTTGTCAAGGCCCTTATTTTCAACAACCATTCAATACATTTGTGACAATTAAATCCCACATAAAACAACTGGAGTGCAGTTTGTGTACTGAATGAATAGTTTTGGTTAAATTTTTACCAAGTGACAAATAAATGCTTGTCCTCAGGTTTTAGTTTTTTATATGACATATTAGTTATGCCTTCTTATGTAAGGCTGTAAAAACCTAGATACAGTATTAATATTATAGGTACTAGTCCATGTCTAGACACAGGTGGCTAGTATCAAGTCCGTTTACGAAGTTGTCATGGTTGGCTGGTGCGCGTTTATATTAAATTAGCTGTTGCCCGCAGCTTTGCATACGGAAATTATGTTTTAACTTATTTAAACTTTTATCCTGTTTTCCCGGGAAACCTTTTAATTTTCAGGAATGAAAAGTTGTCTAAAATATGACCCAGGGTACCAGTAACAACTTTACCAATTTTCATCGAAATCCGCTCAAGGGTTTTTATATGATGCCCGGACAGACAAACAGACACTTTGAGTTTTATTATTATAGTATATAGATACGAGTATGTAAGCTCTGTTTTTCATAGTTCCATAATTGGGTTAACAAAATGCAACTTCTGAAAGCAGTTGAAAAACTCACCCAACAAAGCTGACTGTGACAATGTATAATTTTGAAGGAATTGCTTACTACAAATTTTTTAAATGTCCTATTCAGTACTTGTCGCACATAAACTTGTGTACCAGGCGCTTATAAATAGAAAGATTTAAAGTTGGAATTGAACATTACACTTGTTTATCACTTATCATAGCATTCATAGCCGACGCGTGACGCTACGTTGTGACATGCAAGTGTGATATTCGCGTGGGTGTTGCAATGCAGTCGATAGTTCTTAGTATCAACTCATTGCCTGCCAGGGCAATATTTTGTTTTGGGTTTTGTTGTTGATAACATAAAGTTGGTCAGAAATATCATTGCATAGCGTTCATGTATTGCGATCAAAAATGGACTATTTTTAAATTGCGAGTTAAGAGAAGTTACCGAAGTTTGGTGGAAACGAATTTCTTCACGAGTAGTGTAGTGGAAGTATTAGTTTTAGCCGGGTAATTAAAAGAGCCCGCACTTAACACGCCTTCCAATTAGTTTACCATTTGCTATCAATTTAAATACATAGTTATTATTGCAGTTTTCCTCAACTATTAAGGAAAATCACATAACTATGTTCATGAAATATTTTGTTAAATATAAACTCTGGCATTGAAAACATTTTGTAATTTAAATTAAAAATGGTAAGGGTTCAGGAAGATGATTTGACAAGACATAAAAATGTAAGGTCCCTCGAAAGTAGTGTTGAATATCGCCTTGGAAAACGTAGAGATTATTTTGTCTTCATAATGTCAGTAGCTGGCAATAAAAGAGAAATGGCTCCAAGCCCTCAGCTGGAACACAACTAGTCGATTGGTGGCTGAGTCGAGCAAGAGGCAGGCTGGATAGTAATGATTCACGTAAACTAACCAAAGTTTCTACTGGTTTAGATTTCCCGAATCGAATTTAGGGTGGTTACTACGAAGCTAGAGTGGTTACTAGTGCTAATACCAAATATGATGTGTTCAGTGACATGAGTTACGTTATCGTGCTCCCGACTAGCAGCTGATAGCAATCGCTCTCGAGATAACGGGTTGTCTCTGTTATCGTTGCCGATCTGTCACATCACGTCACGTGTCGATTGCATGGAATTCTCTAGGATTTTTGTTGTTTTGATAAAGATTAGTTGCTGTTGGCCCTATTGGCCTTTAAAGCTTCACGCGGACTGTGGGGCGCCAATGAACAAAGTGCAAAGTCGAGTGCTGGAGAATCTATTATGGTCACTACGTGTGGATACCCCAGCCAGTTGCTGTTTTTTTTATTATGTGATACTTTGTGTTTGCACAGAGATCGTCTGTTGACTGGTAGTGTTGGTACTCTATCTTTATTCATATAATCATATCATATACCTAATAATCTTAAATTAAAATTTACACATACATAATCACACGTACACGTCAAACTTATAACACCCCTCTTATTTCGTCGGGGGTTAAAAATATGATTTGCTAGACGTGGGTTTGGGGTCCTGTCTCTAGGAGTTTTCCGCTAAACATCGTCGTTGATATTTGCCTATAATAAAAGGACGGATAGATTAGTTCCGCTATTTGACCACATTTTGGTATAAAAAATACAAAGTAGTAGTAAAATTACTACTGCGAATGCATGCGCTGAAAAATTCCGCAAAACTCCCAAAATAAATATTATAAATAATTAAGATTGCCAATTTAAAATACACCTTGACACTGAGGACAAAAGGCGGTGTTTGGAACAGTCCAAAATACCGCTGGAACTAAGGGAGATTTTCGTACATGGTGATGTACGAAAAGGTTAGATTTTTTATTCATAAGGAGGGGGAATCCACACTCAATCTCGCCAGATAACAACATTTGTTCCCCCAGGGTCTATAAATCTTTCTTAATGTTATCCAACTGGCGACGGGGTAAAAGTGAGGTGTATGGGTCCCCGGCGTCTTTCGTGTCATTACACGCTTGCCCCCCGGGAATGCTTTCTATTTTCTACCATTTAACACTCTCACTGAATCCCGATGCGACGAGGACGAAGAATAACTGGCGCTAGTAGTCGGTTTTACTGGCAATAACTGGTCATTTTTGAAGTTAGGCGCGTTATGAAATATATGGAAAAAATGATGAGAGTGAAATTTTAAGATTTGTAACACGGACGGTGACGAACAACGTCACGTGCGTTTTTAAAAACGCTCGTTTTGAATTTTTTTTTTTATTGTTTTATTGAATTTTTTTTAATGTTTCTTTTTAAATTCTTTTTTTTCATGCCAAAGAAGTATAACTTCTCACACGCGTACATAAGTACACCTTTATGTTTTTTTTTTTAATTTTTTTTTCTTTTTATTGCTACACAATGCGTTGATTTAAAGAAACTCATAACACGCGTCTATTCGCACACATTATTCTTTTCTACATAATAATCCTTATCATGCATCTACTACTATCGTACTAAAACCTAAAATCACTTAAATTCTAACAACTCACTTGTCTTATTGTATCAAAATTACATAAAAAAGGATTACTTAATTAACTGTTGGCTCTCAATGTCTGTAATGTAAATATAGTTTTTTTTTGGTAATATTATATAATGTTGTAACATTATGTGATTGTCTGTGTCCAAAATAAAATAAAATAAAAAATAAAAATAATAAGGTTGTCTGGATTGGAAGACATCGCTTTTATCGATAAGTCTTTCAAAATACACGCGGAACCTTAATTACCCAACTTATTACGAGTATATGCCTCTTTAAGATAAAATATTATCCGCTTATAATAATACAATAAGCTTAGGATTTGTTGCGTTATGTTTTATTGTGCCTACAAATAAGCGATCAACTATTTGATTATTGTGTTATCGATAGTGGCACAGTTCTTTGACGGGACACAGAAGAAATAATAGTACATGCCCATGCCCATGCCCAGACATGAGTGATCCTATAAAGGTTCTGTTTTTCGTTTTTTTCCTTAAGATCCCTAAAAATACCTTGTTGCTATTGCTAGGTATTAAATTGACCAGTAAATTTCGGCGGTCTCTTAAGTGAAGAGACCTGGTTATGTGTATATCTTTTTCAGTAAGGTATTTAGGCTGTTTTGCTTGTTCATAGATAGACCCATAATTTTGTCTAACGATTGTTCAAACCCAATACGTTGCTTAGAGTTTGGCCTGCTACAACCGTGGACGGTTTTGTATTCTTTATTTGACAAGGAAGAATTGCATACGGAAACTCGTCTGAGAGTTCCTCATAGTATCCTCAAAGGAACGTGAAGGCTTCTAGCGTCTTCCTTCCGGGGCATTTGGAACTGTTTTTTACACGATTATTTAGCATCACGTGAGATCGATAGTAGAAAAATTTCTTGAACGTTTTGGAAGTGTCCGAAAATGTTAAACTAGTACAATAGACGCCGAAAACTAGTCTCAAAATCGAAACATCCATTCATCTCTTCTGGGAAATGGAACCGCGTCATGTGTGTACTATGGTCACAAAGTAGATAGTATGCTCTAATGTCCAAACACAATATTTTGTGTACGCATAATCCTCTGTAAATTACCAAGGAACTGTCAAAAAATCATATTAAACGATTTATTTTTGGTCAAATCTTGCAAGTCCTAATTAGACCTATTTACACTTTTCCTTAGGAGTTGAAATTTTACACATTATTTTAGTTCTGATGACAATGCATTTTTGTGTTCTTGACCTGATACTACACCCAGGTTTGGCTGCAGTCGAGGGAATTCAATGGTTAACAGCACAGTCCCAACTCAGTATCTACATTGACAAACCAAACACCAACAATATAAAACTGTTTAGTTTTTTAAACTAATACGTCTTGTTATGTTCATTACCGTGCTTGACCAACTTCGGAGACTATGGATAGAATATTGGGAATAGCGCTAGTGACACTTTGTCTTAAATCAATAAATAAAAGGTATGTTCGGATTATGTACACGCTTACATACTTACATGTGCTGGGGGAATCTTATTAAGGTAATTCAATTTGTCGCCGTCGAACTATGGCTGGCTTCGAGTGAATTGTCGCGGATAGGTTAGAGTTTTTGAGGATATGACCTCCGTGGGTGATTGTACTTTGGAAATATTTATGGTCCTTATTCTTCTGTGATAGAGGGTAGGTTTTCAATATTTTGATGTATAATAACGTGGCTTTTTAACCCCCGACGAAAAAACAGGGGTGTTTTAAGTCTGATGTGTCTGTGAATCTGTGGATCTGGATGTCTCTCTATGGCATCGTAGCTCCCAAACGAATGAACTGATTTTGATCTAGTTTTTTGTATGAAAGGTGATTGAATCGAAAGTGTTCCTAGCTATGTTTAGTGTTAATAAAACTGTCAGGGGTTTTTTATAATTTAAGATTATTTCGAAGGTTTTAAATTTGTTAGTATCTGTTAAGTTTGGTATGTTAATATTTTATGTAAACAGCTACGAGCAGACCAGCCACATAATGGTTTGTTAACTGGTTAGCGTTATCCATATATTTACAAATACCAGTTACCGACAACGACGGTCCTTAAAATAAAAATAACTCCCAGTTAAATTATGATTCTAAACTTTGAATAAAGCATAGCTCAGCGTACACGATATAACAACCTATACCAAGGTAAGCGCCTCAATGTAAAGGAATAAAAGATAGACTTTCGTTATGTAAGAAAAGCTGTATCCACTATCCATCCGTGAATCGATTATGTCGCAAGTTTTGCAAGAAGTCAAGGCCATCTCTAGTGTCGCGCTCGTCATAATCCGCAAAAATTCACATCATCTCGGCATAATCTATTTTGGTGTAGATAGGGCTGTCACTTGCGGAATTTTAATAATTGTTTTTTATGGTCCTGGTCGATGCAGGCTTTCAGTGGCTAATGTCGATTGTCCTATGGAGTCTATGGTCTGTATCTTCAGGACTATAACCAACCAGAAGTAATACCATTAACGTTCAAATTCTATTGGTACTAGCATGCGTAATATTTTAGAAAGTGGACGAGAATTCTAATACGACAATGAATAGGCGGGGTCCTTAATATACAATCGATCAGTTACCTGAAGTCCCTTGCTAGCACTAACATATCCAGAGATAATGGGTAGATAGAATACTGAGAACGACCATTAGACTATGCCCATTGCTATGCCCTATTGCTAGATCAAAAAAAAATGTTTACGCGTCTCCAAGTACCACCTGATAGAGATTTTATCGGCCGATCGTGTGATCTCGAAATAGTGCGCTTTTAATAGACCAAGCGCCGGCGCGGCGATGGTACCCAGCTCATTATACGACAATCGAGCGATGACGTCATTTATTTACGTCCCTCTATATTCATTTGCGGATCATGTACGTATTTAAGAGTGCTTTGCCCGCGTCTTATGGGCATAAGTACAATATATCTTAGTCTAGATCTTGTCTACCGGTGTGCTAAATTTCATAAAAATCCCTTCAGTATTTTAGTAAAAAGCATCCGTAAATCCTTACAATATTTCACGTTTATAATATTAGTAGGATTTTTGGGCTGAATTTTTATTCCCTAGTATAATAGGCATGATGACAGTAAGTAAAAGTTACTAAAATTATGTATTTATTTAATGAAACCCTATTAATGGATTGCAAAACACTCATTTATTTGTATTATTATGAGCGAGATTAATAATATTTTGATAAAATAAAGCTACAAAATACGGCAAGTTGCCATGATGTCTTGAACGCCAATCAGTCTCAATCTACGAATTACGTCACGCTTAAGTAAATAAACGAATTTTACTATACTGACAATGACATCTTGTCTATTAATTTATTTAGACGTGACGCCATGACACTTAAGTGTTTTGGTGCGAATTTTAAACTTAAAAATTAAAGTGTATTTATTTTATACTAAACCTTATTTTTTTGCGGAAATATGATATACGTTGTAATAATTATAATATATTTCCCAACAATATAGAACCGTATTTCAAAATCTGTCATCATGCCCATTCGGTATGGATGGCCCATTACTTGTCGAAATTCCTTGTCAAGGTAGTCGATAGTAATACGTTAACGATCGACAAATATCGAAAGTCGCCCGGGGCAAGGCAACGAAAGGCAAGTAAGCACGAACTTACTCGAGGTGTTTTCTACACTCTTGTCTTCGCCAACTTTGCACAACTTCGCGAGAAATACGGTTTTACGAGTAGAGGAAAAATGCACTCCGGAATCGAAACCTGAAATCTCTACACCATTCGCATCGTTTTACTAGAAACACTTGATTCAAGTAAACGCTAAGAAATAGCGAAGCGCGAAAGACTAAATATCGACGGTGTTCATTAGTAGCTAGATTAGGGTTGACAGATTTAGGCTTATCATTTCCGGATAATTCTACTAGATTAATGTACTAAAATCCCGGATCTCGCTCAATAAGTTTCGGGATTTTTGTTTTAAGCGCTTCATTTCAACGTGGCGCCCCTCTAAAAAAATAAGAGGTGTCAAGGGACACCCGGATGGAACGAAGTTCCTTTCGATTTAAGTATTGTTTTTTGAAGTGATTCAGAAAGTTAGCGTGATTCAGAAAATTGTACAGCGCCATCTCTGTAAAACTCTCTGAATCACTTCAAAAAGTATCGTACCAACATTTTGTAAGAAAATTTTCCCCCTAACCCCCTTTCATAACGTGCGATAAGGAACTTCGTTCCAAAACTCGCTAGCCGCCCCTAGTGCCGCTAATGTTGGCGCCCCTTTAATTTCAGCACCTTTTTGTCGACGTGAAATCCGGGACAATCCTTTTCTGGTCATCTAACAACAACCTTACATTTGACCGATGTAAAGCATATTGAACAGTGCGCGCGACTGGCGAAGCGGCGTTCGATGAACGCATGAATATTAACACATTTTAACAGTTTGCGCGCTAATCTATGCCGTTCTTTCCGCTTGCGTCCAACGGTTGCCGGTTGACGGGGTAACGGGAATCGGTCGGTTGAGCTTGCGATACTACGTTTTTTAGGAATGGACAGTTGCTTTTGGCCCTATCATAGGCCTTTTGCAGCGTGCTGACTAATGCCTGTACCCCTGATATTGTGAGAGGAGACCCCGAGCTCAGCAGAGGGACAATAATGGGTTGTTGCTTTGCTATAGGCCTTTTGGCCTTTAGAGCTGCACGTGCACAGATGGGTAGGGATGGAAAGATTTAGCCGAAAGACAATTATTATAACCAGCTCATTCTCTTCGAGAAGTAGGGGATTATAAGCATCTCGCACACAATTCCCGGCGGGTAAACATTATGTAACAAATATAAACCGCTGATAGTTTTCTTATTTTTATATCTTTTTATTGTGTTGAAATTGGTGAACAATAAAGAATATTTGTATTGTATTATAATGTTTGATCTCGTCTCTTGATGTCGTGTTTGACGTCGTGTCTCGTGTGTGTATGTGTGTTGTCTTATTTGTATGTCCACAAGGAATCCTATGGCGGTTTCTCATACCGAGTTTAAGAGGGCTATCACACTTTTTCTTAAATTTGAGCGTTTTGACTCGTGTTTGAAGTGTGATTATGGTTTAGATAAATCACCAAAACAAAAAAAAATACATGCACGAGAAAGTTTGATTAATTCTCTTTGGAGTGCTTTAAATAAATGTTTCAATTTATTTACATAAATTAGTAAAAACCTTATTTTTGCAAATGATGTTTCATAAAATTTTACTTTTGACCATCTTTAGATGCTTTGTTATATCGAAGATATAATAATTTAGGCATCAACAAAAATATCTATGGTACAATTGTATCTTCTAATTTGGAATGCTTAATTCACTTTAATTTGTTTCACACAGTAATGCACCTAAAATAATTCTGTAAATCAAAGAGTTACTGATAATTATTGGTCTGAAATTGTATTTTTTATCTATGAAAATATAATCCAAATTGAAACAAAAAGTAATTAATAACTAAGGTTACTATGTCACCTTGCTTTAAAAAAAAAATTAGTCCTTTCAAAATTAAAATAATATTTTTAAACAATTTTTGTATGCAGTCCTGTAAATCAATATAAATCTCCGAACGAGCGGTCTTTAGCTTTAGTCCGCGCCAAGCGCTTACGAAGGAAGGATGTATCGCTCGCTGTTGGCACCTTGTGCGCCACGCAATACCCCAAATTCGCTACGAATATAGCGCAATCAACACTTCTTGATACAAGTGAGTATTTTTTTGTTAGTTATGATATGATTCTAATGTATAAGCATATTCCTATGATATTCTGATATTAGGTATATAGGAATGTTTATCGGACTATTTTGCTTTTTCAGGCTAGTAAAAGGACGTTTGATACAGCGACAGTTTCTACAGTGCATTCTGACAGAAATACAAATAACATGGTGATAGTAATAATTTATTTCTTATAATTTTTAACAGATAAATTACGTTTTGATATCATGTAGTATATTTATTACTTTTACTAAATTTAAATGATCTAAGAGCTATTGCATAACTGATAAATTTCTTTGATTCTTACAGGATAATGAAACCATATTTTATTCAACTATAGATGATCAGGCTCAATCTGATACAAGTACAAATAATATGGTGAGTATTTTCTTGTTAACTTGTAACGAAACATGCTTGCATATTTGACTTTTTTTTAACTATCTACATTCCTGGTTTTTCCTGTTTCAGGAAAATCTAGACATAGAAGGAAGACGAATTATAAATTTAAATTTTTTTATGAATCAATTACTTTGAATTGACAAACATGGCGAAAAATTTGGTACAAAATATACTTTTTATTCAGTCTTTGTTTTTATCAACCAATTGTACCTATTCATTTATACGTTATCTCGAACTATACACATTTAAGGGTTTTATACATAGTGATGAAGTTATTAAATGTGGATTTATGATATAATTACCAACTGAACTACCCCTTTTAACACATCACATGCCCTTTATACCTACTACTAACCAAACTGTATCAACATTATTCAAACTGTAGAAACAACATTACATTGCATTCATTTCCTTACATTATAGTAAAAAAGCCGTTATAAGTGATAGCTGATAACATTAATCGACTCAAACAATATTTCACGAATTATAAAAATAGTACGGTACTTAATTTAATTTATTTCCAAAGCAAGTATCAAGTTGATTTGTTCCTGGCGTTCGACGCATAGTGGTTTGTATGTGTGTAAAGCGTACTTCATTAGACGCACACGGGCGCGTTCCTTGCCGCGAGTTGTCAAATTTACCTAAACCTGAGCGCTTCGATTTTGTGATAGCCCTCTTAATGAATCAAGTACCTAATCGTTCATTTAATAGCAATTTTATTGTCTCATAAATAACACTGTAAGACATAGCGTACAATATATGGTATATCAACAGGAAACATACGCACGTGTAGCATATTGTACAGGAATTTAATTAATTATGCATTCAAGGTAAATTCTACGCGATATTATGTCATTCGTGTGCTGTGCCGGGATTGAAGTGTGCGTAAAAATGTAGAGATTTATTGTTTGTAACGAGGCCTCTGTTGCCCGCATGAATGGATAGGTAGTACTTGCTTTACTTGGTAATCCTTATTCTGTACGTTATAATAAAACTGTGATCGATGTATGTATAAAAGATCTGAGTTATATCATAATGGAAAATATAGCGATGTTTAGAACTTTAGATGTGGTCTGAAAGAAGATGTAGTGACAAAAATTGAGAAAGGTATGATGAGATGGTTTGGCCATGTCGAGAGAATGAATGAAGAACGATTGACGAAAAAAGTATATAAGGCGATTGTGAATTGTGTGTCTTGAAAAAAGGCCAGGTCAAGAGTACCCTAAACCGAAGAGCATGTATGAAGGGAATAATGAAAGTGGACGAAGCGAAACAAGTATGACGTAAGGATCTTAGCAAGTGGAAAGAAGTGGTCTCTGTCTACCCCTACGGGAAAGAGGCGTGATTATTGTATGTATGTATGTAGAGAACTTTCGTCTGGTTGTCCTTTTGATCACTCAAATGTCAGAATCGGCTAACCGTACTGGATGTAGTTTTCACTTATGTATATTGAGCTTGAAGTGACTTTTAGTGTTTGTTATTTCAGTCGCTTCACAAATAAAAAATATGTCAGTTTTAAGAATGCTGTCTTTTTTGAATTCTTTAGAGGCGTTTATGAAGAAAGCGAGGGCGTTTGTTAGTAGTGATGTAATCGAGTTAAATTCTCGAGATACCTATGTATGAAGGACAAATTAATTACCTAATTGTGTTGTAAGACGCGTATGTGTCATGATAATGTTGAATAATTGTTATTGTGTGTATAAAATTATAAATACATTATGATCCCGTTTTGTGTCGTCCGTCAGACCGCGCGGCTGTGTCGTCAGGTCATCACTATATTCACTAATGACGTTGTCTGGTGCTTTTGTGACGTCATATTTATAGATAGATTACTCTTTATTGTACACATCAACTATGCTATTGACACAACAAAACACGTAAAATTTGAGGTACAAACTTGCAAACTTTTGAAGGTACAAAGAGGCAGTTATGTGTGTTATATTTTTATAGTGCCGCCAAGTACACGAGTCACCTGATTTTTTGTGGTCACCGTTGTCAAAGTGTATCTCTATTATTGCACTGCAATTTAAAAAGGACTGTAAGTCACGAAAAAGCGTCACGAATTTTTGTTTTCGCGCGTTGTGAAAGGGGGCTGGACGGAAAAAATTCTTACGACACTTTTTGCTATTTTACTTATGTTAGGGCTCTTTGGCCCTAACATAAGTAAAATAGGAAATATCGAAAGGAACTTTGTTCCATCCGGGTGTCCCTTGATTTTTTATTAGTGCGGATTTTGCCACACTATATTTGGATTGCATGAATTACTTATTCTGAAATATACTAGAGTGTGCACTCAGGTTCTAAAATACATTGAAGATATTGCTGATAAATTACTGCTTAGCGGAGCCTCCATTGGATTAAAAATTTAATGAAAAAGACCTGTTCAGCTTTGGTTTCCAGTCAATATAGTGATTGATGGTTGTGTTAGTACTGATCGATGAACAAGGGTATTGCATTAAATTGTTTAAAGAGAACTAGGTTTTGTTACTAGTTTCCCATTTAGGGAAAGATCAATGGAATTCTTCTTTTTTATATTATTGCGTATTAATCATTTAATTGTTATTGGTCAAGAACCTTTTAACCGAACGTCCTTGTTATGTTGTTGGTTCTTTCGGAAGTGAGCGAAAATTCAAACATTCCATTTATGATTACTCAACAGTCAACACTCAGCGCACTATAGTCTATACTAATATTATAAAGAGGAAAGATTTGATTGTTTGCATTGAATAGGCTCCGAAACTACCGAACCGATTTGAAAAATTCTTTCACTGTTGGGAAGCTACACTATCCCCGGGTAACATAGGCCATATTTTTTTTTTTACTATTTTTCCCGAAGCGAAGTGAGGGCGATTTCCTAGTTTGTTATAAACTAGCATCTTCCGGCGGCTTCTCTCGGATTTTATGGGATAATAGGTAGGTCTAGGTACCCTATGTATTATTCCAGATGGGTCTACCTGTGTGTGCTTACCTGTATCCACAGACATCCATACATAGTTACACATATTGGTAGGATAATTTATAAAGTAGAACGCTTAAAAAAACCAACAAGCCTAGAAAGTAAATCCAGAGGTATTTTAGAACCTTTAGGATTTTTCAAATACATTTTTCCATTCCAAAGATATTGCGGGTACGTTCCATTAGAAAGATAAATTCATGTTGGTTGCTAAATGTTAATTCATTACCATCATTGATTACCATTAATGGAAATATCTCGTATCAATATTGCATTTTAATTTAATGAGTTTTACACCCAGAGGAATGCTGATCTGATTATGTGACAACATTGATTTATATGTATAATATTGTTTTATTTTAATGTTTATTTTTAGAACATGGATACGTATAATGTGCTGCTTATCCTATTATTATAAATGTGATTTGTGTGGCTGTATGAATGTTTGTGATTCTTTCACGCAAACATTAAGCACATAAATAGATCATAAATCTGGAATAACATACATACATATAGGGTAATTATAATCTCGAAAAATTCGCTACTAGGGCTAGTAACTTCTAACCATGCATGATTCATTAAAATCAAATTATTATTAATATTTGCGTACTTACTTTTTCTTTCTAATGGCAATATTATTTTTTAGTAGAAAAAATCATGTGTTTAAAAAATATTAATAAAACATTATTTGGATGGAGGTGATTCGCCCTTCAGCATCCATCCCGCAAACCATCTTCATCCTAAAGAAACAGTTGTTAATTTTTATCTCCGTTGTGTTTTATCGGAATCCTTTTGCAGCCTTACATTGGCCACTAAACCAGCTTCAAAACCATCCTGCTTGTAATTGTATTATAGTGGTCATGTATCTGTAGATCCTCTCTAAGCTAATGAATAAGTTGTTGGCTATTCGGCATTCGTCATGAGGCTTGCTTGACAGACATTCTCGAGATATTTCCAAGTACGCAGACTGAGCTCGGTGCTCGCTTCGATCGAAAGCGTGTCAAAGACGTGCGTAGCTCGGGATGGTGCGCTGGTTGAACGCACGTGTATAGTCGCCGAGATCAGTGGTTGAGGAAGCTTTGTTTTTTTTTATTAGGTTCACAAAACTGGATATTGCACTTTACAAACTTAGTATTTTTTTTAATCTTAATTTATTTATAGAGGGCTTATAACTTAGTAAATATGTACATTCATAATATACAGTTGATTATAGTGAACATCCTTCTAGATGTGAACACTGCATGTGTAATAAAAATAGAAACAATTAAACGCAAACGAAATAAATACACACTCATAGCTTAGCGCTAGGATTCCCTGTGCCATGGGTGCCATGGACAACACACAAAGACAAGAACACACCCAGACCGGGAACAGAAATTCAAACACATCATTCAAATTTCCGCCTCGCTGGGAATCGAACCCGGTAATCCGGTATGGTAACCATTGCGCCATACGGGTCGTTGGCACTGCCCTCCATACTGCAATCCACGTTCGTAGTATTAGAGGCATTGCCAACCTTACTTCAGTTATCCATGGATCCTTGCGAAATAACGTACAAGGCTATAATGACAGTCCTTCCTATTGTAGGCTACTGGGTTTTGTCTGTACCACCCAATTTAATTCCAAGAAGTAGGGTATTTCGCCCGCACGTGTACCACCGCTTAGTAGCAAAGTAAGCTTGTTATATTATAAAATAAATCGTGAAATGTTTGTTACTTCTTTTAGTACCAGTGTTCGAGAGCCAATAATGCTGGCTGTGGCTAGGAGGTATGGTATATATCTGCCTCGACCGGGAATCGAATCCACGACCCCTCGCTTCGCAGACAGCGTCATAAGTGTCTTAAGCAACTAGGCTACAGGGTCGTCATTTATTTATAAAAAAAATTACAAAATTAAATGACTTCACTTGCATTTGTCACATGTCATGTTATACAAATTACATACTGTTTACAGTGATCAGTGTTGTGTGCGACGTTACTCACGCTTTGCGCGTTATCACCCGTTTAGCGCGCGGGGCGTCGCCGCCGTCGCCCGCCGCTTGCGTCTCACTAATGCGGTCACAGCTTTAGGTCGTGCAACGATTTCGTGTGGATATCGCATTCATCTTAACGTTGGAAATAACGCCATCTATACATGTTTTATAGAGGTGTAAACCGTGTATCTTGGAGCACCAGCACGCATAGTTTGCTTTTAAGACATGCAAATGAAATCCCTCGTAAATCGGGATTAACTGTATTCAAAGATGTTAGTGGATTGCGAAGCTTGTATTCATAAAACAAAATTATATATTTATTAATCTGGCCTTCGCTCGGTTGTGCTTTTTTTTGGAAAAGAACATACGTCCTTTGCTCTTGATCTTGAAAATATTTATGTAAAATTTTAGGCTGATGAACCACTAGTTTAAGTTAGAAGACGTTACAAACTCACTCTTACTCTGCTCTAATTTTGATCTAATACTGAGTCGTATTTTTTTAATTTCATATTAGAAATTAATTATTACTTGTTAATTGGAACGAAGTTCCTTATCGCGCGTTATGAAAGGGGGCTAGACGGAAAATTTTCATACGAAAATTTGCCACGATACTTTTTGAAGTGATTCAGAGAGTTTTACAGAGATGGCGCTGTACAACTTTCTGAATCACTTCAAAAAACAATACTTAAATCGAAAGTAACTTCGTTTCATCCGGGTGTCCCTTGACACCTCTCAGTTATTTTTTGTTAATTATTAATTAAAGAAAACATTGATAAACTAACCCATCGAAGAATTCTCCATAATGTTGTCAAGTGTGTTAAGTCTGCCAGCTATTGCCAACCAGCACTTGACGGCTGCTATAATTCACTGACCCATTACGGGGCACGGGGCTCTCAACTACAGGTCACGGAATACGGATCTCTTCTCAACTACAGAGCAGTAGTCTCTCCTCACCGACGGCTTTAAGAGTACCATCAATAAAACAACAGTGCGAATCCCATTGAACTATTATTACTAGAATATAGAACAGCCACCGCGAACTCTATGTTCATGCAGTGAATTGCTGCCGATTGGCTACAGTTTTCAGTGGATTCAGTCGATTTGGAAAAAAACGAGGGTCCATTTTGAAAATAGAACCTCTCGGCGCGACTTTCGTTCGCGATGTCTGTTCTGGTACTTTAGTACATTATACTTCAATGGCGAGTCTTCAAACATGTCCTAATCACAACTGCGCTGACTAAATAGGTGTGTCTACGATTTATGTAAATACCACAGCGGATAGAATGTCGTCTCTAGCTCGAGAACAGGTTACGTGTGCCTAATTATGGAATTCGCTGACTATTAACTGCAGGTACAGTGACTGTTTTCACTGTTGTGTTTGGATTTCCTTTTTATGTAATGTAATTGCTTACTCAGTGATGAGGTGGGGTATGTAAATTGGGATAAAAAGAGAAAAAATTCTGTGCGGTTCTATTTTTTTTTATGGAAATAGCCGACAAACGAGCTGACGATCCACCTGATGGTAAGTGGCTATCGTCGCCCATGGACATCATTAACACCAAAGGCATAAGTGATGCGTTGCCGGCCAAGAAAGAGAGAAGAAAAAGAAAGAAAGAACTGGCTCTCAAGCCCCCAGCCGGAACACGACGAGTCGTTTGGCGGCTGACTCATGCTCAAGGGTGGTAGCTACCCAGGCGAACCCCATGGAGAAATAATAATAGTAAAAATGGTATTAATTAACAATTAAAATCATTATTACTAATATAATCCCTCGAGGGGCCCTACCACCAGCGGGCCGGATTTAGTCGCCTTTCGGTTCTATTTCTGGTTAGTTAATTAGTTTTTTAATAAAATCGTTCCAAAATTAAATTTTTGGCTTACAATACCGCCGCCAATCCCATACGCACGACGGAAGACTAGGTTGCCGTTAAAGGTTAAATTATTAAGTCATCATGTCATCTTTCCGTGAAGTCTACATGGCTATCCTCTTGTTACATAACTCGCTGAAGAATAGAGTGATCCACGCGCATTAGACTCGCTGGAAAACTCTTCAGTCCGTCTTAGAATCGGTCCTAACAGATACACCAATGATTATAACTGGAGGAGACAAAAAGAAGAAAGTTTAGTTTTTCAGACTTACTGTTAAACATTTATAATTTTCCATTTCTATCTAAAAATCTCTGACAGTTCCAATGACAAAATTCCAAACGTGACAGGAAAATTCTCTCATTCATAAACACTGTGTGATTTCTTTACATACCACCTGCACAGTATTTCTCACTGCGAAGTGTATGACTTGACGAATAAATTATTTATATTGTCTGTCATAAATACCAGTAACTTCGTATCAGATTACGAAGATATCACACACAGTGTCGTGTAGTGTCGCGTGTAATAACCATCGTGGAAGGAACTGACGCCGAAGAGTCGCTGGTGACCAATAAATGCCCCCATCGTCCACTGACACTCCAGCAATTAGAGACAACAACTCTCGAATTCAGTGGCCGTCTCAATTGTTTGCGACCGCGGTGTCGGTTATAAGAGGCAGCGGAGGATGAGAATATTTAAGATCCCGTTTTTGTTTTGGTTCATTAACTCTGGTTCCATTGGGTTGTTATAGTATAAGACTTTTTTGAGACAGCCTCAGTTGACTAACGACGCACACCCTGATCACGTAGACTTTTAGGGTGAGACCAAGAGAGCGTATTTTTTTGAGCTGTGAGTCGCCCTTAAACATGAAGCCTCCATACATATAGGTGGGGATTGGGGAATACTAAGAAAGGATTAAATAATATTTCCGTGGATATAACGCAGGCAGCAGCTTTTGTTTATAAAAACCGCAATGTAGGGTATCATTTACTCATTAACTACTTATGCTAGCATAGCCGTGATAGTTTTTCTTTATAAATTCATCATAAAACATATTTTTGATAATTTTTTCACTTGTCTAACTCCAACCATTTATCCGGCAGGGAGGGGGGGACACTTGACTCTAATCAAAATTTAAAGCCAAATATTTCGCACACAAACCCCTAAATTCAAAAATAGTCCTAGGAGACGCATAAAATTTTCAGACCTTTTCAACGATACCCCACACTATGGGGTAGGTACGCAACGAAAAAAAATTTCATCCTCAGGTTACCCCTGAAAAAAATATCTTTCAATATTTTATTGTAAAATTTGGAGTTTTAATAAATATCCATGCCAAATTACAGCTTTCTAGCACTAAGGGTCTCGGCGCTTTTCTTCGGACAGATGGACAGACGGACGGATGGACGGACATGACGAAACTATAAGGGTTCCGATTTTACTAAAAAATCTTATAATTCTGACAGATACAACTCCCATTAAATCCATTGGGTTGAAGAGATAAAAGTATATTTTATTAAAAACCTTATACGCTCACATTATAAACCTGATTTATGCTTATCATATCAGTATCATATCAGCAATTTACTTTACTCGTATGTAAGTCATTAATGACGTATTGTATTCCTCTCGGCTGATTTTAGATTACTCCGAATCTGATTCACCGTATTCTGCGAACAGAACTGAACCAGCGTAACTGGATCTCCACTTATCACACTTTACAACCTTGCTTATAAAGTCTTGATTGCGTGTCTGGTTTGATTTGTGTAACTTATTTTATTAGTAATCTAATTCGTCGGTGACGTCTTGCCTGGCATTAGTGGCTGGTCCACTTTTCTTTCTATCTGTAATCCTTAAAGTTACCCAGTAAATATCAAAAATGACAAATACATTCAAATTTCGTTTACTATTATTGAAGTGAAACTTCTAAACATGTGGACGGGTTATTAGGATTTTTCTGTCACGAAAAAGCGTTACGGCCGCGTGGAGGGGGCTAGACGATATATCGCGTGGAAATATTTAAAATAAATATTAAATATAAATACAATTCGTTTCTTCCATTCGTTTGAATATTTTTTGAAATATTTTTTTTAGATTTTAAAAAATATTTTTTGTTGGAATGTTTTTTCTTGAAATGTTTTTTTTGTTGATGTTTCACTTTTCCTAAGTGTCCCAGCACACATTTAGTTTTTTTTATTCTTTGCGTATTAACTTTAAATGAGGTTATAGATAGTTTAGAATCCGTCCCATCAGCGGCCGTACTGGATGTATTCTACAGCCCCTTGTGTTTTTTTTATCCACTGTACTAGTTCGCTTTCCTCCATCGGCTTGCGCCAACCGTTCGGATCAAAGAATGATGTCATCATGACTAACCCTCACTACGACGTCACATGTATATTCACTTGATTGATCATCGCGTTACGCTCAGAGCAGTGTGTGATGGTGTGCGTCCGCCGTGGAAACCGGATTCGGTGGAAGTGATGCATATGCATTGAAAGGTTTCGATGTTATACCTAATCTTGTCTTTAAGGGCGGATTCGACATCCTTAGTTTGAATATTGACATTCTTTTCTAAGTCAACCATCTGGAAAATTAACTAAAAAGGAGAGGCCAAACGAGCGTTTTGTTAAGTCGCAAAAATTGAGTAAGCTGCATTCGATTTCATACTAAAATCCTGTTTGTACCACACGGCGATGTAAAAGTTGCGATTCTGGTATGAAACTACTCATTTTCTCGACTCTAAAGCTAAAAAAATAAAATACGCTCGTTTGGACTCACCCAAATGCATGTCAATGTTTACTTGCGCTTTGTAAACGAATTGTAATTTTAGTTAGATTATACATTGTTGATTCGTCAATTGTTTGAGGGATGTTTATGACTACAATGTGGCTCTTGAATAATCTAACATTTTAACAAAAAAATAACCGACTTCAAATGAAGTTCATTGTACTTTTGACATGGATACCATTGTCAGATCTCGCTCAAATTTATGTGGGACTACACGACAAGCACCAGCTTTCAATTAAAAAAATAATCAACGAAATCGGTTGCCGCGATATTGAGTTATTCGTCCATTTATCGCGCACATACTTAATGCAAATTTAAGACTTATATGATTTTGACATGGATGCCATTGTCAGATCTCGTTCAAATTTATGTGGGACCACACGACAAGCACCAGTTTTCGATTAAAACAAAAATCATCCAAATCGGTTCACCCAGTCCAAAGTTCTGAGGTAATAAACATAAAAAAAATACAGTTCAATTGAGAACCTCCTCCTTTTTTTGAAGTCGGTTAATCAATGATCAGAAATATTACAGTGCGTCGGATAAACCTGAATACATGTCAAATTTTAATAAACATAAAAAAATCAGATAGGGCAACACACTTATCTAAAGTAGGAGAAGTTGGGCCAAAAATAAGAAATACAAATACAACTGCAATTGGGCCTCACCCTCTATCTATCTTCTTCTATATAAAAGGCAAATATGATTGACTGATGTATCAACGCACAGGCCAAACCCTTAGGGCTACAAACTTAATATTTCGCACACGTATTCCTCTTATGACATAGGCATCCACTATGGAAGGATTTTTCAAAATTCAACTCTCAAGGGGGTGAAATAGGTGATAAATATGATAAGCATAATTTGCGCGTGCGAAGCTGCGGGCAACAGCTAGTTACAGATGAGACAAATTTCTATACCAATTTCGATTTTGGAATAGGTATTCGTAAATTCCAATATTTAGGAATTTACCAGTATTATAGTTAAAGTAAGTAGTATGAAAACGTATTATTTATTGTTAGGTATGTATGCTCGGGCGCGAACTTCAAGCTTTTATTGTACACAATTTAAGGCACACGCGTCTTTGTCTTTTTTTGTCAATTCCAATAAAATTAATAGGTCTCATGAATACGAATGACCGAAGTTACATAGAAGAAAATATATTGATATACAATCGTACGAACGCAACGCTAAATGGTACCATTTAAAAAGAAACGCTCCAAACTTAATTATCAACCACATGTTTTCATTAGATCATTTACAACTTGGCAAGTTAGTTACGCTCTCGGCAAAGATCGCGGGGAATTCACTTTCGTTTTTTTTACCTACGATACGTAACTGGTGTGGTAGTGTAATGGTATGTGGTCATTGTGCTGGTCGGTGATATCAGCGCTCTGTGGTGAACCTGTGAGGTGGTGAAGTATTGTCGGCAAAAAGGAATTAGAGGGATTAGGTTCTATATTGGGCGAGCTCAGCAGCTTAGGTTGAAACCATTTTTCACCGAATTGTGGTCAGAGGGTTAATTGCGACAGATTGAACACCATTTAGAAAGAAGTAAACTTTGCAGGATCAGTTGCGTTAAAGCTAGCACAGAGGACTATTAGCAATTTCATTCCAGGCTCCAGAATAAGTACTTCTAAAAGCTAATTGAGACAGATTTCAATTTTAGTAGATTCTGGGCATAAGATGTTCGTCACTTCTAACAAACTTGTGTTAAAACGTTATACTCAGTTACTTACTACACTATTACTATACTGTACCTAACATTACAATTCAGTTAGACGACATGAATTATTGCTGTACATTGCTGTAGAAGGCAAAAGTCTAAAAACCTCCCCAGAGGATGAATCCATGGCGCAAGAGATTTTTGATGACAGCTTGTTTTGGACTTGGAACTTGCTCAGATTTGCCACGCATTTAGCGAGAGCATCCAGTTTTAGATTGAAATCCATTTCCAAAGTTTCTCCCCATAGAGGCCAGGTCCTAAAATTAGAAGAGTTTCCCCGCGTTTCCATAACGGAGCACATCCAAATTGATTGATCGTCTATAACTCTTCGCCCAGTGGTCTGCATCTTTTTTGCTGTTGCCACGGGATATAAATTAATCATTTTGTAAAAGCGGCAGCAGTATCGTGCGCCGGCGGATGCGGCGCGCTGCCGCTGATAAACGGGCGACAGTCGTTTAATGTGCTCAATGAATCATTGCTGCGTTTGGCCCAATACTTCTAAGGATACCTTTTTCTAACAGAACATGTGAAAATATATTCTTTCAAAAATATGTTAAGTTCTATAAGAGTGTTAGGTTTTTATACTGTTTGCCAATTCTCATTTTCGGAGACATCCTTTATTGAGCATGGTTCCTATTCCTTAATTTCGGTCCTGCTATGCTTGGTGGTTCACAAGTCCGTCTCGTATTTTGTTGGCAGTTGACGGCCTTGGTATAGAATGCTCGCTTCAGGTCAGGTCTAAAAGTAAAGACTAACTAATGATAAATTTATGCATTACAAAAAAAGTCTATCATACTTACTTTATAATTAGGTTACTGAAAGGGCAGAGTTTGTAGCAAGTGTGGTTTAAAAAGTATTGGGAGGATCTCTGAATTTAACATTTCCGCTATTTGTTATGAACTTGGACCAATTACCTACGTATCCCGCGACGAGTATAGGACATGATCATTACCTATGACCTATCCAATTAGCACTCACTGCCTTGATTTTTGCCTCGCTTCGACTACTTAGACCACGTGACACTTCAATAAATACATTTCTCTCGATATTTTCCTCGGAAGTTGTTTCATCTTCAATAGCACTTGTCTTAATAGACACAGAGGTGAGATTCACCCGGCTTGATTACATTGTCATATCAGTGTCGCAAGGACGCCGCGAGGTTGCCCCCAAAAGGCCAATTGCGTGTTTGAAATACCGGAGGCGTTAATTCTCAAACTTGTTTAAGGTTGTTCAATATTAGTGTGACTATTGCTCTTGCCAGGTGTTTGTAGGCTTCGTTATTGTCGATGCAATGATATTGTTAAGTTACTGACGACATTAAGTCTTCAAATCATAGTTGATTTTCCAGAGCAGGAAAGTGGTCAAAGTATTCCCAGTGTTGGTGTTGAGCTACCAACCGCGCCCGATCTTACGTTGCTTATTGACATGAGTCATTGGACTAAAATCGTGTCACATGTCAGCTAGCTCCCTTTAAACCATTTTTATGTCAGCTAACAGGCAAATAAGTTGGCAGACCACCTGACAAAAAGGTCACCGCATCATCCTTCAGACCAAGAACATCGCCGATGTTTCTGGACAATTTATTTGGGGCATAGTGTCAAATGGTCACAGAACCACCTTTTGCGATTTGCTGATTTTTGCTGAGTTTGACCATTGGAACAGCGTGAGGTATGATGTAAGCCTCCTTAATTTTGAGGCGAGACCTTTGCGCTATATAATCGGTCGTTGAAGAATTCCTATTCTTAAGGGACATCGACTGTGGCTTTACGTAACAATGGGACAAAAATGGTGCTATTGTAAAAGTATTGTAAAAATATCACTGCTAAACCAATGACGTGCCGTATTGTGTTTTGTATTGTACTCATCCATCATTTAACTATTCTTACAGACGCATGCACAGGAGCGCCGAAGTCAAAATGTGCAAAGACGGATGAGGCGCCGCGCGACGCGCCTTCATCGCAAAAATGTCGTTTTTCAATAATCTTAAGAAGGTAAGAATGACACAAATTTGGGTAACGGATGACTTTGGTGTTGCTGATGTTTATTGGTGACGTTGACAACTTACCATCAGGTGGCTCCTCTGAACGTTTACCCGCCTATTACAATAACATTGCCAATGTAAGTAGTAGTGGAACGGTTCGGCTTTGTTTGGCATCTCATTGGAAATGCTGCAACAATTACCAATGTTTAACTGCAATTCTACCTTGAAACTGGTTTCCGTTCCTGTCTGCAGGATGAAGTTACACACTCTCACAATCGAACATAGGAACAGGTCATAATGGACTTGGGCAGAATGCCCCGAAATTACATGGTAGTTATGGTCAAGGGATAATGACGAGATGCAGTTTTGATAAATCATTACTTGCACGTGAAATCTTACGAACACACGATGATGTTTCGGCTAAAGTAATTCAATATTAATCAATTCTAATTGAATCAAATCGAAAATAGTACTTAGTCATTTTTTCATTTGCAGCACTATGAAATCTTGAACGATTTGCTGCGACAGCAAGTTGTTTTGAATCTTCTTTTTTAAAATAATTTAGGTAATTTCTGTCCAATCTAATTGGGTTAATTAAAATAATTAATACGGAGGATGACATTTATTTGAATTAGCAATTTTTTTTGCACAGGAAAGGCTCATTGAATGGGATAAAGTAGTTAACAGGTCGCCCTACACTAGGATCCGGCCAGGCGTGCGCAGTACGTGAAACATCATTAGATGAATGTAATCTAGGCAATATTGATGCTGCTAAGAGTTCAGCCATTGATAACAAGGGCAGATAGTTATAATGTGGAAGAAAATGTTTGTTCCTGTATCTTGGCTGTACCTGGTGTCTCGAGTGTATCATCTAAATGGGAAGACTATCAGTGTAACCGTAGTTTTAGTAATATTTGCTATGCCGCAATGCAACCTGAGGGAATAGCGGGTGAGAGAGTAATCTTTAACGTTGTATACTTGTTACATTCAGGTGCTGCACCTTGGCGGCGGAAATGACGCGAAAAAGAAAAAGGTGTTCAGCAACATCCGGGACAACAGCGACCCGAATGAGCACTGGGACATGGTCGGCGAGCTGGGCGATGGCGCCTTCGGGAAGGTGAGCTTGGATTCAACCCATTAATGCCCGCTATTGAGCACGGGTATCTCTCTCTTCTTGCGGAGACCTAGAGCATACTTTACCACGCTGCTTCAGTGCGGATTGGTGGAGGGGTTAGTGGTCAACCCAAGTGTCGGAAGTTTTCATGCTGACCGAGGGCCTCCGACAGCTTAATGACTGTTATCTTACGATTACAACCGGGATCCGATGGCTTTTACTTGCCCTCTGAAGCATGGCAGCGCTCAAGAAATTTTTGCTACTAGCGGTCAAACAACAATGGTTTTGCAAATTTCATTGCCATCAACTCATGATTGATTGATAAACACGTAAACTTAAAGTAATATTTTTCATCCTGGCATCCATAAAAATGTCCGACGTGGTGTTGCATTCCTCTCGCAAATTATATTAGATGTGAAAAGCTTGGACGTTGTTTATTTACCCATAAATTAACTTCGTATGTGGGACTGTTTGGACAAATCGTTTGAAATGTTAGTTTAAATATTATGATAGGTGCCTTTTGAGAGCAAGAAATGTATGTCTGAAGTAGAATACAAAACTGTTATAAGCATCTTGGCACATACTCACTGTTTGACTATAGTGTACGGCGTCGTTTCTTTTTTTTTGTAGGAGAGTACAGAAAAGTTTAAAGGGAAAAAAATGTCATGTCGATTATGCTGTAAGCATCTATTTATTTTTACCCAATAAAAAAAAACGATTCAACTACGAATTCACGAGTTATACATTTTAGCCAGTATTCAAACAAGGTATGTTGACCAGGTATACAAAGCCCAGCACAAGACAACGGGCCAGCTCGCCGCGGCCAAGATGTGCGTACTGGACAACGAGGACGACCTCGCCGACTTCACCGTGGAGATCGACATCCTGAGCGAGTGCCGCCATCCGAACGTCGTGGAGTTGCACGAGGCCTACTTCATAGACAACAAGCTATGGGTGGGTTATTTTACATTTTAGGGCTATCCTAATGTACACAGGTGTCCTGCGAGCCTATTATGAACTTAAAAAAACCATTCATGTTCCAGGTAATTCATTTATCGGGCTTTGAACGACGTATGATTGGCTAAAAAGTGTCACGTAACTTTGGTAACACTAATTTGACGTTTACACTGGAACATGGCTGGATTTAAGAGTTCATAATAGGCTCGCTGGTAGTTGCTTGATGTAAACAACTGGTATAGCATTTGATTGTCTTCCTGCGCTTTGTTGTCGGGAAGTTCTATCAGCAGAAACGTGATACGTATTGTTTCTTACATTGAAGTATCTTAATTGTTATATTCACAGACATATATCAAGAATAGACGACGCATGTACCTCGAATTGTATGAAAACCAAGCGTGTCACTTTTTTTTGACACATTGTGCTGTCACAAGAATATTTAGTGCTGAAATTCCCCATCCTAGCGATATTAATTCGAAACTGATTCGTTACCGATTCTCGACAACGATTAATGATTCTCAAAATCGATTACCGATAATAATTAGGTATATAGAAAATCGTATGATCGTTTGTAGGCGTAGAATATGTAAAACATAAAAAATGCCTTTGGTTGGTTGTACATAATAATATAGTATAGTGCTTGAATATGACCGAATAAATAGTTTTGTGTTTTATTTAACTTGATTATTTGTTAATTATATACACAAGATTCAAAATGTAAAGATAAATAAACAGATCATAAATATTATTGATTGTTTATTATTTGCTTTCAAGAAATTAAATAAATGAAAATTAAAAAAATATTTATAAACATTTCTTTTATGAAAATCAAAACATCATATGGACACATTTAAACTTACCTAAAGTTAAACGAATATTTTTTTCTAATTAAAAATTCAAAATAAAAAAACAGTACATCAATATTCGGTATTGCGCTTGAAATCAGCCTTCGTTTCTTTTTCGAATCCGTAAAACAGTCATCATTGAAATGAATAGAACATATACGGCTATGTTTTGTTGGAAACCAATATCTATGCCCCGTCGCTATAATTCATTTTGCTTTAATATTGGGGTCACTTGAAAACCTTTTATTATAATGTTATCATGAATAAAATCACTATGCAGAAACATTAATATTGTAATGAAAAATAATTTGCCTGTTAAAAACTGTCTCTATGTAAATATTATTATTCATTGGTTTTCAAAATCGATTAACATCGAGACCACACCGAGTAAATGAACAACACTATATGCTATATTTTACAAAAACATGACAATATTCACCGTACTACGAAGCTAAGCGACGATTTATAGTAACGATTGTTTTACTTTCATTGCGTGTTCCAGTAAACAAGCCGTATAAATTTTGCTACCAAAATCAGCAATGTATTGAGTAGTATGCAGTACACAGTAAGTTAGTGCTTTTCGTTGTAAAACGTGGTAGAAATGCAATAAATATGAAAAAAATTATTTTAAAATAAATTACTACACAATTTTATAAATAAATTACTTAACGATGAAAAGAAATATTTCTTTTACCTCTGCTAACTGTATTTGTAGAATTCCTACAGTTTAAAACGTTACAATTAGGCATTTTTCGTTATTTCAGTTGACATCTATTGCCAATAGCAGTAAAACGCCAACTAAATGACACGGCGCTCAAATAGGATTTAAAATCCTTTCTGTTACACGTGAAATGTATGAACATGCGGCATCTACTCTAGGTATACATGTCTGTGGTTATATTAATATAAAATAAGATACGAAAAAGTTGATTTTTTTATTACGTTATTTTTTTTTGTAAATAATGATCACGCGCTCACATACCTAAACCAAGATTCCTTGTACTGTAGATAATAGATAACACGTCGCAACAAAATATATCTGTTCTAGTCGGGGTCGTTCCCCAAATCAGACCAAAGAGTTATCAAAACCCGGTTCCTATCCAAGCCTACTTGGTTCCAGATGCTGCTCGAGTACTGCGACGGCGGCGCGCTGGACTCGGTGATGTCGGAGCTGGAGAAGGGGCTGAACGAGGCGCAGATCGCGTACGTGTGCCGCGAGATGTGCCGCGGGCTCGAGTTCCTGCACTCGCGGCGCGTTATACACCGCGACCTGAAGGCGGGGAACGTGCTCGCCACCATGCAAGGGGGGGTGAAATTGGGTTAGTAAGGTGTTGGGTGTATAACTAGCTGGTGAAGGAGTAACTAAACGGCATTAGATAATGAAGTAGTCACCGTCAATATGGACATGGGTGTACTTATCTTCTGGCTCGGAAAAATTGGAAATTTTCGAAAATTTATGGACAACAGCAGTCTTCGTACGTATGTCTAGTGCGTGCAAAAAAGGCATGCAAAATCTAGGCTGTAGTCACCTGCTGCCACGTGAACGGTACGCCCAATGCCCATGCCCACGGACATCAACGACAACAAACTTGCATATTTCGTTTATTTTTCTCTTATGATGTAGAAACACTTGTGAAACTATTTGTCTCTGTTGAAGTAATGTTCTGTGCCGCAACCAAAAATAAACCTTAACAATTCAACATTACAGCGGACTTTGGCGTGTCGGCGAAGAACAAGTCGACGCTGCAGAAGCACGACACGTTCATCGGCACTCCCTACTGGATGGCGCCCGAGGTGGTGCTGTGCGAGACCTTCCGCGACCATCCCTATGACTTCAAGGTGAACTAGCGCTCGCCCCCGGCTCTGTCCGCCCATTCAGAAATAATAAGTACCCTATATCCTATCCCAGATCATGGTCTATCAAGAGTGCAAAATTTCATGAAAATTCGTTCAGTAGTTTTTGCATGAAAGAGCCACAAACTTCCAAACAAACTTTCACATTTATGATATTAATAATAGGATGTACTCAACTTGGTTGTTGTTTTTTGTGTTGTTTTAATGTTTATGTTACCTCAAAACACCGTCATTTATTAACCAATTTGAAAGATTCTACTAGGAGAAAATCCTAGTATGCCTCTAGAGTGGTCCCATTTTTATCAAAACCCAGTTCTGATGATGGAATTCATTATTCATGAGAAATTGAAGGTGCTCCAAAAGTATAGGTATTTTGATATATTTAAGTCGCCACTCATACGTGTTTTTCACCGACCACTTCTTTGATTATTTGGTCTTATTATCTTTGGTTATTTATTTATTTATTCATAAGGTAATCCAACAGCGTTTACAAAATCAATTATTGCTAACAAAACAATTACTCAAATACTATGGCCAAAAACGGATTACACAAAAAGTATTAATTAAAAAAATATACGAACAGTTATGCTTAAAAGAAACTTGTGTGTGTGTGTGTGTGAGAGTGTGAGAGAGTGTGTAAGTGAGCATGTAAGAGGTTATATTTTATTTTTGTTATTTTATTTTTTATTTGTCTACTCACATACTGCACAGCCTAACTGAACCCTAACTCGATGTTATTTATGACGTACAGGTGGACATCTGGTCGCTGGGTATTACGCTGATCGAGTTCGCGCAGATGGAGCCGCCGAACCACGAGATGACGCCGATGCGCGTGCTCCTCAAGATCCAGAAGAGCGAGCCGCCCACGCTGGACCAGCCCTCGCGGTGGAGCAAGACCTTTAACGATTTCATCGCGAAGGCGCTCGTTAAGGTGAGGAGGGATCACAATCTTCGTCGGGAATAAACGCATAAATTGTGCCTATAAGCGATGGAAATAATGTATTAAAGCCTTGACTTCTTTTAGTGGAACGCGGATGACAAACTGTTCAAACCAGTACTGCTAAATCAACTGCTCGTTATTATGTTGAGTTATGAGAGGAGGTACTTCGGACGCGATTGCGTTTATATATATATATATTTTTTTATACTTAAGGATGCCCACAGTACTTAGTCTTTAATATATTTAAACCGCCACACAAGTTATCGCTTAGTGTCTAAAAGCGGCTGATCGTGTTGATGCCATTACACGTTAAGCGATAACTCGGTTGGCGGTTTCTTCGACACATTGAAGGATATTCACCGTTGTCCACATATGTGGGCTGACGCGCTAAGTGAGTAACATTGACGTAGATGTACCGTTAACAACGTACTGTGCGTCTCCCAGGACCCGGAGAAGCGGCCGACGTCGAGCGAGCTGCTGAAGCACGAGTTCGTGTCGGGCGAGCTGGAGTCGAAGCCGCTGCGCGACCTGCTGCTGGAGTACCGCGCAGAGGTCGTCGAGGAGGAGCTGCTGGACGACGACTCCGAGGTGAGAGGGAAGGGGATGTATAGTCTTGTACAGTCGGCAAAAGTATTAGGTATGCACGGCATGATAATAAAACCTTCTGTAATTATTGATATCATAGATTGTTTGTGTTATTATCGATTTTAAATGTTACCTGTATACGTAAGGTATGATTTAACACAGATAATAACGTAAATAACGTAATATTAAACATTTCCAGAGGGTTTTAGAATCATGCCCCGCATACTTAATTTTTTTGTTGACTGTACATTGTACAGTCAACAAAAGTATTAGGCATGCAGAGGATGATACTAAAACCTTACATAATCTTTAATACTATACATATCTTGTTTTTTAGGTGCAGTATTTTGCTTCACTCGACGTAAAAGTGCAAGCAGGGCGAAGTATATTACGTGTTCACTCGCATTTAGGTCTTAGGTGTAAGAGCGAGTGACTACTATAACATTTTAATTTCATGCTCTGCATACTTAACTCTTTTGCTGACTCTACTTCTGTGTGCACTTATTTTGTGTATATATTTTATCTTTCACTAACTTGTGACCCAAAGTTAACTGTTTATATCTATACTCGCTAATATTTTACAGGTATTCTATGTAACGAGTGAATATTTATTGTCTATTTGATATTGTAACATGTTGTGCTACGATATTTTGTTTGCAAGGTGATATTCAGGAGGGTTAGGAACATGAATATGTTCATGGTAGCGTCGGATAATGTTTAATATTTCAATTTGTATATAATTTTTATAAATCTTTTGTTATTTAGGAAAAACATTAGTTATATTAATTATATACTACACATGGCAATGGTTGGAAAAAGAGCATTATGGTGAACGCACATATATCCGCCGCATTTGTATGAAATCATATGGCCGCATAAAGGTTAGACCGCACTAGGCGTAACTACGCGACATGACGCGATACGACTCGACGCGATCCTATTTTAGTATACCGCAAAGCTGCAGCGGCGCGACAGTTTCCAGCAAATTTTTCCTGTCACTCGTTCGGCGACTTCCGAGCAAGATGGACGATATTATGGATGTTATAATAGTATGTGAGGAAGAAAGGATGGAGCTAGAGAAAGCAAAAAAAGAAACGAAGAATATGGCTACATGACATTTCAAAATCATGATAAGAAGGAGAATATTACACTCAATTGCTGCGATTTAAAAGGGATGGGAAAAGATTTTATACCTACTTTAGAATGTTTCAACATAAATTCGACCAGTTATTACAGGCTATGAAGCCCCATATAGAAAAACTCATAGTGTCGCGCCGGCTCCGCTCGCTATACCGCACTAGCGGCAGCGGAACTACGCGACGCGCCACGACGCGTCGGAGTTGGCGAGTTGGTCAACGTTGTCGCGCGCGCAGTGTCGCGGCGCGTAGTTCCGCTGCCGCGTAGTGCGTTTTATCTCATACAATTTAATACAAAGAATATTTGGTCGCGTCGCGTCGTGTCGCGTAATTACGCCTAGTGCGGTCTAACCTTAATTGTCATCCGATCGGCGCGTACGGTGCGGATATATGTGCGTTCAGCATTAAAGTGTTAGTCAGTCTATTTAAAACACCAATTTATGATAATAATTCTATAATTATCAATCAAAACTTGTCCATGATAGCTTTGGCACCTTTACTCCAAACGTCTTTTTTTACCGAACTTGGCTACTTTTTCACATCTTTTGTGATATGTAATAAACATGTACCAACATTGTACTAACACCTAACACGAGTACGCTTGCCACGCACGCTTACTAACGGACGCGTCTCCACTCCAAGTCCAAGTCGCGGAGGAGTCGCTCCCGCTGCAAGGAGCAGTATCAGAGAGTTGGTTAGTATGCGAAGTTTGGTGGTGTAATTGAGATTCTCATTGAAATAGGTGACAGTCTTAAAGAAAACTAATGAAGCAAGTTATTCGTAGGTGATAAATATTAGTTTCATTACTCAAACTTAGACAAAATATCTTTGAATAGGTTGATTATTGACTAATCGTTAGGTTTTGTGTCTACCCTCTTTTTCCCTTTAATTTTCTTTTCTCATTAGAATTGCATGCTTATAGTTAGACTTATTTTCTTAATCTTTCTTGATTAAGAAAATATTATGGTATGTATAGGTTAACAGTAATCATAGTTCAGTGCAAATGATAGGTTAGAATTTAATGAAGTTAGATAGAAACATTTTTGATGATACTTTTAACATTCAACACGTTAATGTTACGTTTTTGTATGGTTTATATTGCACGCGAATCGGACGGCCAGCCGCGAGAGCCTCTGCCGTCGTTGAAGGTAACACACCTAGCACTTAGCTGACAGTTGACACACACGTTTAGACGTTACTCTGTGGTTTTATAGAGGTTACCCTATGGTTGATTAGATGTTTTTTTTTTCAGTTTTTATTGTTTTTGGCTGCGAAACGAAGGGACTCGTTTGACAGTGTTTTTGTTGTTTTCATTGATTTTGGTTACAGCCTTGCTTCGAGATTTGCTTTGCTTAATTTTTTTTTGTAAAAAAAATTGTATGGAAAAAGTCGAAATGTGCCTAATGTTTTAGTGTTCTTAAATCATCTTCACATTATTGCCTTTCAAATGAAAACATTTTGTGACATGTCAGTTGGATGGTTTCAAAGTCTATAAATATTAAGGTCATCCGTACAATTTTTTGTGTTTTAAATATAGATGAAATTGTACTATTTATATCTATTAGATAAAGCTTTTTTTGGAAAATGAGCAAGATCAATATTTATGTAGTTGCTGAAAAACTGAGCATAGACCACAAAGAGTTTTCACCCATATTGGGAAGTTCCCATAAAAAACTCTGGGTGTATAATAGAGCTCGATATTTGGGTGCCTTGCGAGCTCATTGAATGAAACCTAATGACTTGTGTACTCATTTAAAATTCTCTTTTAAAATGTTAGGAAAAGAAATATTTTTTTAAACTCTGATTTCTGGTGATGAAAAGTAGATCACCCACTACAAAAACATAGATTAAAAGTAAATTTGTACTAACACTATTTATAATACATATATTATGTCGTGTTTTATTAATGTACCACTACTCTAATTATTGTTATCATCATTATTACCTGTACGAAATGCGATGGTACGCTAACGTGTTGTCTATGTGTGTGTGCAGGAACATCGCAGCTCTCAAATGCCGATGGAGATGGAAGATGACTCGACGTCTGTGAGGTCGGCCGACACGCCGGACATCAAGAGTGAGTACTGCATTTGTTATTTATTAGCATTGTTGCACTACACGGGTATTGTAAATGCTAAATTGAGTCGCTTTATTTGTTTTGTCTTCATGGCCACGGTCAGAATTTTTAGCCCACCCGACCTTTTTGGTAGGAAAAACAAATTGTACCTTTCAAGGATAGTTTTATATGTTCCAGTGATGGATAACAGTGTGTGCAAATATCAATTATTATATTTTAATAAATAGCAGGGTACAGTGTTATTACGGCAAACTCATTTACTTTCTTTTGAATACTTCACATCTATTAATGTCTCACATCATCTTTAAAATGACCCACGATGATACCCAAGAAATGTTAAGTTTGTATTTTCCATCGGTCCAGTGTCGGAGGCCGAGCCTCTCCCCGGCGCCGCCGCGTCGACCGCCCCCGGCCGCGCGCCGCCCTCCCCGCGCGCCGCCGAGACCGCCCCCACACCCGCCGCAGCCGCCCCCGCCCCCGCCGCCACCGTCACCCCCGCGCCCGCACCCGCACCCGCACCCTCAGCGCCCGCACCACCCACCGTACCCGCCGCCGCCAAGCGGCCTCATGACGACGAACACGCCGCTGATAGGAAACAGCCGGTGAGTGTCACCTTATCCATCCATCACGATTGCATTTATTTGAAAGTTTATTCACTTTGCACGTATGTGAAATGCTCGTGCTCGTGAAATATTGTCGCGTGTGCGCGCGTGTGAAGGAAATAATAATGTAAAAACACTGCATATTGTTTCAACTTGAACGATGAAAAAATGTGCCAATATGTATTACAGGCGCCGAAAAAGGAAAAGGGCCCCGCGCCCCCGCCGCCGGCGTCGCCCGCGACCGTCGCGCCGCCCTCGCCGTTCGCCGCGCACTCCCCCCCGCAGTCCGCGCCGCCGCCGGCAACGCCCCCGTCCGCCGCGCAGTCCCCCGCCGCCTCCACGCCGTCGTCGCAGTCATCACAGTCCCCGTCCTCGCCGTCCAGTCAAGTGTCCAGCGTGGCGAGGAACAGGAAGCAGCCGGCGCCGCCCCCGCCGCCCGTGGCGCCCTCCGCCCCCGCGCCTGCCACTAGTCCCGCTAGCGCCGCTGCCAACAATGTGGCCGTCAACACCGCGGCCGCTGGCAAGCAAATTGTTGATCAGGTATGTCGTGGCTAGCTTGATGTTCGTATGTTATGTTATATGATGTATATATCGGCTTTTAGCCGATAAGTAGTATTGATGAGAGAAATTGTTGTTGGTATTTGTTCATCAATTTACACCTAACCTAATGGATTTATAATTAACGTTAACTTTCACAGGTATGCAGAGAAGCGGAGAAAATGGTAGAACAGAAAACCGGCAAGTCACCGGAGAGAATAGATGTTAACGACAAAGATGCCAAACCAAAGCAAGACAAGAGTGCACACAATGACGTGGAACACAGGAAAAACGGTGAAGCCATTCGGAACACTGAGAATAAAGTCAGCACGGAAGTCAACAGACTGAATCAGGAGTTCAAGCGAACAAGCTCTGAAATCAGTAAATCTAGCATAGAACTGAACAGGCACAGCGAAAAGTCTGATGTAAATAGATCTAATGTGGAACTGAGCAAGACTAGCTTGATTAGCAAGCGAGCGAGCGCAGAAATCAACAGACTGAGCGCTGAGTTGTCGAAAGCGAGCGCAGAGATCCACAAATCCAGCGCTGAGGTGAACAGGATGATCGCTGAGGTCCGGAAGGCCGTCGACGAGAGGTCAAGGTCCACCTCCACCGATGACGTCGGCGGTGGTGATGTGAAACGTGTCAGTGCAGAAGTGAGTAGGTTAGAGAGGGACAGCGCGCGCTCCCGCTCAGTGGACGACAAGGACAGATCTAGTGTTGAAGTGTTGAGGGTTAGGAAGGACTATTCGAGGTCGAGTTCCATCGAAGAGAAGGATGTGGGAGTAAAGGAACCGACTAGGATGCAGAATTCTGTTGAAATCAGGCCTGTGACGGTGAGTTGAGCTTTTATTGGTATGGTATTGATTATCGGTCTGTTTCACGTCATGTTGGATGATCCTCTCAGTCTTATATAGGAATATTTTCGAAACTCAAAAAGAATTTGTTAGGTTGTAGTGTCTTCAATGTAGCGCTCGTCAATGTTTTCGACCTTTTTGAACTACAGCCCTAATTAAAACACAAGTGTACAGAATAATGCTGGGTACCCAGTGTTGTCTTTTCCCGATTTTTATAAGGGCCGACTTCGACCAAAGCACAAAAGAGCGGATCTTTAGTACCTGGCTTCAACCCATTAATGACCCTCTACAAAGCACTCTTGAGGAGGCCTAGGGCTTCCTAAATGGTTTAACGAATGTTATCTTACGTTACTAACGGGGACTGTAGGTTTTACGTGCCCTCCGTAGCATGTTAACGCATCAATTGCCGACCGCAACAATGCTTAACATCGTCGATCACGTAAGATCGACATAAGTCAGTCTAGCCAGTCTATTACCAGAATACAACATCTCCGTTTGTTCTGTTCAGCCGCCGCCCCGCAGTACTCTGGCGCAGCAGGCGGTGACGGTGGTGGCGGTGAGCGCCGAGCCCAACTCGCTGGCGGCCGCGCCCGCCGGCCTCGTCACCGTCACCACCACGCACCCGCCCGTCTTGAACACCGCCGCGCCGGTGAGTACACACACACATACACACACACACACACACACACACACACACATACACATATACATACCACGAAATTAAAAATGTAATCTTAAAATAAAATTTAAAAAATCCCCGGTAATTTGATTTACACTAAATATAGCTAAAAACACTGGATAAAATAACTAGACGAAATCGTTTCAGCCGTTTGGGAGCTACGATGCCACAGACAGACTCACAGATACACATAAACAGAGACACGTCAAATTTATAAAACCCCCTATTTTTTCGTCGGGGGTTAAAAAAATGATACACTTATGCACGTAACTTTTTTATCTAGCACCACACTACACCATCCCATATTTTTATTAACTATTCGCGAATCAACTGACAATCCACCTGATGGTACGTCACTGTCCCCATGAACGTCAATAACATCAAAAAACCGATCAATCACCGATGCTCTGCTGACCAACTGTGAGAGAGAGAAATAAAAAATGTACTGGGTCTCAATACTTCAGCCGGAACACAATGAGCGTTTAACAACTGACTCAAACAAGAGCGTGGAACATAGGGGTGGAATGGTAGCCAGACAGGTTCTATGAATAGATAATAATACCAGTACCTGTATATTAGTAACTTTATTATTATATCGATTTATGTGAAATCTTATCTAATCTATCTAATACCTTTAAACGAGCAATTCTTGTTTGTATATAATTGGAATCTCGGAATCGGCTCCAACGATTTTCATGAAATTTAGTATACAGGGGGTTTCGGGGGCGATAAATCGATCTAGCTATAATTTTTAGAAAATGTTGTTTTATCGGTGTTTTCAGGCAATGATAAACTTCTACATTATACTCTTCCTGACATCTATTGGCAAGTAGCAATACTAAAGCTACTTCAGTAAATGGCGTTGTTAAGCAACACTAAACCGAGCAAAGCTCGGTCATCCGGGTACTGTTAAGCTTAATAGCAGACCAGTTTTTGTTACCTCTTACGATACCCTAGGTAGAGGGGTCAGTATTCGAACAGTCGGATCATTCACAGTCACGCATCGCTGTATATATTACAATACTGTAATGTAATTGATCGATGTGGTATGTCGGCAGCTGCCGCCGAACGCGGTGACGATCTCGACGACGCCGCCCATAGCGGACGAGGTGGTGATAGTGGGCGCCGGCTCCTCCTCCGACGACGACTGCTTCGCGCCCTCCTCGCTCGACTCGCTCGACTGCACTAGCTCCTACACCGGTGAGTGTCGTATTACCCGCATCGTCAACTATCCACCGTGTTGACAACACCACGTTATACTAAAGGTCGCTGCATACGTAACGTGGACGGGACGTGGACAGGACATAAATATACGTGCGTGCTCCGTTCCCGTCCCGTCCGTGCTTCCGTGGCGTATGCGTTATCGTTTACATTTTCTATGAAACGATGTTTCCAAAATTTCACGTCCCATCCCGTACGGGGTAAAAACATGTTACGTATGCATCGATATGTAATCGGCCGATACTTTGATCGGGTTCGTAGTCAGTATAGGGAGGTATGTATCTGTACTGATTACGAACCAGATCAAATTATCGGCCGATTTAAAGTGTGCAGTCTGCGGGGACTCTTATTTTGATTTTGTTTTGTATCACTTGTATAAGGGCCACTAGAACTGTAATATAAACTGCAGACTGGCTTATATTTTGGCAGGATTTAAGTTTGTACATAATTTAAGTATTCTTTGGTAAATAAAATAAACTATGTACAAATACATTCGGTGTTAACTACCGGCAACTAACCTCAATTGATTCGCGGATTAATCCGGGAATTTCAGATACACTAATAGAGACAGAATATGATTCCTAAAAAATGTTTTTAAGTTCTATTATACATTGTTACTTAAGTGCCCCCTAATTCAAAATTGTGAAGAAATATTACATGGTAAAGAAAAAATTGCCTATTAGTTTTTTTTACAGTACAGATAATAATGTTCCATTGCCGTTACAGAAAAGACTCGTGGTAGAAGATTGGACAGCAGCGAAGTGTTGATACTGAGCCCCGGCGCCACCGGGGACTCGGGAGTGTTCGATGACAGCGTCTCCAACGGACTTAATTTGGTAAATAGGATTTAACGTTATGAAATAAGGTGTCGAATGTATTCATCTGTATATCTATTAGCAGTTTAACAAACGTTACTGTGTTGGAAACATGAAAATTATAGGAATTTATACAAAAATCCTTAATGAGAAATATAATACATATTTTAATGTCTATGAATTAGAAATGACGCTTGTAGCGGGACGTAATTTCGTTTCCTTGACATTATTGCTTAATGTTTTTAATTACTTTTCGTAGCGTGATTTTATCGTAGTAAAATTTTAATTTTGAACCTTATTCGATGTAATATTGTTTGGTATCGCAGGACACGTCTCACGTGTCGGTGGTGACGGTGGGCGCGGAGGAGGTGCGCGTGCGCGACTCGGCCGCTACGCACATTGCGTTGCCGCACCCGCATGGCCACGGGCACGCGCACGCGCACGCACACGGGCACGGTCCGACGCACGCGCACGACCAGCGGCTCAGCCCCGATAGCTTCGAGAGGTTAGTGGGGTGTGCTATATATCATGTACAGTACGGCCGACGTATCTTGCGTATTATGTCTCAGTCACACGTTAGCATGTTCGTGTCGCTATCTCTGTCTTACATGCACTAAAGTTCGCAAAGCCTATATTCAGATGCGCCAAGATACGTCGGCCGTACTGTACATATAGGAAGTTTTTAAGGATGATTTTTTTAATTTATTTTATTTATTTAGCCTGCAAACGAGCTGATGATCCAGTTGTTGGTAAGTGGCTTTCGTCGCCCATGGACATCAGCAACACCATAGGAATCAATCACTAATGCGTTGAATGCGAATGCAAGAACTAGCTCTCAAGCCTCCAACTAGATCACAACGAGTCATTGATCTTTCGTAGACTACTGTGACACACGCTGGATGAACCCGCCAGTCTATATAAAATTTTATATGCCATGTCTGAATGAAATTACGACAAGCGGATGTATAAAATTTGCATATCTACCTCTTTTATACTCGTTCCACCATCCACCATCCAGCAGTGATATTGTATTGTTACAGAGGTTCTCAATCGGACAGCGGATCGGTGGCGTCGGATCGGTCGCGGCGCGCGGCCGACGCGGACTCGCTGGCCACCACCGCCACCACGGCGTCCCACGACTCCAACCATCTCGCGCTCAACGGCTCGGCGAGGTTCGTGCTCAACTATTAGCACTAGCGTAAAGAACCGACACCGCGAACCCGATGCTTGCGCAATGAACTGTTGCCGATTGGCAACTGTTTTCAGTGCATTCAGTCGATTTTGAAAAGAGAACGGTGGCTCGATTTTGAAAATAAAACCTGCCGGTGTGACACAAGTTTTGTTCGCGATGTCTGTTCTGGTACTTTAGTGATTGTCACTTAACGCTTTAGACCGCAGATGTGGCCGACAGAATGAAAATCTTCTGTTGTAGCGAAGGAACCGCCAAGGTTATCGTTCAACGTGTTACGGTATTAACTAGGCCACGCCCCTTTTAGCGTGCTAACTGTTGGCCACACCTCTGTGATGTTTGTTTTATATTTAACATAGCTCCATAGTCCTACAAATGAGTTCTTCAATAAACGTTGTTTTTTTTTCAGAATAAACACGGATAGCCAAGGTCTGGACAACGGTGAGCAGGTGGTCCTCAGGCGGAAGAATGTAGATGGACAGCCCACCAACAGAATGCAAAGGTACACAATATGTATATGATAATTACATTGAATAAATATATCAATTAACAATTTTTGTGATTGGTTTATATTGTGAAGGCGTTAGTGATATCTATTGAAAATAAATAAACAAATATAAAGTAATTTAAAGTAGTTTTAGCTGTATTCATTCACTAAGCACTCGTACACCACTACTTTGTCTCTTTATTAAAGTGTCCTCTTCCCTAAGGTTGCCTGGAAGAAATCGCTTCTTAAGCCTGTTGTACCATTATATCTATTAATAGTATAAGATGTTACTGTATATTGGTGTACAATAAAGAGTTGTTGTTGTTGTAATTTCGCCCGGGAAGTTCATTAAATAAATCCATTACTTTTTTTATTTAACTTAAGTAAGTTAGTTTTTAATCATCTCAGGTCCAAAGAAGATATCCACATGGCGAATCTGAAGAAGAAGACGCGGAAACGCACGAGAAAGTTCGAGATAGATGGCGTCGTCGTCACCACTACCACGTCCAAGGTAATGATTGTTGATAACGAACAAGTGCGTCAGAATAGAATAGAAAAATATTTATTTCTTCAAGTTAATACTGCATTACAAGTAGGAGATATTCTTACACTATGCTAAAATGGCATTCACGATCTCGAGCGGCTTATGCACCACGCCATCATGACGCCATTCAATATAGGCCTTGCTGGGAGCGGACTAGAGGCTAGAATACTTACCTCAATGCCATGCCGGCAGGACATGGTGCTTGGTTGGACGTCAGACCTCGTAACATTTGTCTTCTGTGTTCTTTCTCTCTCTCTCCCTCCCTCTCTATCTATCTCTCTCCCTCCCTATCTATCTCTCTCCCTCCCTCCTTCCCTCCCCCCAGTAAATAAGTCGTCTCAGCGCCGTCCAGAGACATCAGTTACCCTAAATGTTCCTGATAGTGTCGACGCGACGTGTATGTTGTGTGTGTGCGGCAGGTCATATGGGGCGACGAGGAGAGCGGGCGCACGTGGGACGACCACGCGCTGCGCAAGCAGGAGCTGCGGGAGATCAAGATGCTGCAGAAGCAGGAGCAGAAGCAGTTCCAGGACCTCAACGCCAAGGAGCTGCAGCTGCGGGAGCAGCAGGACAAGAGGTAAGAGTGCAGTGGTTACATACATTGACAGGATAACTAATGTGAAGTGTTTAAGTGGAGTCGAAATTACAAATAGTGGTAATTTTTCGGTGCGTCACCAATATTTACACAAATATGACTGTATATGGAAAATATTTAAGAAAAACTTTTGATGTGAAGTCAGAAGGCTCGCGTCGATCCTAAGCCATCGACAAAGTTAAGCAACAGCGGACACGGTCGGTAGTTGGATAGTTGACCGCTAGTGGCAATAATTTCTTGAGCATTTCCGTTTCGGAGGGCACGTAAAGCCGTCCCTATTATTATCGTAAGATAACAGTCGTTAAACCATGTCGGTGGCCCTAGGGCGGTATGAAAACTTCCGACACTTGGGTTGGCCACTAACATGTCCACCAATCTGCACTGGCGCGCCGTGGTGGAGTATGCTCTAGGCCTCGAATGGCGAGACCCATTCTCAATGGTGGGCCATTAATAGGTTGGAGGCAACGCCCTAACATATACATATCTTCGACTAGGTTCGAAGCGGAGCACGCGTCGCTCTCCCGCGCGCACGAGGCGGACCTGGAGACGCTAGCGCGGGCGCAGCGCGCGGCCGCCGAGCGCGCCGAGCAGCAGCTGGAGGCCGAGCTGCGGCACCACGCTAAGCGGCTGCGCGCGGAGCACGAACGCGACCTGCGGCACTTCCGGGACACGCTCAAGCAGGAGTTGCGCCTGTTGAAGCAGGTTGGTTACTGACTCTACTCCTACAGGATGTTATAGGGTTACGCCGTACTCCGTTGCTTGGTGTTGGTGTAACAACTCGAAGGACCAAAGATACTGTAAGACAAGAAGTTGCACTGAAACGCATACGCAAATGTACGGCGTGACTAGTAGATAATGTATAACGATCACGCCGTATGTGTGTGTGTGCGTTTCCGTGCGTCTTCGTGTCTTACAATATCTTTGGTCCTTCGAGCTCTGTATGAATTAGTGACCTGTAAATCTACGGTGCATTGAGCTGAGCTACAGTAAAGTAGTATATTATGGCAATAAAGATTTTACATTTTAGATTTTAAAATTAGATTTTAAAACTAGGACTTTAAAAAGCTGATAGATAATAACGAAATAGCATTAACGTTTTACTAAAATGCATTAACTTTCCAAGATTTGTACTCGAATAACAATAAAATCAAGACACGATTAACAAAAGCTCAACTATTGCGATCTTACGCTCGATGTTCATTCCGCAGGAAGTGGAGCTAGTCGCGAAGGAGCGGCGCAAGGAGGCGTACCGGCAGCGGCGCGCGCGGCTCGACGCCGAGCACGCGGAGCGCGAGCGCGCGTTTGTCGCCGCACTCGCGGATAGCGGGGACGGTGTGCTGCGGCGCGTGCACGAGAACCACCGCGAGCGGCAGGCGCTCGCCGACAGACAGTACCTGCAGCAGCGGCAACAGGTGGGCGTGTGTGGGTGGCGTGGTGCGAGCGTGGGTTTGGTGAATATGTGTGTGTGTGCGTGATGCAAGCGTGGATTTTTCAATACGTGCGTGTGTGCGAGCATGGGTTCGTGGATACGGGTGCGTGTTCGTGAATACGTTGGGGTTTTCGTGTTTACGTGCGTAGTGCGACCGTGTGTGAACGGGCGTGTGTTCATGAGTATGTTCATCTGTTTGGAATACGTCTAAATCGTATGGTCGTGAATACGTCTCGAAGTCATTCATTTTTACATGCGAATATGTATAGGTTTAGGGTGAGACCAAACGAGCGTATAGAAAGCTGCCAGTCGTGAAAAATGAGTCGAGTGCATTCGGTTTCATACTAAAGTCCTGTTTGTACCACACGGCGACGCAAAATGAGTTTTTACTTTAGTATGAATACGTCTCATTTCACGCAACTCACAGTTCAAAAAATACGCTCGTTTGGCCTCACCCTTAAGGAACTAGCGGACGTATGTAGAGCAGTTGATCTATTGAGGTTAATTTGTTATGTTTGTACGTGACTATCGAAACATATCTAGGGCGTCGTTTACAAGTTTCTTTTTCTTCCTTTTTTTTGTAACTTAACCCTCTACGTCCGCTGTTCGCAGATCATGCGCACGCGCGAGGCGGCGCTGTGGGAGCTGGAAGAGAAGCAGATCCACGAGCGGCACCAGCTGGCCAAGCGGCAGCTCAAGGACGAGTTCCTGCTGCGCCGCCACCAAATGCTCGTGCGGCACGACAAGGAGCTCGAGCAGATTAAACGGTGAGGGGTGAGGGGAGCGGTGTTATGCTGATGATCATTTGTCAGTCAACTAGCGATTTGTACTTTATGTCAGTAGCCGGACGATAATAACAAGCAGACGCGCAACCCGATGGTAAGTGGTCCATTGCTTATTGATATCAGAAAGATAAAATAGAAAGAAAAGAAAGAAAGAAGCTTCCACCCCCAGCCGTAATGCGAGACTAGCCGAAAGGGGTCTTTGTTTTGATATGAAAACTCTATAACGACGTTGTGGAGTTGGAATTACTTTGCAACATTTTTGCATCAATATTGCATGCCACAAAAAAACAGGTTAAGCTGAGTAGAGTTCTTAAAGGTCGAAGTTGGTCAGACTAAAAATTTAAAAATAAAATAAAACAGCTTGAGTTCAATACGAAACGAAACGAGACAATATGTCGTAGACAAGTTTCACTTCTTACGAGCGTGCGTACACGAATAGGTGAACATGTTTTTTGAAACCAACTTCCCTCTTCACAGTAAGAACAGCCGCAAGGAGGAGGAGCTGGCCAAGTGTCAGGCGCTGGAGAAGCGCTCGCTGCCGAAGCGGATCCGCGCGGAGCAGAAGGCGCGAGAGATGATGTTCCGCGAGTCGCTGCGGATTGGCGCCGCGCCGCACCACCACGACGACGAACGCGAGCGGCTCAAGAAGGTGCGTGTAGCGGCTATATTAATGGCAAAAATAATTTTTTATTTATTTAAAATAGCAAATAAAGCAATATGTAAGAGCCTTTATACTTCCAGTATCAGTTTTAAGTTGATCGGTTGTATTTTTATCCTACTCGAAGGACCAAAATATCAGCTAACTTGTTAGTTAACGTATTTTATTTTGGTAAATAAGTTCGATAACCTTTAAAAGATTGTTTAGCGAGTTGATTGGTTTGTAATTTTATCCTGCTCGAAGGACCAAATTTTTTGTTTGTAAATTCAAAATGGAAATAAAATAGTATTAGACTGTACGATTGTTGCGCAGTTCTTGGAAAACGAGAAGAGACGGTATCGAGCGGAGCAGCAGCGGCTGGCCACCAAGCACGCCAAGGCCAGGGAGGAGTTGAAGGCTGCCGGAGAGGTAGGAGTTGACACTAAACATATTATAGCTTTTTAAGTTACATTGACTGTCGTCGTTCAGAAAATACAAACTTAGACAGGCGACGGTAGTGCAAAAGCATTACTGCCTTTACCAGTGACTATAGCCACGTCTTTTACTTATTGAGAGATTATAATTATGCCAAATGCTTGATAGCTTGGAGAACTAGTCTCCCGTAGGAGAGGTAGGTATTGAGCGAGGTATCCCATCATTACTCAGATAGACCTTGCATAGAAGCGTTGTCTTCCACATGGTCAAGGTACTCACTCGTATGACTCAAAGAATTCGCCAGATTCTAATGCTGCGGATACATTAGCGGAATGCGGCGAACATTCGCGCTATTACAATAAGTGGATTCAAAGAAGTCGTATTGCGACAACCCGAATATAAATATTTGTCCGCAAATGTAGCCGCAGTATATGGCGGACTTTACACTTGTAAGTTTTACTCACGTAATTAAGTTGCGGGATAAGTTAACTAATCGCGAATTTCCAAATTTAAACACATTTTGTAAGTAGCTTATCGTACTTCCGAAACTTGCGTAAATTTAACGAAAACTACTTCCAAGTTATTAATTGAATTATCATTTACTTTTATTATGGAATATTAATAATAAATAGACTGGTCCAGCACTTCTCTTATGTTTATTATTGTTAAAAATGTGCTGGTTACTACTTACTGGTTAGATGATCACTGTGCGTGTAATGTATCTAGAGTTCGGATAAGTAACCTTGCATCACAATTTTAGGAGGCAGAAATGATAATACCGAATCACGTACATAAACCATGGTTATTCCGTGTGAGATACTAAAGGCGACTGTCTGCGAGGGGTGAGCGCAGGGGCAGCCGACTCTTGATTACAATCCAAAATAATTATATTGTCGCTACAAAACTTATCGTTACATAATTAACATTGTACGCCCATAATGGGCAGGACGTAGCGATAACATTTCTAAAACTGTACCACACCTGTTTGCCAACTGTCCACAATAAAGTATTTGATTTGTTTTGGAGTGTAATAGCAACCTATAGCTAATGTAATGTGGTGGTGCAGGCGTTGCTCCGCGAGCTGGAGCAGTACCAGAACGAGAAGCGCAAGGCGCTGATGAGCCACGAGGGCAGCAAGATGAAGGCGGTGGAGGAGCGCTACGCCGCCGAGCTGCGCGACTGGCGCGCCACGCTCGCCGACCGCAAGCTGGTGAGTGACGCACGCACACGCACACGTACACGCACACGCACGGACATGCGTACACATTTAAGGTCGATGCATACGTAACGTGTTTTTACCACGTACGGGACGGGACGTGAAATTTTGGAAACATCGTTTCATAGAAAATGTAAACGATAGCGCATACGCCACGGCACGGACGGAACTGGAACAGGGCACGCACGTATATTTATGCCCTGTTCACGTTACGTATGCATCGACATTTACACGGAGAGAGAGAGACATCTGCAGATAGAGCAGAACGTACACAAACCAAAGGAGTTAGGTATACAGGGCTTGATTAAAAAACGTGCCGTAATGGTTTCTCTTACGTTATTAGCAAAATTAAATGCTTACCCTATGCATTGATAACACAAACATTGTGTTACATCAAACATTATGAATCTTTTTAATATCTTTCTCTGCATACCTAACTCTTTTGCTGACTGTTAACGCACTGACACGCGTAGACACACGCACACATATACATACACCGCAAAGAGAGACAGAGACGGAAGGGAGAACATTACCTAATAATTATGGAGTACGTCAATAATTATCACAGATGCATTAATATCAAAATTAATGTACAGTGCAAAACTGTTTACGCCTTTTTCTACGATCGCAATATACGATTATACATGAAAAACAATGCAACAAACATAATAACCACGATATGTTACACAATTTAACTCCAATTACAGTCAATCTGGGTAACTTTGTATTTCATTGTAAATTGTGAAATAGTTGTCAATAAACTTATCTTGTTTAAGTATTCACATGTAACTTAATTTTTCTTGAAGCTTCCCGCCAGAGTAGTACATTGAAATTCAAAGTTACCCAGGTTGCCTGTTCATATTGTAAATATTATTTTAAATTCGTCTCGTGTACATTTTAATGTCTAACTATATGAACATTGTTCTGGTCTCAGTATTGCATGTGTGGATGAATGCATTGTGCATGCATATAATTAGCTATAGACGGGCTATATTGACGGAAAGGGGTATTTTATAGTTACAGTTACTGATCAAGTGGTGATTGGTAAACTACACACAGTCGTAAGAAGATAAGGGATATCCCTCAGACATGAAGGTTTTGTCGTTTTACAGAAGTGAGAGCGATGATAAAATTTATTCATATAAATCGATAATCGTACTTTCTTATGGGATTAGTGATTCCGTCAATATACCTCAATAGCATTGTACAGTGAGCCCACAGCATGGTTGCCTTAGACTAATATTGTATGCGTTAGTGGCATGCTTCATGGTTTGGTGTCGCGGTGGCGGGTTATCGAAGATAGACCTTATGGTTTAGGTGCGATGGACGATTTTTCTGAGGCAGATTTTCGTTTGAGATTGGGTGGATTTGAAGTGCGTTCGATTTGTTTATTATACAATTCAGCTCATAATAACAATACATAAAGTTGATAAAAATCGAAAGCACTTCACTCGAAGTCTAATCAGGTGACACACACCGAACACGGGGCACGGATGCGAGTACACAGTATACCTATATGTTTGTGCCGTCCCGCGATCTGACGCGGCGCTAACACGTCCCGTTTTATACGAACAGAGCCTAATAAACACGTTCGAGAAACAGCTGGACGACCACGAGAAGAAGTACGGGCGGCCGGTGCCGGACCGCGCCGCGTACCTGCAGGCGCCGTGGCCGCAGAACGTACTGCAACACGTGCTGTCCGCGTACCAGCAGCGCAACTCGTTCATGGGCTCGCTGTCTCGCTCGCGCACCAGCCTCAACCTCATCACGAACACGCCCAACATGGACCGGCGGCGGAGCGTCAGCCCCACCAATGACTATCGGATGACTAAATCGGCCGCCACTAGCGCGACAAATACGACGAAGCGCGACAAGCTGAAGCAGCAGCGCTACGGATCAACTTCGAACCTGAAACTCGCTTCGGAGAAGATATCCGGCTTCTCGGTGTTCAGCGGCAGCGACATCAAACGCGAGCCGATCATGGCTTACGGGAACGACGTGCCGGGCAGAACGATCGAGGAGGAGCCGCGGAGGAGTCTAGAACGATCGAAGCCGGTCAGCCGCGTGCCGGCGGCGGCCCGTACTAACAAGAACAAACTCAACCGGCAGAGTCTGAGCGAGCACCTGTTCAAGCAGCTAAATCCGCCGGAGACGTCGATGAAGAGGAGCATCTCTCAGCAGAGCTTGAAGCAGGACGTCTGCATGGAGGCCGTCGTGATCGACCTGCCCTCCATCGAGGGGAAGTACGATACGTACAAGAGCGCGGACAGCGGCGCCTCCCACGATAGCGGCGAGTACGACACCAAGTACTTCAGCCGGTGGGGCGCGGTCCGCGGCTCCAATAGCTACTCCAACTCTGACTTGCCCGTCTCACAACTCTCCACGTACAATTTAAAGGAGACTCTCGCCGTCGAAAAGAGTGGACAGACCGATTCTAAGGCCTAGAAATGTGTATACGCGAGCTGGTTTGGTATCGCAACGATCGAAACGTTTGTGGCGACTTTTCGTTACTCTACAAGAGATGGCGCCACGTGTTTAATGAAATCCGGGGTCACCACTTTGGCAAAGGGAGACAAGCCATAAGGAATTGTGGTCATAGTTTCAGGTTAATCACGCTCCGTTGGTATTGAATTTAACAGGAATTACGAAAACGTATTTATTTTTCGCACGAAGCAAAATAATGGCATTATTTCTTTTCGTGTAGCGAAAAGTCGCCCTTCGATTTGATCCAAAATTATTCATGGTTAAATTGGATCCTTACGTTTCTCGGTAATAAAGTTTGTATTTTATATCTTCAACCCCCGTCGCCGGTATGTTTCCACTTTGTTCTTTACACCAAATTGAATAAGGTATGTTTTATGCGCTTGTGGACATAATAATCGATACTCGAAAAGACCATCGTCAAATGTTGATTGAATTTAAAATTTTCCTTCTTTCCCAAAATAATCATTCATACGTTTTCTTACATCAGTTTCCACTATGTAATTCAGTATTTTACCTAGCACGTGCTTAACGAATCGAAACATTTACACCAATTTTATATAAACTATTGTATATTTCTCTTTTATTATACCTATATCGCATAAGACGAGCAACTCTGTCCAAAAAAAAATACTGTCCAATAAAATTAAATACTGACGCCGTGATGCTTGAACAGTGGGATCCAATATTTTTACTATAACCACCGTCTTAATTTCTTGTGATTAATATTGCTCAGTGTAAATAAATATTTTCGGGCGACTTGGCGGCTGGCGACATTGTTTTTAGTCCACTATTTATTCTTACACAGCTCAATTTTTCGTGTGAAAATTGAAAAGGTTTTATTAAAAGAAAGTTTTCTGGGATATCGCCAAAGTATTGTTCCTTATTGAAGCCAAATATTTGATAAAATCCTTGCCATTGACATATATGCTTCCTAAAGTGAGACTATAATAACTATAACATTCCCTTTATTATATTATTATATGATAAATTGTTATTATTATTAATTATATCAAAATGACATTGAGCTTGTAATCAAATATGTCACAAATAATTTTATAATAATTTTGAAATAAAATGTCATTTTATAAAATGTGTCTGTTTAGTAATAGTTGTTTCAAGTGCCTTTTCAATATTACGTGCCATATAGCGACGTTTTATTATAAAATATTTTAATTGGATTTTCATAGGGCGGACTTTAATTTATAAGTGAAAATTTATTTAAAGACATATCTATCAAATTAGTTAGATTGGTGCTTGTTTATCTAACAATTAGCATTTATTTTTAATTTAATAATAATATAGTTGCCAAATTAGTATCGTTTTTCGTGAAAGCCAATAAAATTTACAAAATTATGTTATTAAAAGTTTTATTAGGTAGGGCACGCACTCAGTACTTATTAAAACAACGGAATATTGAATTCAAAAAAAATAAATTAAATAACTCTTCGGAAAATTACATTTTGGTACATTTAATAACTGGTCATGATATGTACAAGCTTTAAAAGATTGTAAGAAAAACTTGTTCATTATCATTCGTTCACTTGTCTTTTTCTTTTTTTTTCGATCAGTTCATCAATCAATATGTTCACCTACTTATTTAAGAATAAGTGTGTTCCATGTTACAAATTTTGTTGATATTCTGAATAATTTTTAAAATTACCATTAGATTGTAAATTATTGTGTAGATTTTGTAAGTTTGTAAGGTTTTGTAGTAATTTTATTGTATGTAGTTTTATATTAAATTATGTTAATAAAAGGCCTTACATACTGAAATATTTGTTAACAATTGTTAATTTTATACAATGGGTCGGTTTATTTGAAATTTGATTGCCTAAATTGATTTTGTTCACAAAGCATTTGCAATATGCTTTGCTGAATATGTCTACTCTTAAGACTTGCGTGAAGCGTAAAGTTAGTGCCAAAGTTTAAGCAGATAATATTATAAACAGGAATAAAAACTAGTTGTATAATTTGGGTACTAAATTATTATTTAAAAACACTTTTGTATAGTTTAAATATGATTTGAATGTCATTTTAGCAATATCAAACCAAGTTAGAGACATAGGAAACGGCTGATAAATATAATTTTGAACTTTTCTACGCAAGTATGATACATACGAATATTATCATACGTCTATAGTATATCTGCCTACGTGTTTATACATTGAAGTATTATTACTAGCGTATAGAACCGACATCGCGAAAGCCATGTGTGCCCAATGCATTGGCGCCACGTGGATTCAATCTTCAATGGATTCGTTCGATTTTGAAAGGAGAACGGGGGTTCAATTTTGAAAATCGAACCTCCAGGCGGGACACACATTTTGTTCGAGATGTCTGTTCTATGACATTATACTTCAATGTGTTCATACTACTTATTATAGTTGGCGGCACGGACGTTGAGCGCTCGGCGAAAAACTTCGCGCATCGTAAACTTGAGGTGAAATTAAACGGTCATTCAGTTGTCGCAAGACGTGACCGCACGCTCAGAGAACGAATTACGACAAGCGCTGCTCTAACGTCACTTGACGGGCCAATCACATTGCACGACATGACGCAGGCCGCTCCCACCAACGCCCACAGTGACCCATACCGTACCTTATGTCATACCGCCAAATTTTCCCTAAAATCGCTTCTGCGCAGGTAGGTCTCAGCGCTCAAGATCCGTGCCGCATACTATACGTATTAATACATAACATTTGGTAATGTAAGGCTGTAAAATTTCCATCTATTTATATTGCCATTTTTAGGCTGATTATGCAATAGTAAGAACAATTTATAAAGTTATAATTGCCAATAATAATAATATATAACCATTCCATTTGAACTTTGTCTGATAAGTCAGTATTGTTTATTTTGTGTTTGGATTTGTTTAAATATTGAATTATTTTTAAGTTAATCACATATGTATTTAACTTTTAGTTTATGCACAAGTTAACCAGCTTATCACGTAAATGGTGGTAATGAATGTTACGAGTATTTTAATAATTCATTGTATTTTTCCATTTTCAAATTTTTCGTTCATTCCATCAACTTGCAAAACTTTTTCTTTTTTAAAATATGTCTGAATGAACATGTTTATCCATATCTTATCTGTAGGAGTTGGATTAACTCGAATCATTGTCTTAAAATTAACGTATTTAACGCGCCAGTAATATTATTCAGTTTTATTCTATTTGCTGTTCCATTCGCTTTAGCTTATAAATTTTACGCGATATTATACTAACTTTGTAGCGATATTATTTTTTATTTACTTAATTGTATGGTTGTAACCCGTAGCATGCCGGGAGAGGCCGCGACCGCGTTGCTCCACTGAGTGGTTTTTTCATGAAAATTCTACTTATGCTTGTTAGCGGTGTAATGTAAATTAACGCAAATAAAAATATAAACACGATTGTAAATAAAGATGTTACGTTTTAATTTTTTTGCTTTTTCATTTTTTATGGTGGCGGTGAATTAGATAATGTGCTTTAAAATAATGCACTGATTTTTTCCAAAAAAAATCTGTTTTTTTTCGGTACTTAATTTTATAGTAGAGAGCAGACAATTTTTGTAAATTTTTAAGATTTTTTTTCTACAACTGACACAAAATATTATACAGTAACTACTAGTGGTTAGTGACGTCACGATCTTAACTACCAAGTTGTGCTCTCGATATTTTTAAATATTTTTTTCAAATGGTCTATTGCTGTTCGGTCTTATAGCATTTAATGTTTGGAATCGATGAGATCTTTTCATCGCTACGGACTTTTGAAACCTTTTGTAACATCGTATAGAACAGGATAATCTAAATTACAAAACAGTCTTTCGTATACTTAACAGTCGTTTGGGGCTGCGCAATGCATGTTGATTGTATTAAACGTTTCGGCGTCTTAGTTTTGCATGTTTCAGTGCGTTTTTCTAGTCAAAGCGTTATTAAATATGCACGCGATGCCAATTAGCCTTTAAAGGACCTTAAAACTGTTTGTTATTTAGTAAATGTGTGATACAAATCTGATCAGATTACGGATAGAATAGTGATCAGAGAAAAGTGTTGTGAGCAAGCATTAAAATAATGAGTAGAAAAGTTATTTTTTTTTATTGTACCTTTAAAAAATGCATGAGTAAATAAAAATTTTTAGTAGAAGAAAACTTTCTTCAAATGCATGATAGGTATCCGATATAGACATATCCTTTTCATACAGCAAATATTCATTCGCATGGTTTGTGTTGGAAAATTGCTATTTTTATGCATTGAAAAAAAGGTATATTTTTTAATTACTAATCGTCGCTTAGGGAACAATACCGCGGAAGTTAAATTTGACTAGTTTTCAGGAGAGACAAAAAACTGATTTATATCTTTTAAATACTTCAAACAAGTGTACTAAATACATATATAGGTATATAATAGGATCAATTATGATGTTACAAGTAAAAATATGTGTTTTTAATAGTGTATAAGTATCGAGAAAATCTATCCAATGAAGTATAAAACGTCAATTCACCAATTTTCGACTTACGCGGTATTGTTACCTAAGCGACGTAATGTGAATTTTCGATTATATTATTCTATTAAAATTACAAGAGTAACATGTAATTTCACAACGCACTAGTTAAATTATTAAAGACATTGCTTGAGACTCATGCTGTTTACAATGATTAATAAAATCGTGTGCGCAATTAATAATTCGGTTTTTGGTAACGCCTAACAAAGTCGCTGGACACTGACTGCCGACGGTGGACTGTAGCATGGTATGTCAATTTTATATTATAATACCACAGACTTAAAAAAGAACCAGACGGATTGTTCGCAACAAATTCTGTGAAACATTCTTAGTAATACCAACTACTCTAAACTACTCTATTCGTACAAGTATCCCACGCACACATTGACACCATGCTGTTATTAATCGGCCGCCATTACCGCGTCGGACCGCACTAAAAATTACGCACACATCGTAAGCGGGTGGCGTCATTCTCGATAAGACAAGGTAACGTCTGGTTCTTTTTAAAGTCTGTGTATAATACTAACTATCGTACATCTCTATTGTATAGACACATTTTTACTAACTTGTATTATACAAATTACAATTCGTAAGTTTGTACAGTCACTTCTACTTTGTAAATAAAAACTGTATTTTTTAAAATTGGAATTTTATCTATGTGGATGTGTCGCCTATAACTTTTTTTTTGTAATGTCAAACAGGCTTTGGAGGAAGAGTTCACTACCCAATTAGAGGAACAAGAGAGACTGGCGGCCAACGCGCGCCTCCCTCCCCCTCCCCCCAGCATGCCCCAACACAGTTCTACATTACATTCGTCTAGAACCAGCTTAGCTTCAAGCCATTACGACTAACACTTAGAAAACTTTAGTATAGTTAACTTATGTCAACTGTCAAATTTACCGCCAAATGCGAGGTGCGTTCCGATACACGCTCCCACTTTGAATGAATAACGTTTAAGTGTAAATAAGGCGTATGTGTTCTTATTAAATTATAATCGTGCTACAATTAAGTTAAAACGGATATCGAATAGGACTTGTAAGTATTATCCTACACACCACAATATGTTAGTGTACAAAATATCAAGTTTAAGTATTCTGAAACTATTTAAAGTTAGCGTGAGTCTGCGTTAAAGAATTTGTTTTTGTACATTATGATATGGCTGTATGTAGGAGTTATGTTTGTGTTGAAAATGAAATAAGAAATTAGCGCCAAAATTTAAACGTGGAAAAGAAACACGCGGGAAGCCAATGCTCTGTAAGATCGAAATGCGAGGTCATCTACTATATAAATATATTAAAATTAACGCTCAATGATAATATTACTAATGTAATTTAATAATAAAATGAAATGAACCCAAATTCAAAATGAATTTTAAATTGGGGGTGAGATATTAAAAAAATTGTAGGTTAGATATAACTAACGTGCTTAGTCGTCCATTGGCGCCAAAATATTTTTATTGAATATTGCATTTAACTTTTGCATAAAGTACTTGTAAATTTTTTGCATAAAATATTTGTAGCAGAATCGGAATGGTGGGTTCAATATTGAACTGATACTGGCCGAATAAATTAAGGTTTATGCTACCAGTTAAATGAAAGTGGCATTATCCATGATGTTTATCGAACGGTCGAATACGTATCGCCTTGAATGTAACAATTAGAAATTGAGGAATTGATCTACTTAATATATAAAAAGGTGCTTATTGCACTGTTGAGACTGCTTGCTTGTACCGCGATGGTGCTTTGATAGATTTTAGCATTGGCCAATTATTCCGAATTGTTTGAGCATAGACAAATATGACAACGAGTAACGTGGAACTGGGATGGATGATAGAAGATATTACTTTTATTATCCTATATTACTTGAATTGACATTTTCCAGTGGCTTTTGATGCGACATAATTATGTCGTTAGCTTATATGATGTTATTGTAATAAGTTTTTGAATGAAATCTTAAAAGTTGACGGATAAGAGTGTCTGTTAGCATTTAGAGCAGTATTTTTAGAGAGGGCGATAAAGCCATTTTGGGTTCGGTTCCTCAGGGGTGATGGAAGTAATAATAAGATTAGAAGGCGCTGTAATCTAATAAAAAAAACAAAGTATTATCTTTTTTATGTATTTTTTATTAGCGTATTCGTCAGGAATTGTTGGAACTCCAAGGGGGCGGTGGTTGATAAGTTAGGGAACCTGTGGTTTGGAATATATAATTAGTATAATTATATAAGTCGGAATGTCATATTTGTCTAATCAAACTAATATTGTGTATAGGGACACTGTGTGAGAATGTAGGTAAGAATAAAGAAATGAAATCGAGTCATGACGGTTTTTATGAGATTTTAAAAGAATTTGGCCTAAAAATGTTTTAGGGTCATTTCTGTAGCAAATAGCAATAATACATTTTCAATATTAGGTAATTAATTTTGGTCGTCCATTAAGATTTTTTTAACTGTAAACATATTCCATAGAATAAGTTACGATTTCCTTTCAGCTGTCCATTGAATCTGATAAGAGTTTGTTGTTTTAATTACTTTATTTAAGAATAAACAAATGTATTTTATTCATCTTAGTCAATACGCAGATATTATTGAACGAAATGAAAGATGTATATTTTGTACAGTTAAGGAAATAACAAAAGAAAAATAATGTGAAAATTTTAGTCAGCTAATAGAGAAGGTGACTGACATGTAGATATAGGTGAAAATTAATATTTTTTCATGTACAGTACCTACTTATGTATTTTATTCGTTTTAAGTACATGTGCCTACTTAATTTATGAAGACTCCCGAGATTTTTTCAGTAATTTCTGTATCGATGTATAATCGAATAGTTGTTTTTAATATTTCTTAACCGATACGCGTACCTTTCTTATTTGTACGTAATTTTTAACCTCGATACGAAGTGCTCACTAGCGCCAGGGTATGAACGATAAAAAATAAAAACTTATTTTAAAAATTAAAAGTTGTATGTTTACTACCATGTTCATTTATTATTCGAAAAAAAACTAAAAATATAGAAATTCCTTTTCCGCCATAATGTTAATTCTGTACAGTAAACCAAAGAAGAGTAACATTTCAACATTTCCGAAACATTAGGTCACTAGTCTTAATTGATGTTTGTTTGTAGTGTGAAAATTATTTTCAAACGATATTTTCCGATAATTTAAGACAACGATTACCGAACCATTAATTGAAAGAAGTATGTATTGGATTTTATATGGACGTGAGATACTGGCAGGAACATAGAAAGCCTTTGCTTATAAAATAATAATTCTTGACCAAAAATCACAGACTTCAAAATTAGGGATAACTCAAAAACTACTCGTCAGATGTCGCTCAAATTTAAGTGGGTCTGCATGACAAGCACCAGCTTTCGATTAAAAAAAGAATCTTCAAAATCGGTTCACCCAGTCGAAAGTTCCGAGGTAACACAAAAAATACAGTCGAATGAATACCTCCTCCTTTTTTGAAGTCTGTTAAAAATGGCGGGAAATCGTTCAAAATGGCGACCTATTGTATAGTATAGATGTCATATTGTTAAGTCTGCGTCCATATTTCAACCAATATTTACTTTTGATTTATTCTTCATACTTCTAAATACGCTTATTAGTCATGTGTACAAAAATGTAACCTGATCTTTAATAAACCTGTCGATCACAGTTTTTGTTATAAGTAAAACTTATTATATTAATGTGTAAGTGCTACAGTTAATAAGCACTGTTACAGATAAGAAATAAAGTATACCTAATTATTTTAATTTCATTTTGCACACTAAAAATAAATTGTTTTTAATTAGTACTGTAAAATCTATACCCTCTGAGATAAAATGTATTTATTTAAAATAGATAAATACTAATTTTAAATTTAAATTTAAAAGTCAAGGAGGTTTCGAAACCGTCACATAATTCGTTTCGTCCGAGAGCAAATCCAGTGATCGACAAGGTGAGGTATCTTACAATGAACGATAGTTTATTCCATGTACATTGAACCTACTTAGTGCATTTTGATGAGTTTTTATTTGAGATTACCGCAGTATTTTGTGAATCAATGTTATTAGTAGATATAACACGGTAGCCATAGCCATTTTTAATGTTAATCTTATTATTTTATTATTTTTTGTCTATATGAGGTAAAAAGTAAATTATTGTTACAACTTTTTGAGATATAAAGAACTTACTTTGTATTTGGTGTTTTACTAGTTTCCACTTGCCCCCTCTACATCATTCTGGCTTGTCTGAAGATCACCAATTTGGCAAAGGGAGAATACATATCAATGATATTTAAAAACTATAGATACGTCATGCCCTTACAAATCAACCAAAAAATCTGTTCCAAAAAGAGCTACAACACACAGACGTGTAGCTTTTGTTTCACTACACCAATCGCACTACAATAATAATACACGAAGGCATTTTAACGCTGTATGTAAATCTCAAGCACTTCTGACAACAACAAAACTGTGCCTATCGTCTTGTATTGACAGACGACTACGAGCAGACGAGAACAATGAACTGCTCTACAATCTTCATCTTCGGCGCGCTAGTGACATATCTGCCTCTTTTTTACTTATAATATCAAAAAAAAACATTGATACATATAGAATAAAGTGTTCTGTGTTGTCGGGCCAAAGATCCCGAGATACTGGATTGTACGACACAACTGGGTTTGCCTTGATCTGACGGCGGAATACGCGATTTGGATATTTGTGAACTTGTGACTCAATCACGCAGAAACGGCTGAATGGATTTGGATACTATTTAACACACGGATAGTTAATTTATAACCTGATTAAATTACACGATGATTTTTATCCCGGAAAATAGATATGTATAGTATTAGCGTATTCCACAAATCCGCAGCAGCGTGGTGGAGTATGCTCTAGGCCTCTTTAAGAGGTCGTCCTGAACTCCTGACCCATGCTTAGCAGTGGGCCATTAATCAAAATATCGCGGACATAGCGGATCGTGTCTGACAAGACAAAAAGAAAAAGATAAGATGCTGTTAAAGCGATTCTGGCAGGAAAAATACAGATGGATTACACGAAGAATAAATAAACTAAACTTGTCAAATTTTGACGTGAATTTGACAAAATGGACATGCTGTGTTAGGCGACTATTTGGGCGCTTTTAAAATGTAATAATTTGTAATCAAAATTATAGTTTATTCGTCTCTTTAGTCTTACACATCAAAATAATATCAAAATCAATTGGTTAGACATCAAATCCTAGATCGTAATGGCGCAGAACATGCTTGATAACCTAGGAGAGACGCTCGAAGACCGATACAAAAGATGTGGATTTTTGAATAGCATTCAACATATTGATATTTACGGAAAATTTAGGTCCAGTTATGTTGAACACAAGCTGAAGATAGACCCGCCGTTAGTGACTTCAGTTTCTAATTGTTCCCCGAAATTCACTGAACGGAACACAGATCCTCTGAAGAAAGTTTTGGAAGATAAACTCAATAAGTTATCTGTTACGACCAAGGTGTGCGGGTTGTATCCTGGGAATGATATCTTATCGAAGAAGTCTAAACGAGGCAGATGAGTAAGAGTAGGTGATGTTGTTTTCAGGACAGGTTTGTTTCGCTGAGTTAATAAAGTTTGGATATTTTAATACGGAGTGACTATTAATACGTAAAATGGATGAATAATAAGCATTATTTTTCCGAATATCGGTAATAAATTAGATTACTACGTTTTACTATCGGACGAATAAAATAACTTAGTCGTCCGACAATCTGACGAATAAAATTACTTTTTCGTCCAACTATCGGACAAATTAAAAAACTTACGCTCCCAACTCAGAGTCACGGTTACTTAAATCGCTCCTTAGTACAGAATTTGTATGGTGATTCTTTACTAAGGAGCGATTAAAGTAACCGTTAGTGACTCTCGAGTTGGGGCGTTAGTACAATAAAAATGACGTTAACGATAATTTTTTTTTACACATAAGTTAATGCTTGACCACAATCCCATTTGATGGTAAGTGGAGATGTGGTCGAAGGTGGTGAGCACATTGATAATGTACGGACGACTAAAGTTATTTTATTCGTCCGTATACCGGACGACTAGCTTCAGACGTTGTAATATGCCTATCAGTACTTAATTATACTTAATGGTGATTGTCATTTACCCAAATCGAATATGGTTTTGAACCCGGTTTCCGAAAATGGCGGTAGGTACGAATCTAATCGAAATTGGACTGAATTTCAATAATTATAGGGATTTAAGCGGCCCTTTCTGAGCAATATACAATAATCAATAAATGTAACTAGTCCAGCCATAAGTTCTGTTACAAATGAAAATGCTTTTTTTTTAAATGAAGTAATGTAATATTAATAAAATTTATACCTGCTATTTATTAAAGTCTCAGCAAAAAATAAAAAAAATATTCTATTCGAAATGGCCACCTTTGGCTTTTATACAGGCCTTTAATCTGTTTGGCCACGAATTTATGGATTTACGCACTGTTTCCAAGGGAAATTTCGCCACTGCTTGCTCCAAAGATTTTTTAAGAGACTCAATGTCGCCGTGTCGTTTAGAGCAGGCCATGTCCTCTAAAACTGACCATAATTTGAAGTCTAAAGGGTTGAGGTCTGGGTAGATGAGGGCCAGTCTTCAGCTCTTATAAAGTCCGAAACATTGGTTTCAAGCCAGGTTTGGGTAGTTCGTGCGTTGTGCAGAGTCCTGTTGGAAAGTCCACGGTATATTTTTAAAAGAGTATTGCTGAGAGGTTTCACAACATGATCCAAGACTGTATCTTGATACACTTTGGCTGAAGTTTTCACTCCTTTTTCACAAAAATGCAGTTTTGTGACTCCTTGATAAGACACGCCCCACCAAACCATCACTGTCGCAGGATGATGACCATGTTGTACCTTCCCGACCACTTGAGCAGCTTCTTTAGAACTGTGAGCGTACACTTTATCATTTTGCTTATTGTAGTGTTCTTCAATCGTGAAAATTTTTTCATCGGTAAAGAGGATATTTCTGTGCCTTTCACCTGCGTATCGCGACAGAAGGCGTTTTGATCGATCCACTCTCTTTAATTGTAAAGATTGATTTAGGGCATGTCCTGTATATCGACGATAAGCACCGAGCTTCAGGTCTTGTTTTATAATACGCGACAGAGTCCTAGCGGGAATCTTCATTTCTCACGATAAGATTTTTTGCTTCCTAATGGGGTTTCGACGAATTCTCAGCCTTTGTAGTTCTAACAGCACGCGGCCGCCCCGATCTTTTCTGGTCTTCGACAGACGAAGTGTTGTTGTATCTGTTGATTGTACGATATACGAACATACGGTTGATACCAAGCTTTTGAAGTGTCTGGAATATGACCGACGGCTCCATACCCACTTTGTGCAAGGCGATCACTGCAATCCTATTTTCTTTAACACCCCATTGCATATTGTAATTTGATAATGAACACGAAAAAGTATGTGAAATGGCGCGAAATCGAAAGAAGTTTTTAAAATAATATACGTGTTCCAAATTCAAAATAATTAAAAAGCTGAAAAAAAGAAGTTTTTATGTAACAGTATTTATGGCCAGACTAGGCAGACTAGGTACATTGTACACACCAAACTTCAACTTCACTCAGTAGCGTAGCTCGTATAGTAGTAAGATCTTTGCGACTGAACTACCGAAAAGATAATGAAAATAACGAATTGCATCGATGCATCGAACTATGTAATCAACTGCACTCTGTGGCGAACTGACTCGGTCAGCGGCGCTTGCGGCTGCGCACGACGAACGAAAGATAGGAGAAGATATTCTTGACAAATATTAAAACCCCACTTTGATTTATAATTCATTTATACTTATTCTGTCTTAATAATAAGTCACAATTTCACAATACACATACAAAAATATTTAAATTAGAAACACCTTCATCGCTAGGCGGCCACTCCGTCTTGTAAATCGTCATCTGAAACAAGATGATACAAGTAAATGAATAAATCATTTCCAATTCCCAATAAAAATTTCACGCCGGTGAGGATTGTTAATTATTGCCAGAAATCCTCACACAGGTTATAGGTTAGTTGAAATAATATTTGCTACGTTGGCGCTATAGAAATATTTTATTGAAATAATAATTTAAAGAAAATAATAGTGAAAGGAAATTAGATAGCATTAAATTTCAATTTATGCTTGAATTTTTTTTTCATTTTATGCGTAACTTATTTTACTTTACTATTGATTGTTTACTAAAAAAACTATTATTAATATTCGTCTAAAAAACTATACGTTGGTAATATCGATCAACATAAATAACTGATACTTATCGGATGTGCATGCATAGGTATATTGACTATGGTTTAACTGTGACTTGGTCCGTCTTCTTAACAAGGGCGTTTTGTACGACATGGAACCAGCTCAATATTTAAATCTGGCTATTATATAAATTATATATCGGATGCATCCCAGGAATATATGAGCTTTAAGTTTATTATCTTATTATTTTACTGGATCATAGGACCGGTCAGAGTGGCGTAAGTTAGGGGAGGCATATGTCCAGCAGTGGACCTTCAAGGGCTGATAGATAGATGGATGGAACTGTTATTAATCTTTTAAGAAACCGGAACAAAATATTTCCGATTGATGTTCAATATTTTTAACGCAATATTCTTGATCGCTACTGGATTATTTCCCTTAAGTACAAATGAACTACTAAAGCTGGCCATATACGATCAAGTATACTTGTCAAGTTTGCAGCGGACTTGATGCGGCATCCAGTAAACTTGACGGTGTATGGCCACGGTATGGCTATCTGGCTATAAAGCTATCTCATGCAAACTGGATGCCGCATCAAGTCAAACTGCAAACTTGACAAGAACACTTCATCGTGTATGGCCAGCTTAAGCCACACATTTACGAAGACTTCAAATATGAAATCAAGGATTTATTCAGGACAGGTATTAAACCTTTTTGTGTCCGGAATTTTTGGAATTCACTTTTCATTTAGTGCTGTTAGTCTGCGTATTTATTACGTAAGGTAGCCATGGAGAAGTTTATCATTTTAAAAATTAAAAAGAAAATAAGTGAAAGAATCATTAAAATAGTATCTTTAGTATTAAAAAATATTCCTGTTAGGATCATAATAAAACAATAATAAACGCTTACACACTCATACCCCCGCAGAAGGTTTTTACCTGTGTCGCGGGTGGCATGGACGACACATAGAACACATCACAAAGATCATCATAGATTGTCTTTTATTTTATCGTATATTTGAATAAGACATTTTTTACGAGGACCAGAAACTTGTAGGTGTGACGATCTCGGATAGGCAATGCACTGGCCTAATGACGTCACAGGTGAGTCGGAGAATACCTATCTCTGATTATTAGTGATAGTGTTTTGGTCTATATTTTAATCTCATTACGTTGAACATTGTATTTACATAATAAACGTCTCCATTGCGTCTACAAGCCAAAATATAACGAGCGTATGCAATGAATTAAAAAGCAGGGTAGTTTTAATAAACATTTTATTAAAAAATAACACAAAAGCATGGAGGATAGAAGGTAGGAGGGCCATATCTTTATATGAAAAATGTCCGTAAAACGCGTGCAATTATTCTACAACAGCTATGTTCGAACTTCGAATATCGCTATTTCTCAAACACTAGCGCCATTCATTAAGGGGTGGCGCTGCGGTGCGCTAGTCATGCAAACTTCCTCCGTCTACAACAGCGCCATTCTGGAATGGCCATTTTTGGAACCTCCTTCCCCTCATATGAGATGGCCCTCTTTCTACTCTATCCTCCATGCACAAAAGTAGGCAAAACCAACACAAAAGCAAGAGTTTGCTGTTTTATCTGAATTTTTGTAAGCAATTCACATTTTATCCAATATACCTATAACATATTTTTTTGAGGAAAATGCATTCATGCTTCGAGAAAACATCGATAGGAAGGAAGTTAATTTTACAGTATGTAAATGTAAGTGACTATTATTACTAATAATGAATGAAATAAATTCTTAGAGAATTTGCGGTTATGAAAATATACGAAATCCATGAAAATAATGATATTGGTGACTTTTAGAATTTTTCGTTAGATGAGAATAATATTATAGTTCGACCAAGACAAGACTTAAAAATGGGTGCAATTTTGGATAAATGATAGAAAATATTAGAGATGCGCCGAATATTCGTTTGATATTCGGTATTCGGCGTATTCGGCATCTTTTTCACTATTTGTATTCGGCCGAATTATTCGGTTTTGGTGCCGAATATATTCGGTTCGAGTATTTCTATTTTCTTGACTACACTACACTACACGGTATAGAACTAAAAGACAAAACCTCTTATGTAAGATCTATGTTATATTATTAGTCAAAGAAATCCTATGAGGAATTTGTTGAATAAAGCTAACAAAATAAAGGTATTAAACTTCATATCACATTTAAGTATTTTGAAACCTCAAGTCAACATATTTATTTCTTAACCTATTGTTACTTAGTATAGTCAACATTTATTTTAAACCTTAAATGAGCATTTATTTTTAAACCTCAAAACAATATATTTGGTAAATGGTAATGGTAAATGGTAAACCGAATAATTCGGCCGAATATCCGGTTCGGTAAAGGTTAAACCGAATAGTATTCGGTATTCGGCTATTCGGTGAAACCACTATTCGGCGCATCTCTAGAAAATATGTATAGATTCTGTTAACTGATTTAGCTGGTAGTTTGGAAGTAATTATAGGCTTGACTAAGGTTAACTGTGTTGTTGCTTCTAAAAGAATATAATTCTTGACAAAAAATAAGTCTTCATTAGGTACAAAAACTACTCGTCAGCTCTCGTTCTTTAAGTGGGACTACATGACAAGCACTAGCTTTCGAACAAAAAAAGAATCATCAAAATCGGTTCACCAAGTCGAAAGTTTTGAGGAAAAAAACATAAAAAACAGACAAATCAAATACCTTCTCCTTTTTTGAAGTTTGTTAAAAAATATATAACCTACATGTTAACTTTGTAACTAAAATGATAGTAATTCAGTATAAAAATATGTGCATAGGACACTACAACACAGGAAGTATTGTTTAAAACATATTCTCTTAACGCTAAAAATATAAGAAATATTTTTAGTATAAATCAATATCAGTAAACTCTTAACTTTAACAAGCTTCCAAGCAAAAACAAATTGTAGCACATTCATTGCCAGCATAGCATAGCGGGGGGGTTCTTAGTGCGTGCGACAAGCCAAGCCAGGAGCCAATCAAAAGTAACCTGAAAACATTTTATTGTACATAAAACAAATACAGTGTGTCCAACGACCACCTAGCGATATTTTGTCATGAAATATACCTAATTTTATCGACAAAAGTACCCATATATGGGGGTCTAGCCCTCTTTGTTTCGGAATGGCCGCCATTTTAATTTTTTTACTATGTTAGACGACTCTGCCGAAAGACTTCCATTTCTCTGGACTTAAAGGTCCCATAGATGTGAAAAATCTATTAATTGAAAGGTAATACAATAATACCAATAATATAATACCATTTATTCATTAAAAAAAAGATTGGATGAGGTTTTAACTTACAAAGGCCATTAAAAAAATTATGATAATATAGTCAAAATTTTCACTAGTTTTTTTAGTTTTTCTAACATCAAAAACTAGTACATTAACACATTTTTAGTGCATGCATTGATTAACAAGGATATTTTGTACAAAACGACATCAAAATCACTGCTGTATGTTGCAAGATTGGTGACTTATTGCTGTTTGAATATGAGCTTTATGAGAGTTTCCATACATTTTGCGTCTAGTTAGGTGCTAAATTGAAAAATAAGATGGCCAAAAAAAGGGTGTTTTTGTCGTTAAAAAAATTATATTCGATGCCCTTAAAATATCGCTAGTTGGTCGCTGGACACACTATATAAGCTGTGCGAATTGGTAATGTGCTTGCCCTTGGTCTTAGTGACGTCAGAGTAAGTCAAACCAAGCGGTAACATCAGCTGTGTTCGTTTTTCATTTTGTTTTTAAAATAATTTTCTTCTATTAATATCTGTATTATAAAATTATTTTATGATAAGTAGGCTGAATGCAGTTTTTTGTTTCATGTGACGTCACGCTGCTGTTACTGAGACAAGGTTCGGGCCCATTACCAAATGCGCAGCTTATACAGGTGGTATTGTCATGATAATATTTAGTGACATGGGGTGAGAGTTAAGGTCGTAGCCCATCTACACGACACCGCTCCCACCCAACCAAAGTATGAGAATTCAAATATAAACTTAAAATTGTGCTCTGTAGGTACAACTATTGAGTGGAAAGGTTGCGGTTAGCTCGCTTACCGCGCGCGGGCTGCTAATTTTTGTTGTTACTGTAAAGTGCACCTACAGAGCACGATTTAAAGTTTATATTTGAATTCTCATACTTTGGTTGGGTGGGAGCGGTGTCGTGTAAGTGAGCTACGACCTTTATGATGCCTGTGATACACATTCCAGTAACACACGAGCATGCACAATGCAGGCCAACTGAGGTGCGAATGAAGGTGAAGATGCTCTGAGCGTGTGCGCTTTTATGTATTCTAAGATTTAAGAATGTGTGCTAAACCAGCATGCTAGCTTCAAACATATGTGTAATTAAGCAATCATCATATAGGTAGGGTAAGGGTAAGGTTTCACTATCAGATTTAAAAAAGAGTTTATTAAAATTTGACATGTCTTCACATGTACTCGTCGCACTAAATGTGCCTAACTACATTGAAGTATTATTACTAGCGTATAGAACTGACACCGCGAACACCATGTATGTCCCATTGCATTGGCGCCACGTGGCTTCAATCTTCAATGGATTCGTTCGATATTGAAAGGAGAACCGGGGCTCAATTTTGAAAATGGCACCTCCAGGGCGGGACGCATTTTGTTCGAGATGTCTGTTCTATGACATTATACTTCAACGGCCTAGCTATTTCCCCTCATCCAACTCCACCGGCACACTCACCCTTATCATCGGTGTCCATGGGCTCGGGGGTCTCCTGGTAGGCGGGCGCGAGCGGGGACACCACCACGCCGTCCCACACCGTGATCTCCGTGGAGATGTCCTTGCCGCCCTCGAACTGCTGCAGCCCCAGCACGTAGCGGTGGCCGCCGCGAGCCACCACGCGCAGCAACCTGACACATACCAACGGTGATAGCGTGATTCAGAAAGTTGTACAGCGCCATCTAGTTTCATATTACTGAATCACTTCAAAAAGTGTCGTGACAACTTTTCGTAAGATTTTTTTCCGTCTAGCACCCTTTCATAACGCGCGATAAGGAACTTCGTTCCAATAAATAAAATAAATAACGCTTCACACTCATAGCCCCACACTAGAATTCCTTGTGTCGTGGGTGCCACGGACAACACACAAGACAAGGACACTCATACCCAGACCGAGAACAGAAATTCAAACTCATCATTCAAATTTCCGCCTCGCTGGGAATCGAACCCAGGATCCTTGGCGCGGCGATCCGGCATGGTAACCATTACGCCACGCGAGACGTCAAATCGGTATGATAACGTGGGTAGGTTATAAAAAAAAATGTTTTTTAACCGACTTCAAAAAAGGAGGAGGTATTCATTTCGACTGTACTTTCAATTCGACAGAACTTTCCACTGGTTGAACCGATGTTGATGATTCCTTTTTTAATCGAAAGCTGGTGCTTGTCATGTGGTCCCACTTAAATTTGAGCGAGATCTGACAAATAGTTTTTGAGTTATCCCGAATTTTGAAGTCGGTTATTCTTTGTTAAGACTTGTTTGACTTTAAGAATGTCAAATGATATGGATAAGAAATTTCAGTCCATGAACATTGGACATATTATAGGAGGAATTGTATTCTGTTAGTGTTAGTGTAAATAGATCAGTAATAAGCGTGTAACGTAGTATGAAGTTACCCACTAGGATTCCGTGTCTTGCATGCCACACACACAGACACAAGGACAATACACAAAGACAAGTATACACATCCAGACCGACAACAAAAATCCAAAAACTCGTCATTAAAACTCGCCTCACTGGCAATCGAACCATAGATACGGCGTACCATACGTTATACGATTGCAGCATGTTCATCATTATGCTAAACGTGTCATCAAATCATAAGAATTAAAAAGAATTTTTTTAAAGCAGTATCTCGTCTCTATCTCTCTGTGTGTGTGTGTAGAGTGTGTGTGTGTGCGTGTGTGTGTGTGTGTAGAGAGTGAGTGTCTAGTGTGTGTGTGTGTAGAGAGAGACTGTGTGTATGTGTGTAGAGAGAAAGTGTGTGTATGTGTGTAGAGAGAGACTGTGTGGATGTGTGTAGAGAGAATGCGTGTGTTTATGTGTGTGTGTAGAGAGTGTGTATATACTGACGTCTGCGCGGTGTTAGCGGCGTTGTCCTGCGCGGCGAGGTCGAGCTGCGTGTGCGCGCGTGCGTGCGCCGCCTCGCACGGGTCCGGCAGCCCCGCGCACCCCGGCAGGAACAGCCCGCCCGCCATCAGCGACAGCGCGCGGCTGGCCGACACACAGACAAACAATACCGACCGGTTACTAATCTAACCAACATAGCTCAAAAAAAAAGTATTAGTAGTAACAATTAAAGGCCTAAAATACGATTATTTTATCGAAATCAATCACAATAAATTAAATATAATTAATTTAAAATGTTAATAATAGTACTCACTGTCACGTGACCTCAAACGCCATTTTGAGAATATGGCGTCATTGTCACTATTGTATATGGAAATTCAACAAACTTCAGTAGACAGATAATATTGAATATCGGATCGTGACGTCACGTGACGTTTTTGGTGGGAAATTTGATAATGATTTTTATTTATCAATTTTTGTTTTTACTTCAAAGTAAATTAGCATTATTATTTTTATAATATTTTTTTCGTGAATATTGGTGTTCTATTTATAAAATAAAATTGAATCCTAAAATTAGTCAACATCCCTATAGGCCCGCAGTAAGCCAGTACCACACGCGGACTCACCGGAAGGCGACGTTGATGGGCAACGCCTGGCGCGCGGGGTTGTTCATGATGCAGTGGTGCGCCAGCAGGTCGATCATCCAGGGGGTGAGGGGCTCCAGCCCCGCGTGGCGCGCGCTCATGTCGCGCAGCAGACGGATCAGCACCTACACCCAGCACCATACATACACCATTGTATACCCATCAAACTCTATATAATAATACTAAAATAAATAATAATATACTGAAACTACTTGTACGCTTTATTGTATAATATTTGACCAACTTTATAACCACATTTAAACAAATCAAGATATTTCATTTCATTTCATATCTGAATAGAAAAGTCAATCACCTCGAATTCGTATTCAAAACTGTCGCTTTAAACTAGCATAAATTTAAAATTAAAAAATACCCGCCTGCTATCAAAAAAGCTATCATGCTATACCTGTTGAAATCCTTATGATTAACTATTTAATTGAATACTTCAAACAATGGCATCTCACAGCCACCATATTTGTTTTTTTTTATTTCACTTATCTAAGAACACTTGGGATGTCAAGTAAGCATAAGAGGAATTCAAATAAATACGATGTTATACCAGAGTAACAATTGATTAAATTACCTTGATGGAAGAATGGTGAGCGTTCTCCTCGAACCAGCGGCTGTGGCGGATGGCAGCCAGGTGGCTGCTGATGATCTTGTAGTCCAAATGCACCTGGACACAAACAATGGTGGTTTAAAATTAATTGTCTGCTCGTTGGTAATGCTACCCCTTCTAAAAGCAACGGTGAAATGTTATCAGGTTATCATTGCGATGTCAGGGTGTTATGTAAGTTCCTCGTTTCTTTTTGCGATGACAAAGAATCAATGATTCCTTTCTTATTAATGACTAGCTGTGCCCGCGCCTGTCTCATGACAATTTCAGGATATAAAATAGCCCACATGCATCCTCAATTATCATGTCTAGCAAACCACACTTAGCCTGCGAGGTGGAGTTTGGTCTGTCAGTTTAATGTCTCACCAATGATGATAATGCAACACCAACTTTGACTACCCGTGTGGCGCAATGGTTATCATGCCGGATCGCCGTGTCGATTCTCAGTGAGGCAGAAATTGAATGATAAGTATTATAGTTGGATATTGTATAAAAACAAATATTTAACGTAAGAACGTTTATTTAGCTGAGTAGCTGGTTAGTAACAACAATCTGTCACAATAAATCAACATACCCACATTAGTATGACATTATCAACTAATAATGCACAAAGTGGATATCTACTACTATATTGCGATATATGACAATAAGTATAATTTCTGTTTTCGGTCTGGGTGTGTGTGTGTGTTTTAACCATGGCACCCACGACAGTGTATCCTAGTGTTGGGTTATGAGTGTGTAGCGTTATTTGAACTCACATCAGGCTCCAGTTTCCTGAGGTTCTGGTGCAGCGTGGTGACCAGCACGCGCACCGCGGCCCCCGACGCCGTCACCGTGAAGCCGCGCTCGTGGCACGTTCCCGTAGCGTTGCTCTGGTTGTCCGCTCGCATCAGCTTGTTCAGCTCTTCTATCACCTAGGTTGGAGAGAGATGGGTGATTTTATGACCATCGTAAGACAATAAAACATCCATAACAAGATTCAGATTGATGCAAAAATATGTATGACCTTGGCCAGCTTAACGTATGCCCTTTCTCCCTCTTTGTGCACCTCACTTCGGTGGAATTTGGGAACGCCACTAATACACCCAAATGTACATGATTTATAAGTATCTTATATTTGCCTGTATTGAAATTAATAATTAATTATAAGTGTGATCAGCGTAGAGCGAGATGGATTTATAGCAGCCTTTGGTCAACACTTAAAGAAACTTTTAAAAGTGGCGCTTTTCTACACTACAGAAGTACAAAACTCCCCAATCTAAGCCGTTGTAGGGTTGTCACAGTTAGCCCTTTGCTACCTGACACCTAGAGCATTGGTCCTTTGTACCACTGGGCCGGCCCTGGTAAGTAATAAAGATGAAAACCTTGTTAGACAGTCCTTCAACAGCCTCCTTGGTGGGCAGGGTCTTCATGATGACCACGATATCAGCCACATTCTTCCCTGTCATCATGGTCCCCTTCTTGTAGGACCCCACCTGCCGGACCTCCTCCAACTGCTGTAACAAGGACCCTTAAAATGAAGACCCGCTGAGGAATCAAATGTCTAAACAACCAAAACATCCAAACACATAGATATTTAAATAACATATATTTATTTTATAGGTTTTTCAGCTGTTTAGGGTTGGAATTTAACAGTTTGAGGAAAAAATTTAATTAGCAATGTCGGGGATCTAGCATAGTAAAAATATATTGTAAATATTTGATGCACAGATAAACACTTATTTTCTTACGTTGACAACAATAAAGGAAGTAAAGGAAGAGTACAATATAATGAGATAAAGTCCAACCAACTGAGTTGAAATCAATTACCATTACTAGAATTTATTCAAAAATTTTGAAATTAGGGACAAAATTCGTATAATATCTTTGTAAACTAAATAGTATCCTAAAAGCCTTTATTTTTATTATGCATGATATCATTGATATAATAATACCGCGACGTAATAAAAAATTGGTTGTCTGTAAAGTCGGTTTAAGGACGATAGTTTTACGTGATAACGTCATAAAGAAACATTGATGAAAAATTGCACTTTTATGAATTGAATTGAATTATTATCACTGAATTATCATTATTTTGTATAATACAAAGAAGAAGTTACAGGCGTTCCAGTAGCAGAACTATTCGAACTGCTAGCTCTGAAGTCACGTGAGAAGATAGATAAATGTGTCACAAGACAACGCTTGGGCCGATCGTGCCTCTCTATCGCTTATTCTGCGCTCTCGCTTGCACGCTCAGGCGGAACGTCGTGCATGCAGCCGCTGTTCATCGGTTTATAAGACGTTATCACGCCAAAAAGAATATTTTGATTAAACATTAAAATTTTGTCTATGGATGCTTAAAAAACGCGCAAAGCATAGCTTATGTAATACAGATGATGAATGAAGATGATTATAATATTAAAATTTCAACTACCAGGTCGGCTGGAAGAAATTTCATTTTGAAATAAGCAGTGCCTATGTACTATAGATTTAAATAATGTTTTAATTTAAGTTTATTTGTGTACATAAATTTTTAAATAAATAAATATATTATATACCTAATTGGATTATTGACATACGATTCCATGGAATTAAAAATGTTGAGACCATAAATAATTGGATTTTGTAAGACTGACGTCAGTTCTGTACATAGTATCTCAAACACTTATCTTACGTTAATGCTTGGTTAGTTGAACCTTATCATTTCAATTTGTTCAGTATTGCATGCTACACATATGTATTGGTGCCACTAGGATTGCATGCATATATAACATGTATATATTTGGTATAACTGTACACATCTGATTTTATAATCAATATAAAACACAACGAAAACCTGAATTTAAAAGCAATAAATATAAATAAATGGATATTATGAAATATTATTGCATTGATAATGAAAAACAAAAGTAAATATTTTTTGAATAATTTACATAATACACATAACTGTTTTGTAAAAAATATGACGAAAAAAGTTTTTGGGTAATAATGTGAAATGAAGTTTAAACAATTCGCACAGTGCCAACTTAAATAAATAACTAAATTACACCAAGAAATGAATATGATTTATATGACAATATGACACCGCTTCAACCAAAGACTTTTTTATTTTACACATAAATACAGTGAATGCTAAACCTTTATACCCCTTTATAAGAATAATGTACAACATAACAACAAAAAAAAACTTTATACCTAATACATATTGTGTTACAAATATATTTATTAAAGAAATTAATGTATTGTAAATAGCATCAATGGTAACTAAATCTTTGACGAACAGATTTACAGTTTAAATTTCACAAAACATAGTTACTTAGCTAGTTAAAAAATGTTTATCACAAAACAAAAATAGTAGAAGTATAGAATACATATGTTGAGTGTTGTGTTGTGTAAAACCACTGAATCTAACACACCGTTACTACTACAATGACTGTTTACTACACACACATGCAAACGCCCATTTGGTTGCATATATATATAAAAAAAATGTCTAACGACAAACATCCGTACTCAAAGACGTTGACAATCGCAAAAGATTAATCTGTTAAGACTATCAAATGTGAAGACCAAGTTATACTGGTTATTCTGCGACTCTGAGTACAGCCGTAATACAGATAACATGTATATTAGTTGAATTAAACACTTACTTGGCAATGAAATATTAGTCCTGACTGAAACACAGGTAAGTGGCCCCAACTCCCTAACCAAGGCCAAACCTTAGCTCGGAGTCAGGGCCACTTGAATGTTAATCTTTGTATTAAAGACAAAATATCTAATACCTTTAAACGAGCAATTCTTGTATATATATATATAATTGGAATCTCGGAATCGGCTCCAACGATTTTCATGAAATTTAGTATATAGGGGGTTTCGGGGGGCGATAATCGATCTAGCTAGGATTCATTTTTAGAAAATGTCGTTTTATCGGTGTTTTCAGGCAATGATAAACTTCTACAATATACTCTTCCTGACATCTATTGGCAAGTAGCAATACTAAAGCTACTTCAGTAAATGGCGTTGTTAAGCAACACTAAACCGAGCAAAGCTCGGTCATCCGGGTACTTCTATTTAATATTAAACCTACACCACAGTGCATTATTACGAGTACTACAATTGCACTAACGATAGAGATATAAAATGTGATCCATCCCACATGTAACACTGTATTTTTACCATATTTAGTAATGGGGAAATTTTCAAAGGGTAACTTTACCCCCTACATGTGAAAAATGCACTACAAAATTGTGATGAAATGAATGGCCAGGCTTAATAATCCTTGCATGTTATTAGTGTAATTAAGATATAATAAAATTATGAATGTACTTACTGTATAATATTTATGTTGTTTTAATTTACGGTATTCTCAAATGAGTATACATTATTTTCAAATGTGTATGTTTGAAAAAACAATCTGCACACCTACAATAACTCATAGCCAGGCGGCTTGCGTCGATCCTGAGTGATCGACAAAGTTAAGCAACGGCGGGCACGGTCGGTAGTTGGATGGGTGACCGCTAGTGGCAAAAAAATTCTTGAGCATTTCCCTGCTTTGGAGGGCAAGTAAAGCCGTTGGTTCCAATTGTTATCATAACAGTTGTTAAGCCACCCACGAAGCACAGCTACAATAACTAGTGTGATTTAAAGCAACATAAAATAATAATAGTATACTTCATTCAGACAAGTGCTATTTAGTATTGGTAAACAATCTAAGTGTCTTTTTACTGTAATTAAAAAATATATAAGACTATCATTATCACTCACTCACACACACACACAAACGTGCACACACACACTTCCACATTATTACACAACACACTTATACACACTTGCAACTTTTATTTTGCTTTGTTAAAATGTTTAAGTGATTCATTGAATATTGTCTCGGTGGATGCGCGGGGTACCCAGTAACACAGGTCTACACCTAGTACAGGGGCCCTTGCAACTAGCATATAATGTAATTTATGAATCAATAAAAACATTTTTCATTTTTGTTGTGTGGTATTATTTTTGTTGTTATAGTATAGAGACTTATTATTATAATAATCATTTATTGGCAAAACTAATTTCTGTTTACTATGTCTTTTTTTAAATTAATTTAACTTAATATTTAAATAAAAATTGAAACCAAGATTGTTTACCAAATATGACTCAAATGGAGTATAGGCAGATATTACACGCTTAAATAATATCAGTAAACTGCAACTCAATTAAACTTTTTGAAACTTCGTCGTAGATCGCCATCCCATAATTCCAAAACTAGTAACTCAATAATCTCATTAATAAGTTTCAAAAGGCCATAGGTCATTATCATCAACTTACACAAGCAGCAAAATCCCCGGGAGCCACCACCAGGTTGTCCAAGACAGTCTGCAGCTTGGTGACGAGGCTCAGCACCGCGGCTTGCTCGGTGGGTGAGGGGCACAACTCTGCGTTCCTCTTCAAGAGGGCCTGGAGGTAAAGTGAATGATTAATAATAGGTTACTGTATTTGTATAATTTTTTGATATAATTTTAAGACAATTTTAGTTAATTTTAAAAGAAGTTTGTAGGTTGGCGAGTTCTATCCTCCTAAGGCCCAATGTTCTTACCCAAGGACTTTACAAAAAATTGGTATCCGCCCAGGCTAAATTAGCTTAATGTAGTCCTGGTGACACAATGTTCTCACACGAGAACAGTTCAGTTTTTCTAATTTAATTCAAAAATTGGCGCGGCTCGCCATTTTCTTAAGTTTTGACATTCTTGAAGGATGTCCTAGTGACGTGTTTCAAGCTCGATCCTCAGGAACCAATCAGGTACAGTCTGTCATTTGGTTGCCGAAATGCCAAACACGGAGCGCACATGTAGTCGAGGTAAGATAAATCTCTAAGTATTAACAAAATCACATGTTTTTTTTTAAAACTAGTATTTTTATTTTTGAGTTAAAACACTACAGAGTATTTGAAGTTTACTATTTATGCAAATACACTATTTGAAATCCCTTTTTTTACCTGTCATTTATTATGTTCTTGTACAAGAACACACGGCTGGTGTTCTATTAGTTGCCTGTAATAATATGTACTCGTATAAGAACATTGAGTATTAATGAGTACTTACTTTTCTTAGCGCGGAAAAAACTAGTAATCGAAAATTTTGCTAAATGATTTGGATACTGTAGATTTTATATTCTCCGATGAAGCGCTCATAGCCCTGCGGCTTGCGTCGATCTTAAGTGATCGACAAAGTTAAGCAACAGCGGGCACGATCAATAGTTGGATGGGTGACCCCTAGTGGCAAAAATTCTGGAGCGTTTCCGTGCTTCTTCTTGCCGTCGATTCCGATTGTTATCATAAGATAACAGTCGTTAAGCCATGTCGGAGGCCCTCGGGTTGTTTGAAAACTTCCGAAACTCGGGTTGGCTACTAACTCCTCCACCAATCCGCACTGGAGCAGCGTGGTGGAGTATGCTCTAGGCCTCCTCAAGAGGAGAGACCCGTGCCCAGTAGTAGGTCATTATGGGTTGAAGCTATATTCTCCGATGAAGATACTAGCAAACCACTGTTTTATCATTGGCCCTAAAAATACACCACTAAGCTTTAGCGAAACAGATGCAGATGAAGATGTACAGATCAATTCAAGAGCAGCATCAGCAAACCGTGGTAAAAGTTGTAGTTGTGGTCGCAGCCAGCGATAAGCACGGATTGCCAATTTATGTGGCAAGATAATTTGTAATGACATTTTTGGTATTGACATTGTCCGTATCTTGATTGTTTGTCCGACATGTGCACTTTACAGACATCGTTTTCTGATGGAATCAAGATCCACACATCATATTCATGATATAATTTCTTATTATTGTAGTTCTGGTCATTGGTACATATCTTCTTTCGCCCTTAGAGCATCTTCTACCTTCATCTGTTTCTTCATTGGCTTCTACAGATAAGAATGTCACGGCTTTGTTGTCAAACCACGTTAGTGCCATTGTAATCTACGGTCCCATTACTTGATCTTAGAACTTGTGTACTACCCCTAGCTCGATGTTTCAGTACTCGGTCCTCCTCAATATTGGGCCTTACTGCGGCAGGTATTCCATTTTTCATAATAGTACCAGAGCAGCCTATTCCTCTATTAACTAATTCTTCAATAAATTTTGCACTTTTCAAATATTAAAATATTGGTGAAATTATAGCACATGACCAAAATTAGAAAATGGTAATTATGGACATAATTATTATGGACATGTTATTATGGAAATTATGGACATAATTATTATGGACATGTAATACCTAATTTGATGCCAAAAGTGAAACTAGGCATACTTAATTATGCTAAATAAATAATTTTTATAATAAAAATAATAACTTTTTTAATCCTTAACAGCCCAATGTTACCCATTTAGAACATAAAAAATATACCAATTTATGTCTTAACGGCCTTATGTTCTCAGACATGAACAAAAAATTTTGAACCTAAAACTGCCTAAATTTATTATTTGTCATAGTACTAATTCAATAAAAAAATACCGCTTCAAAAAAAACACTCTATCATAGTTATATTCATTTTTTTTGGTCTGGGCGTTTACCATAACTGTACATTATGTACTTGTACAAGAACATTGGGTGATAACCTGGAACAAGGCATATTTTGTTTGGGCCTTAGGAGGCTATACGAAAGTTATTATGAGTTTTCTGGGATAGTAATATTAAGGGGCAGTGTATAGCTTAATTTATGTAGGTATGCTTTTAATTGCTGCAACATTACTGAAAAACTTAAGTGATGGTGGAGTTGAGAATGAAAATTGAATAACAAGAAGATGCACAATATTTGCCAATTCTATCATTATAAAAAAATACAGGTAGACAAAGGCATTAGATAAAACTAACCTGTGTTAGAACAGAGTCATCGGGCGCGGGCTTGCATCTAGGAAATGCCGGTTCAGCGAGAATTAGGTCGAAGGGTGGACGCAGCATCAGCACCCGGGGCCTGTTGAAAGGTGGACGCCCCATACCGCCCCGCCCGGGCATTCCTCTGCCCCCACGACCGGCACCGCGTACCATTCCGAAGTCACGAATCACTTTTGCTAGTTACACAAAACTCTACACTGCGTAACGTAGGAACCGCTACAATTTCCACAATTAGCAGTAATTTTATTGGATAGTGCAGTTAATTTCAACTTACTTACTCTAATTTACATGGAAATTGATTATGAGACGCGGTAAGAAAAGGTAATAAAAGGTTACTTCAAACTTCACTCACAATTTTCTGAAGTTTTCTGCCATATTGTTTTGTTTGGTATTTTCCACAGAAGTGACAGAACATCGGTACAATTTTTATATACTCTGTGGCAGCATATAATTTAAAAAAACATTAATTTGAACGCAGATTAAATGACATTGACAGCGGCAATGAATGAAGTGATGTCCCGTCCACACGTATTAAGTAGATAAGTAGATAAGTAAATTTTAACTAAATTTTAAGTGAATTAATACGTGTAGACGGACATTTTAGTAGATAAGTAGATAAGTAATTTAGTACACAAGTAAATAAGTAATTTAGAAATTTTTCTATTTTTCTGTTAAGTAGGTGGGCGGGGCTTATCACTTAACACGTTTGGACGGGCACTTTTTACTTAAAATTTACTAAAATGGTTAAGTAATTAAGTAGGTCACGAGGAAGTCGTAAACTTCTTTGCGTTGTTGATCATTAGTTTTTAGTAAACCAAAGGACATGCAAAATTTATTTTAATTTAAGATAATATAGTAATAATATGAATATTTTAATTTATTTTATTATTTAAATATTTAATTTTTAAAATGTAATTTCTACCAATACACATACTGCATACATTGTGCCTTATTTTATTACTATGGTATCTATCCCTTTTTTCACTTTAATTTTTACCCACGACGGACGGAACGAAACGAAGGCGGTATATGCATTTGGGGTTAGAGATTGTTTGTTTGTTAGTTTGTAATGTTTGTATGTGTGTATGTTACCGTTTTTTATGAAAACTACTGGGCCGATTTCATTGCAGTTTTTTGCATTCAAAAGGTATCACTAAAGATTGGGTTCATAGATAATATGTTTTATGGTGGTAGACCACCAGAGGGCGCTGCAGTAGCCTTATACACACCCTCGCAGTAGGTTTTTACCTGTGTCGCAGATGGTATAGATGACACATATAACACATCTCAATAACACCCATGACCCGAGTACAAATATTTAACTGTCTCATAAATATCTGCCCAGGCCGGGAATCGAACCCGGGAATCTAATCACTTCGCAGGCAGGGTCGCTCTCACTACCAACTTGGGTACATGTAATTTTTACTTAGAAAAGCAAGTATAATTAACCAAATTCCGAATAAAACAATCAGGACGCATTTTTATTAGTACAACATTAATTATGAAAGTTACATGTCTTATTTTGAACTGCGCTATTTACAAAAAAAATACTTTCATTGGTCCAATTGGACCAAGGCTACCACAAAGTATGTATTTTATTTTTAACTTATTAACTTCATTCAATGTTTCACTAATAACAAATTTCAGTATGGAATTCATGAGTTCTTTTCGGTCTTCCATCTTTATTTTTGAATGCACTTATCTACTTAACAGCTTTACTAAATTGTTACGTTTGGACACGCACTGACAGTACAAAAATTCGATAGCAAAAATGACGTGGAGTGATAGGTTATGAGTTTGTTGTATTTGAAATATTTAAATATTTACAAATGAATTAAGCCAAATAGCTAGACATTATAGTAAATAAACGTGTTGGAATTAATTAAAATACAAAATGATTGAAATAACAGATATGCAAAGTGAGTAGTATATCAGTTATACACTTGACCAAATTGTACTCGAAGAGAGTTTTAAACGAAAAGATAAAATTCGTAAATTATCACTAAATCAGAATCAATTACGTGTTTTTTCGTAATTTATTAGAGATAAGAATTAAGATCGAAGCAGAAAACTGTATTTCAAAGTCATGTTTATTAATATTACGCCACTGTGTATGTCAAGGAAATGTTGTTATTGAAATGTTCCAAATGTTCATTACATTTAGAACAATATGTTCTAATCTTTTATGCATATTTTGAATTCTCATGCACCTTTCTCATTCAAAAAATTAAAAAAAAATATTGTTCAAATTTTGTCTTTCTCAAAGCATAGAAGGCCAGCAACTGAGAAAACCTAAAAAGAAAATTCATATTTAACAACATCAACCTAAATCATTTGTTCAACTGGCTGTTTCAGAGAGTATTTACAATGTTGTAATACATTAAACTTCCAAATCTTTTTCATATGAACTTATTACTAATATATTTGTGGATATTCAATGGATATGATATTATTATATTCCAGAAATTGGAGTGGGTCTGGCGGGATTTGGAATGACATTTCTGTTTCTCGGAGTCTTATTGCTTTTTGATAAAGGCCTACTAGCTATTGGCAATGTGAGTATACAATATTGTTATGTGTTTAGCTAAGCCCTTCTCACTGCACTGTGGTGAAGCAGCTGAAGATAAAAGAAAGGTGAAGATGATGATGTAATTTCAGTCTCTATGAATGTATGTTCATCTGTGGTTTCAAAACTTCCAATACTACTTAACATAGTTTGGTCAAATAAGGTAATTTGATCAAACTATGTTATTGATTATCTGCCAGTTATATTGCCCTCTACAGGACTGGAAATTTATAAATAAAATTGCAAGGAAGAAACTACTGGCCATGAAATCCTGATCCAAAATACAATGTACTAAGTTAACAGTTTTAAAAACTGTTCTGTAAATACTTAAAGTTAATTTAATAAAACCAGGCAATTGTGTGTCAAGCCACGCACAATGTAGGGTTCTGAAGTAGTTAGTTTATCGACTATTACTCATTGACTACTTATGCTAACATAGCTGTACTAGTTTTCCTTTCATTCGTAAATTCATCATATTATAAACTATTTTTGAGAATTTTTTCACCTTCCAACTCCAACCGTTTAGCTGGGGGGGGGGATACTTGACTCTAACCAAAATTAGCACTTTAAAGCCAAATATTTTGCAAACGAACCCTTAAATTCAAAAATAGTCGTAGGAGATCCATAATATTTTTATAATTCCTTTTCAACGCAATGAAAAAAATTCATCCTCATGTTCCTGTAGGCGAGGTACCCTGAAAAAAATATTTTTCAATATTTTAATAAATATGTATATCCATGCCAAATTACATATTTGTAGCACTAAGGGTCTCGACGCTTTGCTTCGAACAGACGGGCAGACGGACGGACGGACATGACTAAACTATAAGGGTTCCGATTTTACTTTGGAATCCTAAAACTGGTTAAAAAACGAAGCTTGATTGTTAATGTGTCAGTCCTTCGTGTTATTGATACTAGTAGTCTCAGTACATGTTACTTATATAGAATGTCTGTTCGTTTGACAGCTACATATTTACATAAAAAAACGGATCAGTATAAAATTTATTGTTTATTTCAATTTCAGATCCTCTTTATCAGCGGTCTGTCATGTGTGATCGGAGTGCAGAGGACGTTGTTTTTCTTCTTCCAACGGCACAAGATAAAGGCGAGTTGTGCGTTCTTCGGTGGCATAACAATAGTCCTGCTCGGCTGGCCCATGGTGGGCATGATCGCGGAGATATACGGGTTTCTGCTGCTGTTTAGGTTTGTAAGAATAATAAGTATTAACTTATATGTTAAGGACAGTGCCAATACGTGCTAAAACGTGGCAGTTTCTTTGGATCAAATAGATCATAGCCAGAGTTACGTGGTACGTGTTCCGCGGTTGTTGTCAAGCCATTTTTTTTTTTTACTTAAAATAAGTTAATGCTTGACCACAATCCCACCTGATGGTAAGTGGAGATGTGGTCCAGGGTGGTGAGCGCACTAACTTAATAGAAGCCTATTCACTCTTTTTTTGAAGTCATCCACGTCATAGGTGGGCGGGAACGCAGACGCAGGCAAGCTGTTCCAATCCTTAGCGGTGCGCATAATGAATGACGATGCAAACCGCGACTTCCGTACCGGCGGGATATCCACGACGTAAGGGTGGATATCCGCCGTGCGTCGTGTCGTTCGATGGTGGAACGGGGAAGGGGGGAATCAATTCAAATAATTCCTGCGCACACTCACCAAAATGTGCTCTATAGAAAACCGAGAGGCTGGCTGGCTAAATTGTGTATCACAACTTGTAATGAGTTTAAGATCCCTGGTAACTATATATTTTTTTATTTTAATTACAGGGGGTTCTTACCAGCGGCTGTCAATTTCCTCAGAATGGTACCAGTTCTAGGCTCGCTGCTCAGCTTGCCGATTATTAGAGGGGTAAGTTTTTATTACACTCATATTATACCACCTAATAAGGTCAAAGAATTCATGATATAGTTTGTCAGATAAATGTGAAGACATGTCATGGTGAACGCAACGCACATATCACTCACCTAGTAATATAATGGCACATCTGCAAAAAATGCGAACTTGAGTTTAAATGGTATACTTACGTGTTTAAAAGTGCATAATCTACATAGTGGTAAATATGTAGATAGTCTATTAATGTCTATACTAGAAACCAAACCCATGCAATCTGTAAAAAACGTAAACAGAAGTCATAAATTAATTTTAAACATTTTTATAAAATTTTTGAAATTCGTTTCTGTAAAATACGAGTATGACAAACGTAGATGTGCCGTTGTATTACGGTGAACGATATGTCCGCACCGTACACGCCGCATTTGTATAAAATCATATGAGAGCCTGATACGGATGATATATGCGGCCGTATTTGTTATACTATTCTACCATTTTGCGGGATTTCATCAAGTCACGATTTCTTTGATTTCCCTGCGACATATTAACAGTTATCCTACATTATATTACTTATAATTATGAGATTTGATGGACTGTAAATCAAGAAAGTTTTGGAACTTAGAGTATACAAATACATACAGTAGTACTAAGTTTTGGAACAATATTTTTCACCATTTAAACACATCTTTTAGTTTTTCTGTCCCAAATCGATTTTACCTTTTTTAAGGTTTTCACAATTTTTTTTTTCAGGTGGTTGATCGGATAGCAGGCGACAACGGTCGAAACATGGTATGATATAGTGTTGCCATACGGAATAAAGACTTTTAGTGTACATAATATATTATCTGTGAAGTGTATGCGTGCTCGCTCTGTGTATTGTAATTATATTATTATTTAAATGGCTGTTTGTTTTGATTGGGGTTACTAAGGGCTGCTGGGTGTATGACATTAACTATAGCTTTATAAGTTAAAAAAGTAGGTCAGGTTATTACAGTAAGTATTAAGCTAAATATGAAATAGAAAACAAAAAAATAACATAGTGTTCGACAAAACAATTTGACACATGCTATGGGATATTATCAGTGACAATTTAAAAAATGCAAAGTATTAAAACTTATTTAATAAAATTTAAACATAATTAGGTATATTTTATCGATGGTAGTTTAAGAAAATTAACGATAAATTCACATTCCAAATAATTAATTTGCGTAAGTATTTTGTCTATACCTATATAATATATCTATACAAAATATGTATCCCGCCGGGAAGTTCCATTTTCAAAATCGAGCCCCCGTTCTCCTTTCAAAATCGAACAAATCCATTGAAGATTGAAGCCACGTGGCGCCAATGCATTGAGACATACATCATGTTCGTGGTGTCAGTTCTATACGCTAGTAATAATACTTCAATGGACTGAATGAATGGATAATTAAGAAATATAAATCAGTTTCACAACTAATTTTGGACGTGAGTTAGATATAATATGTATAGCCATAAATAATAAGCGTTATTTGTAACTGCAAGGGCTTATTCCCACTTGGAGCTATCGTTATTTTTTCCGATTCATTTTTATTTTCACACACCCTCGAATCATAAATAATCACATAAAAGTAATTATGAATTGTCACAATCACAACATCATTAAATCACGATTTGGCTGGAAAATGTGAACATTATTCGCCTTTAACGAACCGTTATAAATGCGAAACGTCCATGATAAACCGATATAATATGTTATTAAGTCAGTAAGATTAAAGCTGGTCATACACGATCAAGTATCGTTCTTTTACTATGCAAAATGCAAGCAAGTAGAGCGTGCGGTGTACGTGGATAGCGAGCTTAAATCCTAAGGAGTTTCTTGCCGCTTCTTCGGGACCACTCAGTAACGAATGATAGAAGTCGATGGTTTGAATGATCGCTTGGGTTTTTACAGCTTAGAATTTGAACAGTTTTGAGAACCCGACTTACGTTCGCATGTGGTATTTTCCTCAGGAGGGTGCAATGTAGCAGCATGAAGAATGGATGTAACATCATTAAAGAGCCTAAGTAAATTATTCCACATTACTAACCAAACATTCCATAGACGAAAATATACATTCTTATGGTACGTGCAGTGACTGTTTAAGGATCAAGATTTTTAAATTGTGCTGTAAAATAATTCCCTTCTGGTTTGATATACCTACACGTTTTATGTTAATTTATGTCCTCAGTGGTGTGGACGCCTTGTGCAACATTCAACAAAATTGGCAACAAGTATTATTATTATTATTATTTCTCCATGGGGTTCGCCTGGATAGCTACCACCACAGAACATCTAATAATTAGTTAGAAAGGAATTGTGGGCAAGGTAGGCGCGCCAATACTGTGATCAAATGCGCACATCGCACAAAAACACGCGATTGCGCTGTTTAGTGACTCGCAAACTCCAACGGAGAAAAGTACTGCAAAATACTGCGACTTAATTACGTAAAAATGCCTTCATGTGCGGTAATTGGAAAAAACTTTGTTTCGGAGGCCATGATGAAATATGAGTCTGTCGACGGAGTAAGTAATTTCAATCAAAAAGTATAAAAGTATATAATGAATAAGTATACCTTGCGAAAATAAATACCGATAAAAATTTATCGACAATCAATCCCTAGCTACAGAGTCACGCCTACTTCATGCACACATAACAATCCTCGTGCGTATTTGTTCATTTTCGTTAGTAGTGTTTATTGAAACGGCGACAGCGGTTCCCATACAAATTACGTGCTATGCCCCTTCTAACTAATTATTAGATGTTCTGTGGCTACCACCCTTGAGCATGAGTCAGCCGCCAAACGACTCGTCGTGTTCCGGCTGGGGGCTTGAGAGCCAGTTCTTTCTTTCTTTTTCTTCTTTCTTGGCCGGCAACGCATCGGTGATGCCTTTGGTGTTGCTGATGTCTATGGGCGACGATAGCCACTTCTTATCAGGTGGATCGTCAGCTCTTTTGCCGGCTATTTCCATAAAAAAAACCTTTTCATTTCGAGAGAAAAGTCATCTAATCTTTGTTAATATAAAAGTATCCAATATCTTCATCCAGTCCTGATGTTAAGTGCAACTTCAAACATTAATTGCCGCACTGAGAGTCAGCTAGCGGTTACTTAAATCGTTCCTTAGTACAGAATTTGTACTGTGATTCTGTACTAAGGAGAGATTTAAGTAACCGTTATCTGACACTCAGTGCAGCAGTAAGTGCAGTTTTATTTAAGATTTGGACTAATGATAAATTGATAGTGATGTAACAGAGTGTAATTCGCAAGCAAGTAATAATTAATAAAACCCCTAATCAGCAGAACCTGGCTCAAATAACGTTTTAAATAAAACATTGATATAAAGTAAGAACTGAATTTTAATACAGTTTTATTATACCATTTATTAGTCATCACTATTTTAAATTGATGTAATAATTTTTAGTCGATGGTGTTAATTTCAACCATAAAATAATAATTGATATTATAATTTCATATTTTTCCTTTAAAATAGAATTTTATTTTTGTATTTTATTTTAAGAAAGAAACATTTATTTTGTCAAACAGTAAGTATTGTTATCTATGGTTAATAAAAATTATTTTCCGAATTGGCTTTTTACTTAAATTAATTAGATAAAACTGTTGTAGGTTTGTATTTATAACGTACGTTATGGTCACTAACAATAAAATCAGAGTAATATAAAGGCAAGCAATACCTGTCTATTTGTCTTTTTGCTTCTAACTTTAGTTACGGTATAACTTGTAGATGCATAAAATCTAACCCTGCAACATTGAAGAATAATGTCATAGAACAGACATCTCGAAAAAAATGTATCCCGCCCGGCAGGTTCGATTTTCAAAATTGAGCTCCGGTTCTCCTTTCAAAATCGAACGAATTCATTGACGATTGAAGCCACGTGGCGCCAATGCATTGGGACATACATGGTGGTCACGGTGTCGGTTCTACGCTAGTAATAATACTTCAATGCCCTGCAACAATTTAGTCTTGTTTAACGAATGTTTGTACCTTCACTGGTTATATATAGAACTTTCAGTGTTGGAAATTTATAGCGCTGAAAACCACAGGCTGGGAGCATTAAAAGCTACTAAAATGTAACATCAATAACGATTTATTACCAATCGCCAAAAGCTTGTTGCTTGTTTATTTTCCGAGCTCCACAAATCCCATTGTCTATGAATGGAAAAAATAAATCACAGTGACAGAGAAAAAACAAAACGTGATTCAACTGTCACTCGAATATCGATATAATATTAGCGCAAAGATGGCAGCACTAGCCACAAACTTGACTGTCAGTTTGGGACAGTCAGTTACCGCCCGTGCCCGGGTCGGATCGGACGTGCGGCGGACGCTGTATCGATTATCCGTCGCTGTACCTCGACAACGCAATATAAAACACGAGAAAATCTAAACCAAATCTCCGTTTTCGGCGCCATGAATAAAAAATGCGAAACTGTACGCTTATAGCAATATAAATGCCATCAATAGTGGTGAACACCCCTTCAGGAGCCCGGACTATATCGTACAAGGATCTCATAAGAGGGAGACGGGTGCAAAAAGGATAGAATCATAAAACGTTTGGCTCCGTAATTAAAATGAAATTGAAATTTGTGACATGCTAGTGCGTGGTGTGACGTTTTCATTGTTCTATTTTTGAAAAGTTAGTATTATTGAACGAGCTTCAGATATTTTAGAAAATATATTCGCGTGTCTTCCTTCGAGCGGATTGTAGAAAGTAAGTGCTGATTTTTGGGATTTTTATGGTACTATAATGCGCTTTTGCAAATTATTTTCCCGCTTTTTTCGTAACCTGCTTTTTTTTAATTTGCTTTTATTTGGCTAATATTCATTTTCTTATTTTTCAGCTCCCCGTGTGAACCTCTATTCTTATTTAATAAATATTAATCTTGTGCCTTTGTAGTATTAATATTTTCATTTAATAAACTAGGTATACACATTAAAAATAACCATCACTTTTAACTTTTATTTTTATAATAATTATAATAATTAACCTTTTTATTTTTGTAAGTTAAATAGGTACTTAATTCAAAGGCTTTATGAGTTATTCCCCAGTAACTCTTACACTTTCTAAGTATTCTAATTTCTAAGGGGTGTCAGAAGAAGAAATCATTCAAAGATGTCGCACCTTCACGTCAGAGGTTTGAGAGAATATAATATCATAATATAGTGATATATGACCTCTTCCGACTTAATTCCTTCTGATCCCGGGATTTCATGTGAATAACTACGTAGGACTCTACTTTGGGCATTGAACTAGACTACTAGCACTGGACTAGAAGCACAGACATGTGTCTATCTATATCTGTGACTAGAAGTAAGATAAATGTTCGACTTATAAGTCTTAATAAGTCTGTTCATAACGTAATGTATTTGACTCTCAATACTTGTTGTAAGCCCGGAGATTATGCCACTTAGGGAAATGTTTTGGGTTCTGAAGAATATCTATAATAGCAATCGAGATCGGTAATAATTACTACTCGTATTTTCACGTCAATAGCCACAAGTGGAAGAGTTTGTCTTGGGTTACTTTAAGTTAAGAGTAAATGTGCTTTTACTGAGTTTGTGCGCTTTACCATCTAAGAATACATCGTCACTTTCCATCTGGTTTTATCTGGGACTGTCAAGCATTCCATTAAAATTTGTACAGATATAATCCACCCCATGTATGGATGGACACTTGGATATCATCAGTAACAAAATGAATAATGGCAAAGCTGCTGGTCAAATAATAAAAGTTCGAAGTAGATAACTGGCTATACAGTTTGATTATGTTATGACTGAGTGATTTGGCAAATAAATGTGCTGATTGGTCTATATTCCAGGCTGGATGGAAGCTTTAAGCCTTTTAACTTTTTTAAGAGTTTTAAACTCTTGAAATCTGAGTAACATTTTGTTTGACTTACTATAATAAGAAGTGGTTTTCAAAGTTGTTAATGTACGTACATTTAAAGTTTCCAGTAGAAACTTACTGGAAGACGTGAACCGTTGATAATTTCTACAAGTAATTGGCATAGTTTGTAGCGTGCTCCAACTAGCTTTGAGCAAGTAAATTGTTTGAGTTCAAGAGGCGAGCGTAAGTATGCTGAGACAAGCTACCATCACGGAAAATCGTTTAACATTCATATATTTTCTTCTCCATATGTTTAAGAAATATGTAGATTAGTCTCAAATTGGAAATTTAATTCAATCAAAAGTTTTAATTTATCCGAAATAAAATCGGAATCCTTATAGTTTCGTCATGTCCGTCCATCCATCCGAAGCATAGCGCCGAGGCTCTTATTGCTAGAAAGCTGTATTTTGGCTTGGATATACATACTTACTAAAACTCCAAAATCGTAGAATAAAATATTTTTTCAGGGTACCTCTCCGTCATCAACGTGAGAATGATTTTTTTTTCATTGCGTTGAAAAGGTCTTATAAAAATATTATGGATCTCCTACGACTATTTTTGAATTTAAGGGATCGTTTGTGAAATATTTGGCTTTAAAGTGAAAAATCCTTGATATAACCGCACTTCAGAAATGTTTCTGGGAGACTATTTGTATTGTGTAAACTATACCTTTTCAGTCAAGTCTTCGCCCAGTTGACTATAAATATGAAATATGTACCGGTAGATCATTTTAACGCGAGCCTCTTGAATTTTAGAGCTAGCATCCAGCTAGCTGAGCAATAATTCTTAACAAAATAGAATGGATAGCGCCGAGGGTGTTTGGTTGGAGTCGAGGACTCGAGGTATCCTTTCAGAATCATCACTAGGTACATCAAGGGCGGATCCAGCTTTGGCGCCGGAGGGGGGGAGGAGGGTCACATAGTCGTGGTCAAATCACAAGAAATTATTATTTAATTTTGATAATAATCAATACATAGGCAAAAAATAGGTATTTTAAGATATTAATAATTACTTACTTATATTGTGACAAAAATAAATAAAAACATTATGACCCCATGACCCCCCCCTGGATCCGCGCTTGAGGTACATACAGACTTGTGAAACTGAACACGATAATTTTGGACTTTCTTTCTCTCATATAAGCAAGAAGAGATTATTTCTTGGCCGGCAACGCATCAGTGATGCCTTTGATATTACTGATATTCATGGGCGACGGTGGACACTATCATCAGGTCACAGGTGGCGTCAGCTCGTTTGTCGGCTAAATATATAAAAGCTCGGATTAATTACACTAGGAAATTATAGGTGTATGTGAAAAACTAATAAGTATAAAAGGCCTGATGAGAATTATTGTCTAACCAAAGGTAAGATGGCAGGCAAACACAAATAAATAATACAGTCATAATACTGAGTTTAACAACATACAACAAAAAAAAAACAAAAAATACAAATTAAAAAATACAACAGAAACTCTATACTAGGAGAGTTTCTGTTGTATTTTCTATCAATTACATTTTGCATTTCTCTAAAGCTGGTCATACCATCCATCCATTATCCTTTGGAAGTCCACTACTAGACATAGACCTCTCCTAACAAGCGCCACTCTGACCGGTCCTGAGCCTTCTGAATCCAGCGGATGCCCGCTGTCTTCTTCAGGTCGTCAGTCCACCTGATCGGGGGGCGTCCTGTGCTCCTTTTTCCGAGGCGTGGTCTCCATTCGAGGACCTTTCTTGCCCAACGGTTATCGGTCCTTCGAACTATATGACCAGCCCATTGCCACTTCAGCCGGCTTATTCTCCGCACTATGTCGGCCAGTTTCGTTCGTCTACGGATTTCCTCATTTCTAATTCTATCGCGTAGAGAGATACCGAGGAGTTTGACTTGACGCGGCATCCAGTATGCATGAGATAGCTATATGGCCAGATAGCCATACCGTGGCCATACACCGTCAAGTTTACTGGATGCCGCGTCAAGTCCGCTGCAAACTTGACTCACTTGACAAGTATACTTGTCTTGATCGTGTATAGCCAGTATTAGGATCCATATCATCTACGCAGACGAAGTCGCAAGGCTAGTGACGTAACGTATCTATTATAACTACTGTGGTGTATCAGAGATTAAGAGATAATCTAGTTTGAATGTCAATCTTCACACTAGTAGCTCCAGTTAAAATAGTTAGGTACGCATTTCTTAATTTCACATACACATAAAAAATTTCATAAAAGTTGGTCGAGTCGCATACCTACTTAGTTGGTTCACGAGGAAATCGCGATTCGGACTGCGATACAAACACCGGGACACTAGATTTTTATACATAGGTATATTAGATTTGCTTCCCTCATCGTGAGATAACCTATACACCTACAGTTTCTTCAACACTTATTTAAACTGTTAACAGTGGATCAATTAAAAAAATATGTATACTATTATAATATGTGTATATTCTAGGAGTCCTGCTCCGCGGGTACACTTACATACACGCATTATTTCTTAAAAAGGAGTACCTAAGTAAAACGTTAAAAGCCAAAAGATCTTTATTTAATTTGCTAAGGAAGCGTATAGATTGAAATAAGATAGGACAGCATTTAAAATAACTATCGTGGTGTATTACAACATATTCAGAGCAGTTAGCGCGGTTGAGTGCGATACCGAGGCTGGCAAGCGCCCAACGCGCGACAACTCTAATAAATAAACGTTTGAATTTTATTTCAACTGGATTAAAACGATGAAAACATAAAGCATCGCTTCATATGAGATATGTTTTGTTGTTTCAAAATCCTATGAATATTACTAAGTAATGTGTTTTGTGAGCAAGGACGTAATATGTTTGTTATTCTTTCACACAAATGTATGGATGCTCCCCATGCATTATCTAGGCTGGGCTAGATCTCCTTTTTCTAAACTGGTGGCCTTGACATGATTATGAATACGCAACCTTCTGAATTATATATATCCTACATTTCAAGTAAGAATTACCCTATACTACATGACAGCGAAGGAAAGACAAGGTGTCCATTAATTTAAGTCGTTATGGACTCGTACAGGGGTGCCTCAGGTGTGTAGCTGGCTTTCAAGAACCCGAGTGACATATAAAGGGTTTATAGCTATCCGTGTTTGGCGTCCTTAACTTTTCTGCATATGAAGCTTAAGCTGGCCATACACGATCAAGTGCACTTATCAAGTTTGCAGTTTGATGCGGCAGACTTGATGCGGCATCCAGTGTGCATGAGATAGCTATATGGCCATACCATGCCCATACAACGTCAAGTTTACTGGATGCCGCGTCAAGTCCGCTGTAAACTTGACAAGGAAACTTGATCGTGTAGGACCAGCTTTAGCTTTATAACAAATCATGGTCACCTCTGTTAATTTTAACTGTAGTGCATTTCACTTGAAGCCCTTGCTTAGACCTCACAAGGGCGCTACGGACACTAACTCTTTATCTTGGACCCCCTTAATGAGGGTGTGTGTGAAACGAGTACTCTTCCCGTAACTTTGCACGATCTTGAATCAAAATAGTGGTGGAAGACTTTCAAAATATACCTATATGTACAAATACCCCGGACAAATAAAACAGAATTTGCTCCAAGATTTAATAGGTAATGTAAAAAAAAAATACTTTGAGCAAAGAAACAAATTTTTGTCTGGGCTTGTTATACCAAAATTTACCCTCAGACACAAATTAAATTACAAAGCTTGAAATAAATAAAAACAATCCACGGAAATGTGTTCTCATTGTTAAGCGGGGAATACACTACGCGGACTTGCCCACGGGCAGTCGGGTCGGGCATGTCTGTCGTCACAATACACTACACAGACTTATCAGTTTGTGTTAGGGCGGCTTACCGATTAGTCGAGTTGTGCGTATACATTATAATAACATGTCTGTGCCCCCACAGACAAAATGAGATCGCGCGGACGTGCAACGGGTAAGTCTGCCAGACTGACTGCAACGGTCCTACACTAGCAAACATTGCACAGACCCATAGTAGCGAGGTCCGGCGGGCATGTCTGCAGACTTGCCCGCGGGCATGTCCGTCTAGTGAATTCCCCGCTTTATGGTCGTAGCACACATATCAACTCGTAAACGGAACGTAAACGTATCAACTCTTGCATGTCAGTATTCTTTGTATGAAACTCCCTACTGTAAAGCACACTTATCGGATTCGTAACGTAATCGCCTCGCCTCGAGACAAGCTCACGAACCGCGGTACGGTGCGTGGACGACTTGCCGTACCCGCGCTTACGTCTCACCGTACGCTATCCGTCGACTTTCCGTTTCCTCGTGCGCGCGCCGCGCCGCGGCTACCGCTGCGTCGGTGAACTGCTGTCATTCATTCCGTCAACCAGCGGCCGGCGAGCCGTAAGCGCGGCGTCGCCTAGCCGTAGCCGAGTCGATTTGGAGCTGTTGGTCGGTTGGTAACGCGCTTACGTTAGGTTGACGGCAAGGCGATCCGGTGACGATCCCTTTCCGAGTTGATATGTGCGCTACGACCATTAGCCATTTGTTAGCATTCTTATCTATTTTATTTGTTTCAGCTGTTCATGTTCCACATTTGAATTTTCGAATTTTAATTTTTTTTAAGTTTTATGTTAGACGTGAGATCTAAAAGGTAAATCCAAAGTTCCTTGCAAATGTGCATAAGTCGGTTGCAGATGCAATATTTATCTAAAGTCCTAAACTAATGGATAGGGATCCACCGAAACCCTAAAACTGATAGATCTCTAATTCTCTACATTCTAATCGAGTCGATTTGAGTTTACATATAGCGTGACTTAAAAATTGCGCAAGATTTATTATAAATTTATTAGAAAATACAGTTTTCATATCATAATTTAATGATATTATTATTTACATTATTAATTCAGTCAATAAAGTAGTTGTAGAGTGCGTGAGCGGGAACCTAAGCGATTTCTTCAGAAACTTATTCAGGGTGCTTAGGGGGATAACATACTAAAAGTCCCCGCGTCTAGGAGGTGAGCCGGAGGGAGGGGGGGGTTACAAAGGTCTCAATTTTAGGTTTTTCACCAATATCTCAAAAACGGTGCGTTGTAGCAAAAAATGTTCTAGGATGAAATGAAAGCTTATAAAATTCTCTATAACTTTCATTCTGTACACTTTTTCTATATCTCCAACCGTTTTTGAACTACACGCTCTAGAAATGTCGAAATTAAAGTAATTCAGCGTGATAGCCATTACCTGATGCGAAAATTATCTTAAAATTTATAGTAACCTAAGCTGGGAGTACCTCCACGTAGTAAAGGCAGTAACAGTAAGAAATCGCGTTTTTTATAACAGTGGATAACTGAGCAGAGGCGGGAAAACAATCATGATATTGATGAAGATTTCTTTTCGCTCAATATCTTTAATGCTCGCTGTAGGAAACGCGACCTTCTTGGCTAAAACTCCTATTGATATTGTATACTTGCCTTCGGGCTTATGTTATTATAGGTTTTCGCAATTTTATTTCGTCTGGCACGGTAGCCTAGCCGGTAACGCAGAAGGGGCAGCGACAAAATATTCTTTTCAGATTTACATACACTGTTATTAGTAACACAATTGGGTTATCCAACATGAGTACTATTAAGAGTCCTGTATGCATTTTGTATGACGAGAATGTCGTTGAAGGAAGTAACGATGTCTCTGAGGGAAAGGAAAGGGAATGCAAAGTTAGTAAGGAAAGGAAAGACGGTAAATATCGAAGTTTCCTTGACTTGACATCCCTTTTGATTTACATCAGCTGTCGTAAAAATGACACCCGAATTGATACCATTAAAAAAGACGTTAGGCAGGCATCTTTATCTAATGAAGAGGCAGGGCAGTCGCAGCTCAGACCTTCTGCTCCACCATTTGCCTTCAAGAATAATTGTTTTTTATGTGCATGTTGCCTTAATGAAGATATAAAAAAGCCTTTTAACAAAAACAAACAAAAAAAACGAGTATCTCATCGTGGGAAAGTAATCCATGTAAGCAAATATTTCTTCCATAGCCTCTACGACATGGGTATCTCTAGAGATCTCAGTTTTGTAGAGTTTTGGGTAACTGACAGGCTTCACAAGTGAGTAATAGTATCTTCGTGATATTTTGCTCCTTCAGCAACAATATTGGTAATGCAGGAAAAAATATCAAGAACTTCGTTACCCCAGGCATCATTTCTCGAAGAACATACCTGCTTGATACAATATTTAGCAGCTAGAGTCTCAACTGAATGTACAACCCGCCTTTTTTCAAAGGATTTTTTATATCTTCATTGAGGCAATATGTACATAAAAACAATGATTCTTGAAGTCAATTGGTGCAGCAGAAAATCTGAGCTGCAACGGAACTGCCTCTTCGTTATATAAAGATGCCTGCCTAACATCTTTTTAATGGTATCAGTTCAGGTGTCATTTTTACGACAGCTGATGTGAATCACGCTGTTATCACGCTGAATAACTTAAATTGCTACATTTCTGGACCGTATAGTTCAAAAACGGTTGGAGATACGGAAAAAGTGTATAGAATTAAACTTATAGAAAATTTTATAAGCTTTCATTTCATCTTAGAACATTTTTCGCTATAACGCACCGTTTTTGAGATATTGGCGAAAAACCTAAAATTGAGACCTTTGTAACCCCCCCCCCCCCCCCTCCCTCCGGCTCACCTCCTAGACGCGGGGACTTTTAGTATTTTATCACCCTAAGCACCCTGAATAAGTTTCTGAAGAAATCGCTTAGGTTCCCGCTCACGCACTCTATACCCTCTTTTGAGTCATTCCTTGACTGGACTATATATAGCGCATATAAATAGTGTTGTAAATAGAATAGCCATATGTAAGGTATAATTTTATTGCTATGGCCTCCACACCGGTCACTGCTCAAGCAGCCTTAAGGTCGTAGCTGACTTAAGGTCGTAGCTGACTTATATGACACCGCTCCCACCCAACCAAAGTATGAGAATTCAAATATAAACTTAAAATCGTGCTCTGTAGGTGCACTTTACAGTAACAACAAAAATTAGCAGCCCGCGCGCGGGAAGCAAGCTAACCGCAAGTCGCAACCTTGCCACTCAATAGTTGTACCTACAGAGCACGATTTTAAGTTTATATTTGAATTCTCATACTTTGGTTGGGTGGGAGCGGTGTCGTATAAAGGTCGTAGCTGACTTATACGACACCGCTCCCATCCAACCAAAGTATGAGAATTCAAATATAAACTTAAAATCGTGCTCTGTAGGTGCACTTTACAGTAACAACAAAAATTAGCAGCCCGCGCGCGGGAAGCAAGCTAACCGCAACCTTGCCACTCAATAGTTGTACCTACAGAGCACGATTTTAAGTTTATATTTGAATTCTCATACTTTGGTTGGATGGGAGCGGTGTCGTATAAGTCAGCTACGACCTTTATGTTTGAAGAAGTATTCCAATTATATTATTCCCACCATATTTTTTGAAATATGGGAACTAAAGCCACCAAATTTTCATAATTTTTTAGTATTTTTCCACAATAAAAATGAATTGTTTCGTTTCTATTTTTACTGTCTGAACTTATTGAAAGCAACACTAAACTTTAACGCAAATGGCAGCATTCTAATCTTGTGTAATTCGACCTGCCTATACGTATTGTATACTATGTAAATTATACACGTAATACCTTGTAATACCTTTATCAATAAGGGTATACCTACATCGATCTTATCAGAAAACTATGCGAGGTCCCACAGCATGGATATTTTACGCTATTTCGTGTCACTTCGAGTCACCCCATAGCTCTTAATCTGAATAATAAGGTCTAGAGCACGCAATATGAACATTAGTTTCAATTAATCAATTTTTTATGACGTTCGTACTTTTAGTTCTAATGGATATGGCGAAATAATTTACAAATAAAAATAAGGTGCGGTACCATTGAAGTATAATGTCATAGAACAGACATCTCGAACAAAATGTGTGTCGCACCCGGGAGGTTCGATTTTCAAAATTGAGCCCCCGTTCTCCTTTCAAAATCGAACGAATCTATTGAAGATTGAAGCCACGTGGCGCCAATGCATTGGGACATACATGATGTTCGTGGTGTCGGTTCTATGACATTATATTTCATTGGCGGTACCAAAATTTTATTCGTCATACAGGCGGTCGAATTTACGATTATAATTCACAAATTCAATAGACTAGTATCACAGTCTAGGGCAACCTCCACCTAGCTAAGGGTGTAACTTGTAAGCTGCTAATCAATGTACGAGAAAATTATACGAGGTCTGTCTGTTGGAGGTCCTTGGACTTTGTACTAGTAAATCCGACGGAAATGTTTGCCGCCCTTCGTCTGAAAACATGAAAAAACCTTAATCTGCATTTAGTTGGCCGTGGCGCGGGACGCGGATCGCATGTTTTTTTTTTCTTTTTAACGCGCGGTGACATGACAAAGATAACGCGAAACAAGGCGCCATGATTGATGGGACGCACGATAGGTCTTTTAGTCACGGATTTCTGTTGCATACGTCAACGTGATTTAAAGGGCTGTAACTACGGTGATGAATTCTTTTTTCAAGTCTGTGGCTGTAACTAAATTTTATTTCAGACCATGGTCTACCTTTGTGCTAAATTTCATGAAAAATCATTCAGTAGTTTTTGCGTTGAGTAAAAAATCCATACATGTTCACAAACTTTCATATTAATTTTATATTAATAAGATTGTAATCGATTTGATACACTGTATTGTTCTTTAAAAATATTTCCATCATAAATTTAAAGTTCTTTCGGATATTATCTTAAGGAGTTCTTGTCTCTATAACACTACAGATTAAATGCTTATGCCAAACTATTAATAGACAATAGAGGAGCTGACTTTGTATTTTTAATCTATCTAATTTAAAAAGTATTTTATTTTTTGTTACAACATGTCTCAACATCTTGGCATTTCGCCGTCGCCCGTCAGCTATCTCAAGTTTTGGAGTACCTCTTGTCATCAAGATGCTCTTAACCCTGTATCTGTAATTTTTTTGAAGTTATACTTCTTTTGGCGCGATGGTGAAAAATGATGAGAGTGAATTTCTACGATGCGCGCGCACACCGACACCTAAATTCTGCATCGTGAAGTTAGCTCAATTCTGTATTTTTCTGTATGCAAAAAAGTTTTCACAGTATTTACCTCATTACAAACGATTTTATAATCGATTGAATTGATTCATAATAATCGATTGATGGAATATAATAATATATTTTATGTACTATTTGTTAATTATAATTATAATATTAATTTATTTCTTACATGTTTTCGTATTCCATACATATTAAAACTATGTAATATATTTAGAATTACCATTCAATCGTTACGCTAATTTTATTAAATTACATTTCGAATATTTTGACATCGATTAATCGATTGACAACAAAGATGATGTAATCCCTAATAATGTCATTTTGGTAACCATAGTATTTATAAATAACACCACTGTACTGTCATATTTGTCATCGATCTTTCATGTTTCTACGCGTGGTTTTTTGTATTTTTCTATTAAATATTTTCAGCGTACCTATTTGGAGTCCTATTTACTATTGAAACTCATCGACGCGCACACAGTTATTTTAATTTACTGTTGTATTCGATTTCGTACTTGTGTTTTGGTGAATGTGTTTTCGCAGTTTCGCTACAATTTCTGGCAAACCAATACTACTTATATGAATATGGACTACTTAATCGCCTGTTTTGTGACTGACAAAGGTTCAGAATAAGTCCTGAACACTGGATAACGTACCCTATACATCTTTAGAAGATCAGTAGTTTGCTGTGGCCATACTTACAATGAGTATGTTATGGTATCTTGATTGGGCAAGGTACCAACGAAATATGTATAGCGCCTCCTGCACAACTAGACGAAATATTAATATAAATGATAACTAATAAAATCTCTTGAAATATGCAATAGCTTTTATTATACAACCTTTTTATGACATTCGTTTTGGGTAAAAACCATTTAAGTAGTAGATAGTATAATAGACACCCGCCAACTTAGTTTTAACCATTAAACTCGTAGATTCTATTGGCAAGTCACGTATTAATTTTGGGATTTTATTATAGAAATGTACACCAAGCCCTATGAAAGATCGTTGCACTTTACTTTGGCGGAACGAAGGCGTAATTAATTGATACATTCTTTTTGTTTGGCGATTATTAATATCAAAATTTTGTTTATACGCGTTTATATTCTTCCTTATAAAAACTACATTATTAATTTATTTTAATCTAGCCTAGATTTCCCTTCTTTATCAGCACGTTTTACAGATACTTTAAAACCTTTTTATTTTATTAACCGTCGCTAGCACTCTGTCCGCGACTTAGCCTGTGTTTTCCAGAATAATAAATAGGGGAGACCTAGGAGGGTTATGACAATTTTTATGTTACCTGACAGAACAATAGAACAGGTAACAGAATTCTCTTGAAAGTTAGCTCAATGTCGCTTAGTCAATTTTTCCTTTCAAGCGTCGATATACTTAATCAATTATGGTACCTACATTATTATCTCGGAAAACAAATGCGAAGCCGCGGGCAGGGCGCTAGCTAATCTAGCTATGAAATAAACTGTCTTTAACATAGAGTACGCTGTCTTTGCGTATGACTTTGGTCCATTTATGAATATTAAAAGTTTTGACATAAGACATCCTTTACCTAAAAGTAAGTACACACCTACATTCTCCATATACCGAGGTCTTCATGAAAGGTTTATCGTCGACAAATTACTTTTTAGCACTATGCTTTAGGATAAAGAAAATAAGTAGGGCAGCGAGGCGGCGTGGCTAAAACCAACACCATTATCACCTTATATAATCTAGAATATAAATTGGAGTTCTAGAATAGTCTTCCTTCTAAGATTGATAGGTACCTCTTAAATAGATATTTTTAGATTAGATAGGTGTAATAGTTGTCTTGCTGTAAACTAGAGCATTCACTATCTTACATTGAAGGAATAATGTTTCCTTTTCTGATCAAAGACTCATTTTATTCCTAAAAGTAAAGTGTACAAAAACTGCTCTTTACTCCTTAAAATCGAAGTCAAAGATAATTATTATGAATTTATGTAGTTGCGTTACAACACATATATGTGTTACATTTACAAAACTGACACAAACTTAACACAAACGTAATACAAAAGCAACACAAAACCTAAATTTTTACTACAAATTTAACTTATATTTCGGTCATTTATTACAATTAGACACTATTGGGCTATTTTAAGTATACTTTTGACCTCAACGCCAACAAATATAATACAATAACATTAAAATATCTGTTTCTTACCTCAAAAAACACTTTAAATCTTTTTTTTTCACACAAACCACGATGACGGACGCTCACTTTGAATGCTCCTTCACTGGCGAAACAATATGGCTGCCTTTTTTTAAAAAAACTTTGGATATCAGTAGTGCCATAATAATACTGTGTTTTGCTCTTTGGCTCTCTAAATAGTAGTTTTGGGGTCACTGAAGTACTATTATTAGCGTATAGAACAGACAACCTGAACACCATGTATGCCCCAATGCATTGGCTTCACGTGGCTTCAATCTTCCATGGATTCGTTCGATTTTGAAAGGAGAACGGGGGCTAAATTTTGAAATTCGAACCTCCCGGGCGGGACGCACATTTTGTTCGAGATGTCTGTTCTATGACATTATACTTCAATGTTTGGGGTAAAGATTCGTACACAAATAAATCGTGACACAAAAGTAAAAACCATTGTTTATTTTAAACTATCGATAAAATATTATGTCAAGTTCAAGTATTTTCACAACAATATTATTATTATAGCAGGAGACTATCATCGAATTCTTCGAATGCATACATATAATCCAGATATACACAATCATTTATTGAATATTTTAACCATAAGATACTGCAAAAACAAAAGGACAAAAATGTCACACAAAAAATTGACAATTTTGGCGGCCAAACTCCACATTTAAATTATTTAATGAACCGTTGGTATTGGCGGGAAGCGCACTCAGCTGACGCCGTCACGGAATGGCGGCAATGACGTCGGCCATTTTGCTTGGCTTATTATTGTAGCGTCAAATTTTTAAACGCGAAACAAAATGATTAGTTGCCTCCTAAATTACTTTGGTGTATTTTAGGCAGATATATATTGTTTACATTATATAATTAATTTATACGGAACCACAAATCTACATGATGGTAATTATATTGTATATATGCGTCATGTTTGGATATCAATGAATAATCGGCTTAGACAGCTAGTTCAGTTATTTGAACAAACAACGTAGCAAGATGGCCCAGACTTAGTCGTGAAACTTTAATTTGATTCATGCAATCCGTTGAGTTAATATTTGAGCATAAACACTCGCATCCCTTCATCTCTTATTCATCTCTCCTTCGGGGATGCTTGGTTCGAATCCTTGTAGGGTAGTTCGGTACTTACTCATATATGCGACAGACAGTAAAACCATGTTTTGCCACCTAAAATAGAGGACACCATGAGCATGAATCGGACCTTCGGGTTGCCTTCGAGTCACTGATGGAGAGCTTCTTACGTACCCAATTACACACACTATTACTAAATAAATTCTCTGTATCAGTTTAAGAGTATAACTGAATTAGTCACCAACATTGACGTTGTGCCATCTTTTGATATTTTGGTGACGCAATTTTAGTAAAAAAGAAATGTTTAGTATCTATCCTGATTATTTCCTAACCTGGTAAGAACGGGGTTCACTTCTGTAATAGGAAAGTGGTTCACCCGCTCTAGCTAGGAACGCTAGCTATTTGTTGGCAACCAACACTCAACTACTTTTTTATTGTATGCACAGAGTACTTAAACACTACGTTTGTATTACAATGTGTCAGAAATTTTTCTTCCTGTCCATGATTTCCTTAATATAATATGTAAAAAATTGTGCTTTAAGTTAAAAATATAAATTTATTCACCTTGCTTGGTCGTGTTATAATTTGTCCATAAACCAGCTTAGTCTGCTACTCAACATTTTGGTCCTTCGAGCCGGATTTGAATCAGCGACCTATTGTTTTTTGTGTGTGGGCAGAATTCTGCATTGGATAATTAATGTCGATTTAACTCGCAACTTTCATGCGACTGTTACAACTACGGACTGCAAAGCTGGAAGTTGTTAAGATTGTTTCGAGGTAAGAATGTTTGTTGCGTTGCATATTGTAGCGCTTTTTGTGCTGAGGTGTTTGTTTTGTTAAAGTTTACGTACTGTGTTTTAGTTACTAGGAAAATGGCAACACAACATTTTGGAAACTTAGAATCTGGCATTGTTTCTCCTTTTGTTGCCCAGCGGCTACAGTTGCCATTATAACAAACTTCCAAATATCTTCCCAAAGTTTCAGATTTATAATATTTGTAGGAAGGAGAGATATAGGTAAAAAACTTGAGAGGTGTCAAAGGACACCCGGATGGAACGAAGTTATTTCCTATTTTACTTATGTTAGCGCCAAAGAGTCTCAACAGCGTGATTCAGAAAGTTTTACAGCGCCATCTAGTTTCAACTAGTTACAACTATAAGTACCCGGATATTTTACTACTAGTTACTATACTAATTTACTCATAGTTACAGTGACTTACTAAGTAACTATTGTGTTATGTATTACACTCATGTCCAAGCGTTCGGTTCTGAAAAATTCATTCATCATAATATCACAAGTCACAACCTTCTTTTCTTCAACCGTCACTGCGTGTCGTAAGAATGTTTGACACGAAATTTGAATTATATTACAATTCTTAAATAATTAAATAGATTATGTAGTCGATCTTGTAAGACCCAGATTAACTTTTTTAACTTGTATTATTATCTTTTTTTTGTAATATTTTTTTTAAAGTGCTGAGGAGTTTCGTTAGGCTTTTCTTCTCCTCCACGACAAAGCACCTTCCGAACAGCCAAAAAATGACGTGCATAAGTGTATCAGTGATACCTATATGAAAAAATATTTTGACTTTGACTTTGACTAACTACATATACTAATAATATAGAGCTAAAGTGTTTGTTTGGTTGGTTGACCGCGCTAATCTCATTAACTACTGGTTCGAATTGAAAAATTATTTTTGTGTTTGATAGTCCATTTATCGAGGAAGGTTATAGGCTATTTATCATCATATAAACGGCGAAACGGCGGTGCACAGCTAGTCCATTATAAATTAAGTTTTTATTAAATCCTCCCATACACCCAAACGTTTGAGTTTATGAATGTTTAGGGTAGATTCGCGCTGGATGTCGGCAAAAAAGAACAAAAAGGCTGACATGAAGAAAGAAGAAAACCGAGATAATAGGTACCTAACTACTTACTTTCCGATATAAAACATCGCACGATAGAAAGGTGGTAGCTCAAGCTAAAAATACTTACCCTGACACTACTAGACACCGCATACAAATTAGAAATAAGAGATTTGCAATTTGAACCGTGATTCGTACACGTTTGCCAACTTTGCGGCGACGATCATTTCTCCATGACAGTGATAACTGAAAGATATCACCTCTATCGGAAGCGTTGGCTTAACGCCCCAACTCAGAATCACTAACGGTTACTTTAATCGCACCCTAGTAATGAATCACCGTACAAATTCTGTACTAAGGAGCGATTTAAGTTACCATTAGTGACTCTGAGTTGGGGCGTAAATAACGTAATACCGATGTCTAAGTAATATGGTGCTTGGTGTTTATGTATCCCTAATGTTCCCATCTGAATTACTCGTGTGGGAAACATTGAAGTAACTACTACTTCTCAGTTGGGTTTTGTCTGCGTAAAAATATAAAGGTCGTTATCGCCTACAACTGTCTATTCGAAAAAATCTTATCCAGGACCGATGATCGCGGTAATTACTCTGTTAAAACCATTGAAGTATTATTACTAGTGTATATAACAGACACAATATACCAATACCAGTATGTACCAATGCATCGGCGCCACATGGCTTCAATCTTCAATGGATTCGTTCGATTGTGAAAGGAGAACAGGGGCTCAATTTTGAAAATCGAACCTCCCGGCGGGACACATTTTGTTCGAGATGTCTGTTCTATGACATTATACTTCAATGGTCAAAACGTTTATAATTAAGAAAACTCCGTTCTGGTCTGGTCTGATTTGATTTTGTTCTGTGGGCTTAGTGCGAGTTTTACGTGACATAACGGGCTCGCTACGTAAATGCGAGTCAGCTATGCTATTGGCTACCGATTTGGTGGCAGTGAAAAGAATTTAAAAGAAATGCATCGGTATCATGCATCATGATCTAGTCTTTGCTTTCACATCAGAAATTATTGCTCATATTCACGTGTTAACCATAGACAATTGAAACACCTTCGCTTAAGAAACAATAGAACAAACATTGTCAGTCGCGATTCAAAGACGCAAGACCTTCACCGGCCAGGATTACCAAATAGTCCAAATACACCAATAAAAAAGAAATACACTTGTTTCTTGCCAGTCCTATCTCTTTCTATCCACTGCCAATTCTATTTCCATCGGCTCGATATTTGATCGCAGTTACTTAGACATAGACAACACCAGGTGGTCAAAGACGTCACGAATCTACTTTTATAGGTACAAAAAACCAATAAACCAGGCATTTGTAACAGAACACAACATGCTACATTTTATGGCCCATAATTATTCAGCGGCACCCATTTCGTATGAATAGAGCGTATTTCAAGCGACATATTAAAAACTTTCACGTCTAAGTGCATGCAGCAAATTTTGTGTACAGCCAAAAAACTTTTCAGACTCTATTTCGCAATCCATTCCGAGAAAAATGTTCCTGGATTTTTCATGAATATTTATTTATTATTGCGTTTGAACTGTCTTTTGTACGTAGCTTTTATTTTTCTGTCTCTTTGTTAGTAGTCTATCGCTTTGTAATCTATTTTATTGTAAACATTTCCTCTGGCTTAAATTCGTCAGTGTAATGAGAGAAATAATTTTTGAAGAATAAAACAATTAAATATAAAAACCATGCTGAAAGTGACGCGAACTTGGGGCAAAGTAGGTACTTACTCGACTTGACAGATGTCGCGTGCCCAGACCAATTTTTACAATTTTTTTTTGTTTTGCAAGGTAGGTTCACTTTTTAATTAAGTAAAATTAACATTTTATTCTGCCACAACCATTACTTTTTAATTTTTTACAAAATTTTAAACCTAGTATACCTAAATGTAATTAAGTAGGTGTGAGTAACTAATTAACATTAACATATTATTTTTTACTAAAAATTTTTTCCGACATTACAAATAAATTATTTATCCCATAAATCTTCTTTCATGCACTTGTTACCAGAAAACATGACATAATTATGTTATAAAAATTACAGCTTTTCTGTTCGTAAGAACATTTTTAAGCCAACACCCATTCATTTTCTTATTATGTTGTATAAATTAGCTATTTAATGTTTTTAATTTTTTATTCTTTCACGGAGTATTAATTTAACCATATTTTTAATTTTTATTTATGCACTTGGAAAATGAAATGCAAGTAAAAAAACACTGTTAATCATACTGAGAGGGTGGTCCCTATTTTCATATTAATTTATTCTAATGGATCCATAATGCAATCGGAAATGCACAAACTATAGGCAATACTAATAATATTAGGAACGAACTATAATTAAGTACCTATTAAACATTTAAGGGCACTTAAAAGGGACCTCGCATCGCGGCGTCGTGTTGTGTTTTTGTGTAATGTTCCGTTTACACGTATTAAGTGATTAAGTAGTTAACTAAATTTGAAGTAAATTAATACGTGTAAACAGACAATTTAGTAGTTAAAATTTAGTACGTAAGTAAACAAGTAATTTAGAAATTTTTCTATTTTCTGTTAAGTAGGTGGGCGGGGCTTATCAATTAATACGTTTGGGTAGGCACTTTTTACTTAAAATTATTTAAAATTTAGTAAAATGCATAAGTAATTAAGTAGGTTGTGAAGAATTGTATGAACTAAAGAGCTTTACTAAAATATTACGTTTGGAGTTTGGACGCGCACTAAAAATTACTCACTTAAAATTTAGTTATCTACCTACCTAGTTTAATACGTATAAACGGGACCTAAGAGCCCTAATACCCGCTAGGATTCCGTATGTTCTGATCTGAACCGACACCGCGAATCCGGTGTTTGCATACTGAACTGTAGCCACAGTGGCTGTGGCTACAGTTTTCAGTGGATTCAGTCGAATTTGAAAATTTGTTCGCGATGTCTGTTACATTATACTTCAATGGTAATAGAGCTTACTTCAGTGTCAGCACTCAAATTCTCTCAGTTCTACAAGCATAGTAGACCAGCAGGGTAATTCACGTAACTTAAGAAGTTCGATTGCAGTGCAGTTGCAGCGACGTTCCGATCAAAATGACACTTTCCGTATTCTCTTGCGCTGTCAAACACGCTCACGTCACGCGAGCGCGTCTCAAGCGCGCTCACGTCACAAAAAGGTATTCTGATAATGCGCGTCAAGATAGCGTGTTCCCGATCGCAGTTTGATTGGTATTCTCATAAACTTTTGAAGTTTGAAGTCTCATAAAGTTTGACAGGCGCGCAGGATGCGTGCAGGAGAAGTGAAGTTCACATGCAGTTTGCGTGCAGTTGGCGTGCAGTTGACGCGCAGTCAAAAAATTATGACAATACGGTTTAGACGCCAAACTTCAACTTGATTGTAGCGTCACTCCAACTTGATTGCAGCGTCACTGCAACTTAATCGATGCGTCTTAAAGTTACGTGAATTAGGGTACTGGGCTTTGAAAACGGTAAAAAGTAAAAAAAATAGTAGGATGAAACCCATTGGAAAAGAAAGAGAACATATTATAATAACAAAAAGTGTAATAAGTGTTACACTTTTTTCACATAATCATTATTACCTACAACTTTGCAATTTAACTTTTTTCCATAGGACTTGTAGGTAGTTTTACCGGAAATCGTAACCCTCCCCACTTCCCGACCTCAGATCGCTCGTAAATTATTTTTCCTTTCATTTTAGTTACATGCTTTTCCAATGGGTTTTATCCTGCTGTTATTTTTTTTGGTTTCAAAAATTATCGACCCTGGTCTATAGTGGATAGTACCTACTACCTACAGCTTGTAATTTCAAACTTAGCCTTGTTGTGTTGGACAATTCTTGTAGCTTGAGACAGAAATTCCTTTAACTACCCCAGAAATTCCATATTGCGGCTCAAGAATTCCAAATTACTAACGAGATTTTATGTTCTACAATTAAGTACTCGTACTTACCTTAGAAATTCTTTTTGCTTTAACACAGAAATGTGATTCTTAGAAATTTAGAAACTTTCGCTGTTCTGGATTTCCTGAGTCATTACACTGTGTTTTTTTTATGGAAATAGCCGACAAACGAGCTGACGGTCCACCTGATGGTAAGTGGCTATCGCCGCCCATGAACATCAGCAACACCAAAGTCATCACTGATGTGTTGCCGGCCAAGAAAGTAAGAAGAAAAAGAAAGAAAGAACTGGCTCTCAAGCCCCCAGCCGGAACACGAGTCGTTTGGCGGCTGACTCATGCTAGAGGGTGGTAGCTATCCAAGCGAACCCCTGGAGAAATTATAACAGTAATAATGGTATTAATTAACAATTAAAATCAATACTACCAATATAAACCCTCCGAGGGCCCTACCACCAGCGGGCCGAATTTCTATTATTATAAGGTACCTACATGGCTATAGCGAGAGAATCCATTAGATAATCGACAGCTAATTTTAGTAAAATGGAAATATAGAGTGCAGGAAAGTGGAATTATATCATGTAATGAAGAAAACAATGTAGGGATGTGTAGGGTATCATCAAATGCAATTCAAATCATGCAAAAGCAAAGCAACAACCCGTAATAGTCCCACTGCTGGGCTCGGGGTCTCCTCTCACAATGTGAGGGGTACAGGCCATAGTCTACCACGCTGGCCAAGTGCGGATTGGTAGACTTCACACACCTTTGAGAACTTTATGGAGAACTCTCAGGTGTGCAGGTTTCCTCACGATGTTTTCCTTCACCGAAGCAAGTGATAATTAACTTGTAATACGCACATAATATTAGAAAATTAGAGGTGCGTGCCAGGATTTGAACTCGGGCCCAAATCATGCATCAAATCAAAAATATACCTATGGGCTATGCGCCTCAGATCAATTATTTATTGATCTGACCTATGCGCTATATATAACTTAAGCTGGCCATACACGATCAACTGTACTTGTCAAGTTTAAAGTTTGACTTGATGCGACATCCAGTTTGAATGAGCTAGTTATATAGCCAGATAGCCATACCGTGGCCATACACCGTCAAGTTTACTGGATGCCGCGTCAAGTCCGCTGCAAACTTGACAAGTAGGTACACTTGACTGTGTATGGGCAGCATTAACCTTATCTGTAAGTAATGTAAGACATTGTACTCATTTTCTTTTTAATTTTAACGAATATGATTGTGCAAGTGGTGTTTGCCTTAAAAGGTTATACGAGTATACTTAGTTCCTAGTTACATTTAAGAAAAAATGTGTAAACATAGTATAATAACCACTGGCAGACCTTAATAATAAATAAATAAAAACTATTAGGGACTGAGTAGAAGCAGTAGAAATAGAAGAAATGAGGCAGTTGTAGAAATAGAGTTCTTAACTAGCTTTTGCTATTACTTTACTTCTTTAACATGTAGACTGTTATTGTTTAACATTTACAACTCATAATCATAATTTTATGCAAGGCAAATCCGTCCATTTTTAATACATTTTTTTTCAGTTAACTTCTTTGTGTAATCTGTGACATTCGTGAATTACAGACCGTATTCGGCAACCAGGTTAAAAGGTAAGGCACCCTTTTTGATTCATTGTTCAACATTTTAAAACGTCATATTTTCGTGAATATCTCGAGAGGCGACAACTGAGAACAATACTAACAATAGTCACTTGCCGCGGAGAATGCTCCAGGGTTGTTCACTCGATTTCAAAACATAACTCTTTCGGACCAGAAATGAACAGTTTGTTTTTCTCAAGAGTTTGTTGAAGTACGTACTTCAAAGTTCAGGTTTTTTCCGCGTTAAATTATTTTTAAAAGTGTTGGAACTTATCTCAATAATAATGTTTTACCCATTGACTTATTATTACTAGCGTATCTAATAGAACCGACACCGCGAACACCATGTATGTCCCAATGCATTGGCGCCACGTGGCTTCAATCTTCAATGGATTCGTTCGATCTTGAAAGGAGAACGGGGGCTCAATTTTGAAAATCGAACCTCCCGGGCGGGACACACATTTTGTTCGAGATGTCTGTTCTATGAAATTCAAAATTGAGCCCCGGTTCTCCTTTCAAAAACGAACGAACCCACTGAAAATTGAAGCCCATTGGCGCCAGTTCATTGGAACATATATCCTGTTCGTGGTGTCGTTTCTATACGCTAGTAATAATAGGTACTTCAATGGTCTCCCATAGATATAATAACGAAGGTCTCGCACAATTTTTCATCTGTATTAAAAAAATGTTTTTTTTTAACAACTGAACCCATTTCGATCATTGTAATGCCAGCTACAGATACACAATCTCTATATCTGTTTACGAAGCTAATCGCTGCTGATGCCTCACAGCTAACCCGCTCGATCGACTGACATTCCGCACAGGTCAGCAACGTAGCGACCAGAGTTAAAATAGATCTAGGTGGGGCTTTGTCGACGTGATAGAGAATCGGATAACTTTTCACTGTAAATTACATTCGTGTGTATGGGAAACTAGCGCTTTGCCCGCGGCTTTGGCTTTGTTTTTCGGCATAATAAGTATCCTAGGACTTATTTCAGATCATGGTCTACTATAGGGACGTTGACACTAATTATAAATTAATATACTAAAATATTAGTGGTAACATTTAAAGGCCTATATATAATATGATTCTTTTATTGAAATCAATCACAATAAATTAAATGTCATTAATTTAAAATGTTGAAAATTGTACTCACTGTCACGTGACCTCAAACGCCATTTTAAGAATATGACGTCATTGGAACAATTTTATATGGAAATTCAACGAACTTAGTAGACAGATAGTATTGAATATAGTTTAGTGACGTCACGTGACGTTTTTGGTGAGAAATTTGATAATGATTTTTATTTATCAATTTTTGTTTTTAAATTGAAAATTATTACTTTTATAATATTTTTTTCGTGAATATTGAGGTTCTATCTATAAAATAAAATTGAATCCTAAAATTAGTCAACATCCCTATTGTGCTAAATTTCATGAAAATCCGTTCAGTAGTTTTTGTGTGAAAGAATCACAAACATCCATACTTTTCACATCTATACTGTAATAAAACTCAACTGTGTTTGTCTGTGGCATCACATGAAAACCCTTGAACGGATTTCGATTAAAATTGGTGAAGATGTTACTAATACTCCGGTTCATATTTTAGGAAACTTTTTATCCCAGAAAATTAAAAGATGATTTGTATGGAATATTTTTAAAACATCAACCGATTAGCTTCAAATTTGCAACTAAGGTAAAACATAATTTCCGTATACGAAGCTGTGGGCAACGGCTAGTTTATAATATTAGTAGGACTTCAACTCATTTACGGCGAGAAGTCATAGTAATTTTGGCTTACCTATCATTTTCTATTATACAGTAGGTACATTTTTGTGTCACAAACCTTACTTCGCCGTTCGTTGTTTGTGTATCGCTCATCGCTCGCTTTGTTTTACTGTCAATCAGTGTCACCAATATTGTGTCTAATGGAGGCCATACACGATCAAGTTTACTTGTCAAGTTTGTAGTTTGATTTGACGCGGCATCCAGTAAACTTGATCGTGTATGGCCATATAGCTATCTGGCCATATAGCTATCTGGCCATATAGCTATCTCATGTACACTGGATGCCGCGTCTAGTCAAACTGCAAAGACAAGTCAAACTGCAAAGACAAGTACACTTGATCGTGTATGGCCTCCATTAGGAAGCAAAATTTTACATTCTATCAATGATATTGTATGTCAAATAAAAAAAATATTAAAACAAAAAAAATAGAAAGAAAAAACTATTGGGTAGTTTACAATGTTGTTAAAAGTAATATTGAATAAGTAAACCATAAAAGGATTTATAGTCGGAACATTGGTGGTGAACTATTTAAAGGTGCAACAAACTTCCTCACGCATTTATTTCAGGTTCGCTAGAATATTCGCTATTGTTTAATCTCACTGTATGTAAACATGACAAACTTGTTAATCGCTATCCGAATTGCTTGTCTGAAATTCTGAATGAGGTCAGCTGCTGTGTTCGGCTGCTTCTCTATTAGACGATATGGCAACGACACAGCTGTATATTATTTCAAGTAATACTGTCAAGTCAGCAGTTTGACTTGTCATATTTGCAGTTTTGACTTGACGCGCCATCCAGTGTGCATGAGATAACTATATGGCCACGGTAAGCTATCTGGCTTATAGCTTACCGTGGCCATACACAATCAAGTAAGTATACTGGATGCCGCGTCAAGTCGGCTTGACGCTTGATAGTGTATGGCCTCCATTACGCTGCAGTATTCTATTTAAATCTAAATTTTATCCAAAACAATAATCGGTTTAAAAGCAATAGTCTGAGAAAAACCAAAGCTAAGTTTTTTTCAGGGGTTTCCATGTGGGTATACCATAAAATGTTTATCGCTTTAAGGATAATTTTTATAATTTTAATTAGAAAAATATAAATTTGTAGCATTAGCTAAACAAAAGCACTCTAGGTTAGGTATGTGCATCAATTACTATCCTCTTACTCAATAGTAATAAATAAACCTCCATACTAACTCGTATCGAAATACGTTCCCTCAGGAACAGATCCATTTTCTGGGATGAAAAGTATTGCAGAGAAAAACCCGTACTACACAAATAAGCGAAGTAATTATCATAACGGTCTATTCAACAGATAAGAATAGTTTTCGCACTGACTACAGACAATAAAGACAAAAAATTAAAAAAAAAAATGAGAGGTGTCAAAGGATACCCGGATGGAACGAAGTTCCTTTCGATTTAAGTATTGTTTTGTTGTACAGCGCCATTGTAGAAACTTGGAATGTCAAATATGATTTGAATTCAAATAATAAAGAATACTTTGTAAATAGAACATAATAATATATCATTTTAACATTGAAGTACTATTACTAGCATATAGAACAGACACCCCGAACACCATGTATGTCCCAATGCATTGGCGCCACGTGGCTTCAATCGTCAATGAATTCGTTCGATTTTGAAAGGAGAACGGAGGCTCAATTTTGAAATTCGAACCTCCCGGGCGGGACACACATTTTGTTCCAGATGTCTGTTCTATGTCATTATACTTCAATGCATTTTAACAAATAATAATAGATGTCGCTACAAAAATGTACTCTGAATCACGCTGTTGAGATTCTTTGTAAAACATATAAGTAATCGACCTAATGACATGAATGTCGGTTCGGTTCGGGTTTATTCAGCCATCTCTGTAAAACTTTCTGAATCACGCAAGCGTGATTCAGAAAGTTATACAGTACAGCGCCATCTCTGTAAAACTGTCTGAATCACTTCAAAAATAGGTATGGTCATTCTTAAAATCAAAAAGTGTCGAAATTTTCCGTCTAGCCCTATTTCACAACGCGCGATAAGGAACTTCGTTCCAAAAATCATGTAGAGACTGGGTTCTGCCGTTGCGTGATATTCTCACAGACAGAAAGACAAAATGAAAAAATAAAAACTAAGTACATTAACTTCTATAATTTCCAAACAAGTTAATTGTTTTAAAACTAATTAAGTACCTCTAGAAGGTTTTATAGTGTCAATACCGTCAAAAGATTAATAAAGAAAAAAACTATTTCAAAAAAAATATTTCAAAATTCAAAGCCAAATATTTCGCAAACGGACGCCTCATTCCAAAAATGGTCTTAGAAGACCCATAATATTTTTGGAAGACCTTTTCATCGATACCCCACACTATAGAGTAAGTACGCGACGAATAAAAGGAGCGTTTTGTTGAAAGTCGCATTAGAAGTATAACTTCAAAAAATTGTGTTAACCGTTAAGGAGTTCCCTCGTCGAGCCAAACCTGTGTCTATCAGGTAGTATTACAAAAATGCATTGTCATCAGAACTATAGACATTATACTTCAATGATTACGGCCATTTTTTTTTACTTAAAATAAGTTAATGCTTGACCATAATCCCACCTGATGGTAAGTGAAGATATGGTCCAGGATGGTGAGCGCACTAACTTAATAAATGCCTATTCACTCATTTCTTGAAGTCATCCACGTCATAGGTTAGGCAGTTTTAGAGGAAAGTGCAATGGTAGCTAGCCCATCAAAGAGTTTAGCCTGTGTGCTGCTTATATTTACCCAGAATTCAATAAAACGTGACAGATATCCGCTGTGTATCCGGCCTAGATCCACAGAATGGCTCTATTAAATCCTTTACCAGCGAACCCCCATTTACTAGAAAATTTCCATAGATACGGTTTTATTTCCCAGTTTTATAGACCAACCTTTACAAGAACCGTGTTATTGAGCAGGGATAAGCTCTTGCTAATGTAGTTTATAGAATAGGGTTGGCTTTATATTTGAGTGTATAGAAAGACTTCAAAGTACCTTTTTATGGATATAGCCGATAAAAGATAAGATAAAAGGGCTGTCGTTGCCAAAAGCTGATGAGTTGCCGGCCAAGGGAGCGAGAAAAGAAAGAAAGATAGAAAAGCTCTCAAGCACCCAGCCGGAACACGAGCCGTTTGGCGGTTAACTCAAACAAAAGGTGGAGGCTATCTAGGTGGATTTCACGGACACATAATAATAGTATACGTAATCATGGGTCTCTCCTCTTGAGGAGTCGAGGAGTGGGAGAGTGAGGAGAGAGCATACTACACCATGCTGCTCCAGTGTGGATTGGTGGAGGAGTCCATGCTGCCCTAGGGCCTCCTACGTGGGTTAACGACTGTTATCTTATGATAACAACCTGTACTGATGGCTTTACGTGCCCTCCAAAGCACAAGCTCAAGAAATTCTTTCACTAGCGGTCATCCATCTAACTACCATCCACGCTCCCTGTTGCTTAACTTAACTGATCGACGATCACTTAGGATATGAGCTATGAACGAACAAGATTATTGCACATGCATTAAAATAAAATAATTTCCCGAACTCCTCTGGCAGTAACCGAACCCGGATCTTCCGATGTCAGTGTCAATGTCACGCACTCGCGACGAACGTGCCAACTGATAGGATTTCTTAGTTTTTCTTGGCAAACAGTACTACTGCTAAATAAACAACTTTTTCAAGATACTTACGTCCAGTGCCGTATTTATATTTTTTATGAGTATAGGCCAATTTATTTTCGCCGCCCCATGTACTTTTCTAAAATAATAATTTTCCATTCATAGTGAGGAAGGCACTGAATTACCTAGTCACTAAGAAAGTGCGTAAAAAAACAAGGATTAAAAATTTTTGCGACACTTTTTAATAGCGAAATCATCTATAATATCATCTGAAATCTGCCGCCCCTAGGACGCTGCCGCCCCTAGGCCGCGGCCTATACGGCCTATTGACAAATCCAGGACTGCTTATGTCTCAATCATTGCAAGTTTCTAGGTTGAAAACTTGTAATTTAATTTAAATTCATTTAAGATTGTCTGATTGAGTTAGTATTCCTGGTGAAGGAAATTCCCAAGTTCGATGCCCAGATGATCTGGAGCAGACAACTCAGAAGTAAGTACGGCGTAACTCGTACAATCGGGATGATGGTGAGTGCAGGAGCAGCGTGGCTACCGTGAGTGTGTCAGCGAGGGGTTCGGGAGTAAAACGCGTGACCAAAGTGACCGTCAGTGTTGCCAACTCGGTATCAGGTTTTCGGCCTAAACAGAGTTTGAAAAAGGGCTAGATTCGTCCAATACATTGAAAATAGGGGCTATTGCTTAATTAATATAGGTGAGGGCGAAAAACAAAAGAAAAAGGTCGCAAGACGCTCTACAACTATGATAATGGTCATTTTTTCAATATCTTTTACTATTTAAATTGGTTTTTTCGATGGATTGCATCAAAAAGTTCGAGGAAAACCTGAATTTATCCCTTTTTTTTCAAGATCGCGGAAAATGATTTCGGGGCTAGAAATTGGGCTAGGTGCTAAATATAATTATTTGAGGGGCTGACAAACCGTAAAAAGGGCTAGATCTAGCCCCGAAAGGGCTAAATTGGCAACACTGCTGACCGTAGATGTTTATTGCACTGATTTTAGTTACGAGTTGACATGTTTTTATTGGTGTCTAATGAGTGCTATGTCACGTATGTACGTGTTTACGGACTCTGCGCGCCCATCTAGGCTGCCACGTGCTTGGAAATAGGACGCTACGCTAAACACAATGTACTAGACTCGTACAGATATATTTTTGTTGAAGTGAAACTTCTTTAGAATCGTTGTGATTTCAAACCGGATGCAACGGAAAAAAACGACAGGTTAGAGACACAAATACAAAAAGGTGTAGGATGAAGCCAGGAAAGAATGAGACAGAAATATACATACTATAAGCATGCATATAATATAACTGCTAATTTCGTCGTTGAATCTAACTTCTCCGTAGCTCAATGGTCAGGACGTAGATACACAATACCTGATGCGCAGGTTCGCGCCTCTCAGTATTTCTTTTTTTTTTAGTTTTATTTTTATACTGTTTTTATACTGTTTTTAAATACTTTCAAATGCTCTTTAAAATATTTTCAAAGAATTTATCAACAAAAAATAAGAATTTAATTTTCGTTGTCAAGCTTGCTTGTTTAATATCTGTCGATCGACCGACCGATTGTTGTTTCTTAGTTAGTCGCTAAATGGCGCGCTACAGTAATTTTGTGTAAGACGGTTGCTAGATGGCACTATTACAAACACGTAAATTATTAAATTTACATGTTGTTGTCGAGGGGTTTTTTATATCTTGTTTAGTTTCACTTCTATCGTGTGTGAATCGCACACACACCTTTTTTTTATTGTCTTTGATGTAAGTATTTTTGTGTCCATATCACAATAGACAAAAGTTTAGGGAGCAAGTTGGTTACGCAAGTATTATTACAAATGATGACCCTATCCCTATAGCCTAGTTGGTAGCGATTCGACCCATCTTGTAAAGCGAGGAGTCCCAGGTTCAATTCCTGTAAGTAGTATATGTATTAGTTGTAAGTAGGATATTAGCAAGATTGTGTGACTTTGTTTGTGTGCGCATTTGTTTTTGTATGGTTTTTGTTGTTGTTAGGATTTTCTATCTGTGTCTATTTATAAAAATAGTCAATAAATAGTCTGTATTTGTCTAGCGAAGCAATGAAACGTTCAGAAATAAAAATGTTTCAATAAAATTTTCTGAGTTGCGAAGTTGCGGAGATAAATTGTAAGATATAAAATTAACTAAACTTGGCCTGCTTTGTTACCTTCAAATAACTTCAAGTTTATATACGAAAGATATAATTAAATAAATGATTTTAATTTATGCTAAAACGTCCAACGTCCCATATGCAATAATTGTTAAGAGATGCGTTGAGTCATTACGGTATGTCCAAGGGTGGAATTTAGACCAAAAACATACCCATTTATAATACGGCCGCTGTATCTTGCTTGACGCGTCTGAACTTCGCGCAGAAGGCTGCGCAGTAACATAATTCGGCAATGCTCAGTACGCGGCGTATTATGTCTCAGTCACACGTTAGCATGTTCGTGTCGCTATCTCTGTCTTACATGCGCTAAAGTTCGCAAAGCCTATTTTCAGACGCGCCAAGTTACATCGGCCGTACTGTACCAACTGTAGCTACCGGAGGATCGGAACCCCTCGGGGTAAAATAACCATGTTTCAGTAATGGCGTGTACACTTCGCCCTAATTCGCAACCAATTTTGTGCTCAGTATTAAATGCACCCTCGTGGCTGTTTTACAACCCCGAACGAGTGAGATTGAATGAATGCGTTTAATTAAACGCAATTTGCGTAAAAACAAGTAGCCCGTAATAATTGGCGATATGAGAAATTCCAATAAAAATAACTCGTATATAATAAATAAATAACGCAGTCAGTAAATAAGTAACGCAGTAGATTTTCACCTGTGTTGCGGGTGGCATGGACGACACATAATTATAACACATCAGAATAATAGATTAAGAGCCCAGGGCCGCCAGACATCACTTATTTTCTGACGGATGAAATGTGGACGATTGAGTAGTGTTAGTATGTACTATGATCGTATGCCTACTTGCTAGTTTGGAAAAACGGCCAATTTCCAGGTATCAGGTGATCAAGGTACAAAAAATCATTACTAAGTTCACGTATTTTCTCATGGCTGATTTTCACGTATGTTCTAGGTAATATAGTTAGAAATAAGTCGTCAATACTCCCAGACACATTCCGTGGGCCATTTTGCTTTACAGACACCTTGAAGGTGCCAAAATAATGAGTTAAGTTCAAGTATTTTCTGACGCTCCATTTTTATATATGTTCTCCAGACAACTATTTTAAAACCTTTGACAAGAAGACAGACAGATCCAAGGGGCCAATCATCCCCTAAATTAATTTTAATATCTCTGTGGGTGGACACCGTGTACAAACACTCGACGCCGCGCCGCAGTGCCGCGATCAGCTGGTGGGTGGGTCAGTGAACTTTGGTAAGGGCACATGACACAAGGACACATGATTCCTTTTCCCTTCATACTTTTCCTGGACAGGCAAAAACAGCTTTGTTAGGCTCTTAAACTGTGATTTATTGCAGATATTTGCGGGGATTTCGTTAAAACTATCATAAAAAAATACTGTATCTAAATAATAGGTTTTTATATTCGTACTTTTGGCGTATTTAAAAAATGGAATCATACCTATTTACAAAGATTAAATTGGTGTTTATTTACAATGATTGAATTTTTACGTATTAATTTTATTATTTACACAAGGCTTAACAGATGTTCAAAACGCTCACCTCCTCGAGTGATGTAGATTTCAGCACGTTTGCACAAATTGTCCTTTACGCGGTTTAGGAGAACTGGAGAACATATATAAAAATGGAGCGTCAGAAAATACGTGAACTTAACTCATTATTTTGGCACCTTCAAGGTGTCTGTAAAGCAAAATGGCCCACGGAATGTGTCTGGGAGTATTGACGACTTATTTCTAACTATATTATCTAGAACATACGTGAAAATCAGCCATGAGAAAATACGTGAACTTAGTAATGATTTTTTGTACCTTGATCACCTGATACCTGGAAATTGGCCGTTTTTCCAAACTAGCAAGTAGGCATACGATCATAGTACACATTTCATCCGTCAGAAAATAAGTGATGTCTGGCGGCCCTGGGCTCTCCACCTATAACACCTATGACCCGAGTACAAATATTCGTCTGTCACATAAATATCTGCCGCGGCCGGGAATCGAACCCGGGACCCCTCGCTTTCCAGGCAGGGTCGCTAACTAGGCTACAAGAATTGCTCGTCTAAAGGTATTAGATAGATATGCAGATACCATGTTTGAACATAATAATAAGTGGCTGAATTAGACTGACTCAATTTTTTCGCTTTTCTTGGCATATCTACTCTTTTTGTGCATTGGTCGCAGTCCTTTACTGATGCAAGTAATCATTTTATGCTGAGGTGAGCGTGGGAGATACGTGCATGAGCGTAACTAGCTTCCGACAGGCAAATCATATTTTTTGGTACAATCTCACTCCAATTACCTCAAACCTAGAACAACACTGCATTTATCGATTTATTTAAAGTAGTTTGTATTGAAAATATGCATGACAAAACACATTCGGCCTTCTTTATACGCTTAATAAACCTATCTTACAATTGCACTGTTATGATACGTTTAATCCTTATCGTTTTTCATAGGAGTGAAAGAAACAAACCACTTTATAATTATTTGAACGATATATAACAACTCGTTAAGGTTTAATTAAAAGATGTTAACGTGCTTCAACTCGTTCTCTGTTTCCACATGGACAACATGTCATACAAAATTCATACACGTTTGGGAGTGATGTGTCATTAGCCACTTTTTCATCGGACGACACGACAATGAAACAACTTTATATTTCAAGTGGTGCTCCCACCTGAATTTTATTGGTTCCCGTCACGGAACAGACAAGTGGTTCCCGTGCTTCAAAGGGCATTAAAGGATTCGCTCCCGATTGTAATCGTAAGATAACAGGCATTAAGCCATGTCAGAGGCCCTCGAATCGGGCTCAACTGCTCCGCCAATCCGCACTGGAGCAGCGTGTTGGAGTATGCTCTAGGCTCAAAAGGAAAGACCCGTGCTCAGTATGGAAAAATTAATGGCTTGAAGTCACAACATTTATTTGTGTAGCAGCACTTAAGCTCCACGCCACTTACACGCGCACATTGCAGACTTCGTTTGTTTGTACAGAACAGTCACTGTCATAGGTATACATATAATTCTTGACAAAAAATAACCGTCTTCAAAATTAGGGATAACTCAAAAAATACTCGTCAGATCTCGTTCTAATTTAGATGGGACTACCTGACAAGCACCAGCTTTCGTATATAAAAAGAATCATCAAAATCGGTATACCCACTAAAAAGTTATGAGGTAAAACACACACCTACGGTCGAACTGAGAACCTCCTCCTTTTTTAACCGACTTCAAAAAAGGAGGAGGTTCTCAATTCGACTGTTTTTTTTTAATATTTGTTACCTCGGAACTTTGGACTGGGTGAACCGATTTTGATGATTCTTGTTTTAATCGAAAGCTGGTGCTTGTCGTGTGGTTCCACATAAATTTGAGCGAGATCTGACATTGGCATCTATGTCAAAAGCAAAGTCTTAAAGCATTAAGTATTTGCGCGATAAATGGACGAATAACACAATATCACGCCAACCGATTTCGATGATTCTTTTTTATTGGATGTACAGTCACGTGCAATAATATATATACATTGTCACGTTTTCAAAAATATCTAAACTTGTAACAATCCAGAAAGAAGTGAACGACAATTCGTTCAAAATTATGTAACCATTAAACGATGTCAAAATAAGGTATACACGTTTATTCCACATTCATGTAATCGAAACAAAATCATAAATAAATTCACACTTCGAATATCATTTTTATCTATCCATGACAATTTCTATAACATGTATACAATTATACACATGTAATAGACATTGTCATGGCTACATTAAAATGATATTGGAAGTGTATACTTACTTTTGCCGTTTTTGTTCCTTTCAAACCTAACCTTCCAAACTAGGCTTTTTATTTTAAAATTTAGTTAAAATTTACCAAAATGCTTAAGTAATTAAGTAGGCTGTGAGCAAGTCGTAAACTTCTTTGCGTTGTTGATCATTAGTTTTTAGTAAACCAAAGGGCATTCAAGATTTATTTTAAGTTTTATTATTTTAATTTTTTTTTTATGCTTTGAGCAGGCAAACGAGCAGACGGGTCACCTGATGGTAAGTGATCACCGCCGCCCATGGACATTAGCAACACCAGGGGCGTCACCAACGCGTTGCCGGCCAAGAAGATGACGATAGACCCGCTTCTTGAAGGACCCCATGTCATAGCTTAGAGGGAATACCGATGCAGGTAGTTTGTTCCACAGTTTACACGTGCGAGGTAGAAAATGACGTGAGAACCGGACTGTGGACGAACGCCAGGTATCCAGATAGGGTAATATTTAATTGTTAAAATGTAATTTCTACCAATAACTCATACTGCATACATTGTGCCTTATTTTATTACTATAGTATCTATCCCTTTTTCATTTTAATTTTTACCCACAGCGGAAGGAACGAAACGAACGCGGTATATGCATTAGGGTTTAGAGGTAGTTTGTTAGTTAGTTTGTATGTATGTATGTTACCGTTTTTTATGAAAACTACTGGGCCAATTTCATTGCAGTTTTTTGCATTCAAAAGGTATCACTAAAGAGCGGGTTTATAGATATATTTTACGTCGGTATGCCACCAGAGGGCGCTGCAGTAGCGTGATACGAGGAGGGGTTTTTCAAAATTTGTATTTTTATCCTCTGCTGTCTGTACCTACACGCTGCTAACTATTCCAATTTTTTGTAATACGCTTTTATACACACCCTCGTAGTAAGTTTTTGCCTGTGTTGTAGGTGGCATAGATGACACATAACACATCCCAATAACACCTATGACTCGAGTACCAACAAATATTTAACTGTTTCATAAATATGTGCCCCAGCCGGGAATCGCACCCGGGAATCTAATCACTTCGCAGGCAGAGTCGCTCTCGCTACCAACTAGGGTACAGATAATTTCTACTTGGAAAATTGCAAGTATAATAATTATCCAAATTCCGAATAAAACAATCAGGACGCCTTTTTATTAGTACAACATTAATTAAGAAAGTTACACGTCTTATTTTGAATTGCTTTATTTACAAAAAAAAAATCCTTTCTCCAAATTAATTAAGTACGCCGTAAATATGCTCACCAAAATGTGGCACTTTCATTGGTCCAATTGGACCAAGGCTACCACAAAGTATGTATTTTATTTTTAACCGACTTCAAAAAAAGGAGGAGGTTCTCAATTCGACTGTATTTCTTTTTATGTTTGTTACCTCAGAACTTTGGACTGGGTGAACGGATTTGGATGATTCTTTTTTTAATCGAAAGCTGGTGCTTGTGGTGTAGTCCCACATAAAGGAGAACCTCAATTTTCGGCCTCGAACCATATGTAATCTGTGTTAGAACATCGGACTAGACAAGAGTAAACTATATACCAAAAAATTTATTTATTTATTTATTTATTTAAAACTTTATGCCCCATACAAACGTACAGATGACAAAGGCGGACTTAATGCTAAAAGCATTCTCTCCCAGTCAAATTAGTCTTATTTATAAGATAAACATATTTAAATCTAAGCTTCAGCTGCTGTTGCCAAATGAATAAAATAATGCAAAAAAAGTTTTCACAGTATTTACCTCATTACATAGGATTTTATAATCGATTGATATTGATCGATTGATTTAAAGATTAAAGATTTATTTAAAGATTTTATTTGTCATAAAAACAGTTTTACAATAGACATATATGATTGTAAACAACGACAATAGTTGAGACTGTGTCGCCGCTGTTTACGCCCACCTCGGAGAAGCAAGAAATACAAAAAATACCTTAAATCTATTACAATGACATATTTGTGTGGATGTGCGTGTGTGTGTGTGTGTGTGCGTGTGTGTTTGTTTAATGGAACATAATAATATATTTTATGTATTATTTATTGATTATAATTATAATATTAATTTATTTTTTACATATTTTCGTATTCCATTTAAATCAAAACTATGTAATATATTATAATTACCATCTAATCGTTACGCTAATTTCATTAAATTACATTTCGAATATTTTGACATCGATCAATCGACTTACAATAAAGATGATGTAATCCCTAATAATGTCATTTTGGTAACCATAGTATTTATAAATAACACCACTGTATTGTCATATTTCTCATCGATCTTTCATCTTTCTACGCGTGTTTTGTATATTTTTTATTTATTTATCCAACTTTATTTATTTAATTCCTGGAAAACTAGTGAAAAAACACTGACATAACCAAGCACAGATTGTCATGCAATTATTCAAAAATGATTTGCCATGCGTAATATTTATCAGTTCTTATGATAGAATTTTCAATAATCTAACATTTTAACAAAAAATTAACCGACTTCAAATGAAGTACATTGTACTTTTGACATAGATGCCATTGTCAGATCTCGTTCAAATTTATGTGGGACTACACGACAAGCACCAGCTTTCAATTAAAACAAAAATCATCCAAATCGGTTCACCCAGTCCAAAGTTCTGAGGTAACAAACATAAAAAAAAAACAGTCGAATTGAGAACCTCCTCCTTTTTTTGAAGTCGGTTAAAAAATACAAAACCACGGTATCGGATAGTGGAATTCCACCCGAATCCTTTTTTGAAATTCATTTTTAACTCTATTTTCAGCAAATTTTCAGTACAAAACAGATTAAAAATTGACTTTTTTACAGTGTTGACATTCAGATAATGTTATTTAGCCCCAAATTTGAATGCTTCCGATCAAACAAAACATGTTTTATCGCATGTTTTACAATCGAACGCTGCAGGGGACATCGCAAAACCGATGGTATTATGTTGTTAAATATAAAAATTATATTAGGCAATAATTGCAACTTTTGTTGGTGTTACCGTAAATTTTATTAAAGAAGTTTACAAAAAAATAAGATTTTATCTTTTTGAAATTTTATTTAAGAAAATTCGAAGTATGAAGTCAGGGGACACGGTAAAAACGCAAGTTACAATTTTTGGCGAAAATGCCCAAATATTAATTTTTTGAAGGTAGTATGAAATACGCTTTAAAAATTATTATAACACTAGCTGTTACCCGCGACTTCGTACGCCGAAAATAAAGATCCCTTCATTATAAAACATGTTTTTCGTAAATTGACTTACGAATAGTTTGTAAACAGACCACTCAATCGAAAAATGGACTTAGCAGACCCATATTATTTTTAAGAGACCTTTTCAACGATGCCCCGCACTATGGGGTGCGTGACGGAAAAATTTATCCCCATAATACCTCTAGGAGAGGTACCCTAAAACATATTTTTAAAAATATTATATATTCTTGCTAAATTACAGCTTTCTAGCACTAAGGGTATCTGCGATATGCTACGGACGGATGGATGGATGGACGGACGGACGGGTATGACGAAACTCGGAAACTATGAGAATTCTGTTTTGACTTCGGAACCCTAAAAAGAGTCATAAAAGGCGCTTCATAAATAACGAATCAATCAACTACATATAGCAAAATTTTACCTTATCTCTCAGGAACAGGTCTATTTTCCGGGATAAAAAGTATCTTATGTCCTTTCCCGACCTCAATTCTATATCTGTACCAAACATCAAAATCGGTTCAGTTATTTAGGCGTGAAAGAGTTATCCCTCAGGAACAGGTCTACTTTCCGGGATGAAAAGTATCATATGTCCTTTCCCGAGATCAGTTCTATATCTGTACTAAATTTCATCAAAATCGGTTCAGTGGCTTGAAAGAGTTATCCCTCAGGAACAGGTCTATTTTCCGGGATGAAAAGTATCATATGTCCTTTCCCGAGCTCAATTCTATATCTCTACCAAACATCAAAATCGGTTCAGTGATTTAGGCGTGAAAGAGATATCCCTCAGGAACAGGTCTATTTTCCGGGATGAAAAGTATCATATGTCCTTTCCCGAGCTCAATTCTATATCTGTACCAAACATCGAAATCGGTTCAGTGATTTAGGCGTGAAAGAGTTAACCCTCAGGAACAGGTCTATTTTCCGGGATAAAAAGTATCATATGTTCTTTCCCGAGATCAGTTCTATATCTGTACTAAAATTCATCAAAATCGGTTCAGTGGCTTGAAAGAGTTATCCCTCAGGAACAGGTCTATTTTCCGGGACGAAAAGTATCATATGTCCTTTCCCGAGATCAGTTCTATATCTGTACTAAATTTCATCAAAATCGGTTCAGTGGCTTGAAAGAGTTATCCCTCAGGAACAGGTCTATTTTCCGGGATAAAAAGTATCATATGTTCTTTCCCGAGCTCAGTTATATATCTGTACTAAATTTCATCAAAATCGATTCAGTGGCTTGAAAGGGTTATCCCTCAGGAACAGGTCTGTTTTCCGGGATGAAGTATCATATGTCCTTTCCCGAGCTCAATCCTATATCTGCACTAAATTTCATCAAAATCGGTTCAGTGGTTTAGGCGTGAAAGAGTTATCCCTCAGGAACAGGTCTATTTTCCGGGATAAAAAGTCCTATGATCATTCCCGAGGTCAATTCTATATCTGTACCAAATTTCATCAAAATCGGTTCAGTGGCTTAGGCGTGAAAGAGTAGCAGACAGAGTTACTTTCGCATTTATAATATTAGTGTAGAAGTATAGATTGAGAAACGAATTAAAATAAACTGATTATATAAGCTCTTGTTTTATTGCAGTGGTCAACCAAAGGCTGAGATGATTATTAATAAAATTATTGTTGATAAAATTATTTCGTTGTTTCGCAGATTGGCTTCAACCCATTAATGGCCCACTACTGGGCACGGGTCTCTCCTCTTGAGGAGGCTTAGAGTAATACTCCACCACGCTGCTCCAGTTTTGGAGGGGCTAGTGGGCAACCCGAGTGTCGGAAGTTTTCAAACCGCCCGAGGGCCTCCGACATGGCTTAACGACTGTTATCTTATGATAACAACCGGGACCGACGGCTTCACGTGCAATCCGAAGCACGGAAACGCTCAAAAAATTTTTGCCACTAGCGGTCACCCATCCAACTATCGACCGCGCCCGCTGTTGCTTAACTTTGTCGATCGCTTAGGATCGACGCAAGCCGTTGGGCTATGAGCGATTAATAAGAGTAAATTTAAAATATTTTCAAAAAAATATTTTAATAATAATTATTGATTCAATATAAATTGAATCACAACAGCCTAATTGGGCTTATTTGCAAAATCAGTAAATATCTTTAAAAATTAAATTGCATATGACTGTATTTGTCATGATCACTGAATTCGACTAAAATAATGAGCAAAGTTACAAAAACGGCAAAAGTAAGTATACACTTCCAATATCATTTTAATGTAGCCATGACAATGTCTATTACATGTGTACAATTGTATACATGTTATAGAAATTGTCATGGATAGATAAAAATGATATTCGAAGTGTGAATTTATTTATGATTTTGTTTCGATTACATGAATGTGGAATAAACGTGTATACCTTATTTTGACATCGTTTAATGGTTACATAATTTTGAACGAATTGTCGTTCACTTCTTTCTGGATTGTTACAAGTTTAGATATTTTTGAAAACGTGACAATGTATATATATTATTGCACGTGACTGTACTTCATTTGAAGTCGGTTATTTTTTTGTTAAAGTGTTAGATTATTTGAAGTCAGTTAAAAATGTCGTTAGTCGTGTCGTGTCGTTCAATTAAAACATGCATTATTTGTATAGCTCGTTTGGTAATGATTAGTGTATGTCGCGGTGGTGTGGTCATTACCGACAACCGACACTTAGCGCGAAGTTAACACGGTGTCGGCCATTATTGTCGTGTAATGTCGTTGGAAATTGGAATTATGGTCAGTATGAGGTGAGAGTGTTAAAGGGTTAAATGCATTTTGCTTGGTTTGGAATTGATTAATTATTCGAGAAAAGTATAATTTTATTTAGCCAGTTCTTTCTTTCTTTCTCAGTCATGTTTCCTGGTTGACGAATCGGTGATGCCTTTGATGTTACTGATGTTTATAGGCGATGCCACCTACCATCAGTGGATCGTAAACTCCTTTGTCCACTAATATCTAGTTAAGCTGGCCATATCTAGTTAAGTTTGTATTGACTTGATGCGGCATCCAGTTTACATGAGATAGCTATATAGCCAGAGAGCCATACCGTGCCCATACACCGTCAAGTTTACTGGGTGCCGCGTCAAGTCCATGGAAACTTGACGAATACTCAGACATACAATCTGCCTGGCTGAGACTGCTTGAGACAGACACCAAACGACTCGCGTTTTCGGGCTGGGGCTTGAATGTAAATTGGAATTTTTGTTCTTTCTTCTAAAAATACTACGAAACTTAGCCTTGGATAAATGTACTACTTTTGCTGTCCTTTGATTGATTCAATACGTCCAATGGACGTATGGACGTCGTCCATATTATCAATTTCAAATGTATTATTATGTTATTATTATAGGATGATTATATCCGATCGATTCCACTCATATTGAACAACTGTTAACAAGGGAACTGTTAATAACAAGTAGGTACAAATATAATTTATGTCGTTTTACATAACGTATACATTTTTTCTACTACCTAAGTCGCGGGCCGCGGCGTCGGTATGAAAATTAATTTCAATACTTAGCCTTGAAGCAAGGGAACTGCAGGATGGCACATTGAATTATTTATTAAATACCCTTGCCCTACAAACCTTACTGAGGTCGAAACGTTTCAACGCCTTCAGATAAAACTGCATCTATTAAAAAAATCAATTTATTTCTTCTGTCTGTCTTACTGTTATTCCTTTTTCTTCTCTCGATGCTTCTATTATTATGATTTCTTTAGCGTTGCTGATGTCCATAGGTGATGATAGCTTAGGCACATCAGATGAATTGTCAGCACGTTTGCCGGATATTTCCTGTAAAAAACAAACAAAAATTAAAATGTGTGCAATTCACATGTGGTAGAAGTAAAACTTTCCAAAATTTTGGTTTCAAGATAATGAGATGAAAAAGCAATAAATCGAATCTTCTACCTTGTTCCTCGCGCCATCTATGAATACAACTTTGCATTTTTAAAAGATAACCACGAACATAAGAAAAAGAAAACAGTGGTAACTAACGCCATCTCTTAACATAATATGAAGAGTAAAATGAGCAGCTAGCGCCATCTATCTAGCAATAAAACGAATCTTCTATCTTATTCCTCGCGCCATCTATGAATACAACTTAGCATTTTTACTGTCGCGATGTCGTTTTTATTTATTTTAACTGACGAATATTTCTGTCTCATTCTTTCCTGGCTTCATCCTACACATTTTTGTAGTTGTGTCTCTTACCTGTCGCTTTTTCCGTTGCTTCCGGTTTGAAATCACAACGATTCTAAAGAAGTTTCACTTCAAAAGATTATAGGATTTATAGGTACCTATTTCCTACCTTCTAAGTACCTACCCTGCAATCAGTCCATTGCAATCGTGTTGGATTTTTTAAATCCCTAATGGTAAGGACAGATAGAGAGAGATATATACTTAACATAATTATATATGAAATGTTCCAAAGGGTCTATCCATCCTTTTGTAATAATAAAATTGTGTATTTGTAAATTTTCAATAATGTTTATGGATTCGACCGCTCGTATACATAAATAACCGAAACATCTATTTATAATTCGCATTAACACATTGTAATACACATTTTCACGTAGGTGTGTTTGAGTGCTGCTTCCACTACTAGGGTTCCCAATTAAAAGCAACAACCCATAATTGTCCCACTGCTGGGCTCGGGGTCTCCTCTCACAGTGTGAGGGGTATAGGCCATAGACTACCACGCTGGCCAAGTGCGGATTGGTAGACTTCACACACCTTTGAGAACATTATGGAGAACTCTCAGGTGAGCAGGTTTCCTCACGATGTTTTCCTTCACCCAAGCAAGTGATAATTAACTTGTAATACGCACATAATATTAGAAAATTAGAGGTGCGTGCCAGGATTTGAACTCGGGCCCCCGCGTTCGGGAGACCAACGTTCTAACCGCTAGGCTATCACCAACTAGGGTTCCCAATTAAACCTTATGAAATGTCAAAGAAAATTGATATAGCCGGTATAACTCAAAATATGATGTTGTTGTAATATTTGAAAGTTTTCAGGATTTTCCACAAAAGGAATGTCAAATATAATATTAGACGCACGACGACGAAATCTATGTAATTTACAAAGGTATTTTGAAGTTTAACTTTTTATGGGGCGTTTGGAAAAAATTATGAAAGTAATTTTTTTACGATGCGACAGCCGAAAAAGGTACATGTTGATGCGTGATACTAGGCGCATAGCAGTCGCTAGGAGTTCTTTTGGATTGATAAGGAATCCGCGTCGTGGATGCGAGCGAGAGGTACTTATAAGAGGTAAGTAGGTATACTTATTACATGCGTACATCACACACACACACGATTTTACTGTCAAGAGTAGACAAATAAGAAGACAAGCTGAGAGACAAGACGACGGGATGGGGTAAGTGGTGATCGTTGACCATGAACATCAGTAATTCCAAAGGCACCATTGATGATTTGTGACTTCCCGCTTTACCCAACAACCCAAGAATTAAAAATTATCCTTGTGAGAGCAAGCTCGTAACCCTACAACCTTGACGCTGCCACTATGACGTCACTTCCAAAACTGTGCAGGCGCGGGCTGGTGAGCAATACAAAGTTAGTTACCAAAGATTAAAATGTAAGTGACTCTGGTCTGCCTCTGTACAGTTTTTTTCTTTTAGTTTCTGTACCCTTTTTGTAAACGCTCACGCCAAATGCTACCTTCATCATGAAATTGCTACATGTTTTATTAAAGGTTTTGGTTTGGCGCTTGAATTAAGTAAATATATTACCTATTTAACCTACAAAAAAGGAGGAGGTTCTCAATTCGGTTGGTGCCCCTCAGGTGAAGTGGGGGGCCCTTTATAAATATTGATACAGAGCCATTAATCTATTATTAGGTACTAGCGTATAGAACCGACACTGCGAACCCAATGTTCGCGAAATGAACTGTAACCAATTGGCAACTGTTTTCGGTGGATTCAGTCTATTTTGAAAATAGAACCTCCCGCGCGACACAAATTTTGTTTGCGATATCTGTTCTGGTACTTTAGTACATTATACTTCAATGTACAGAGCCTTAGAGCAACAGTCCCATTATTTCCGGACAATTCACAAACCAGCGGACCTATTATGAACTTTTATAAACCATTCATGTTCCAGGCAGTTCATTATCGGGGTTTGAACGACGCGTGATTGGCTAAAAAGAGTCACGTGACCGCCAAGCGGTCTATTAAAAACTTAATTCCAGCCGTTCTAGTGTAACGTCAAATTCGTATCACCAAAGCGGTCACGTGACTCTTTTTAGCCAATCATACGGCATTCAAAGCGCGATAATTGAATTGCTTGGAACATGAATGGTTTTATAAAAGTTCATAACAGGCTCGCTGATGGTCCTTACAGAGAACAATGTTAAACTGGAGTCCAACAACGACATTTGAAATATTCTAACGTTGAACCTACAAAGGCGACATCTATAACTCGATGATTTAACTAGTCAAGTGCTAGTTGCCTCGTGTGAATTATTAAGCGTCTTCGATTTGTCCGTTCCGCTGAGCTAAACACTTGATGGTACAGAGACTAGTTAGCCAACTGAGATTAAATATTTAGCAGGTGCAATTACCTACGGCTACGTAAATGTCTTCAAATAAAATTTATTACTAACAATCCTACGTTTACCTACCTAATCTCAGTGCTTAGGAGGGCATGCAAAGCCGACAGTCCCGATTGACACGGGCGTATCCAGGTTTTAGTTTCAGGGGGGGTTTAAGAAAATAAAAAGACTAAGAGTACACAAAATAATCCTTATATTCATAAGAAAATTGAGAAGCAGGACTCCCCGTTCTGCTCGTAAAGGGACTCCTTTTCCGAGCAGTGTTTATTATGTTTCAAGAGATCTAACGATAAAATGTATGGAATAATAATATAATAACTTTTCGGGGGAGTTTGAACCCCCAAAACCCTCCCCCTGGCGCAGCCCGGGCGCCTGTGCCGATTGTTATTGTAAGATAACAGTTGTTAAGCATTGTCGGAAGCCCTCAGGCGGCATTAAAACTTCCAACATTGGGTTGGCCACTACGCCCTTCACCAATCCGCACTAGAGCAGCGTGGTGGAGTATGCTCTTGGCCTCCTCAAAGGGAGAGACCCGTGCTTAGTGGACCATTAATGGGCTGAAGCCAACACTTCTCTCTTACGTATGAGGATTTACTGGACTTTTGGAGATGCGGCATTTTGTTGTGTTTCTAAAATACTTTTTACCAGTTTAGCTACTATCCTTCTAAACTCAACCAATGTTTTAAGCGCTTTTATTTTTTTACCCTGTTTTTGGGGGTTTAATCATGATCCTTCGTATGGACCCAACCCTAAGCGTAGTATCAAGTCACCATTAGGTATCATAAAAATCCATTGTCATCGCTAATAAATCAGTATTATAGGAAATTTTAGCTCCGTAGCATGAGAGGAAGTATTAATAGCTGCTCGATATTCGGCGATATCTTATTTTTTATACTAGTACTACCCCTTTTTCTGTCATAATAATATCATTCTTACCCTTACTGATCCTAGATCTAATTCAGCCTGCAAGATTTGACCCATACCACCGCAGAATACCACAGAATATGTAATAGTACCTATTGGTACCAAGAGTCACTCCTCAAAATCGTTTAAATAAATAGCGACTCTTGCTCCGACACAATAAAGTGTAATTCAGGTCGCACAGCGCTAATCTTCAACAGACGTTGACATGTAGACGTTGCCTCACTTTCTAATCATAACTCTTATCCTTTCTGACAACGTCAGGGTTGTCTTCTTTTTTGTGATGACATCTGTGTTGTGTGAAAGATACATTACGAATGTATGACACGGTGTGGCAGCTTTTTTGAAATTGGCCCGACACGTCGAACGCGGCACGTACTTTTAACATTATACCAAAAGTGCAGAGTGCGCCAGGCCTGACCATACATAATACGTATTACACCCTTATAAAAGTAACGAACGAAGCAAGTTAAATACAACCTTGTAAAAAGAATTCTTAATCACGCCTTATTCTATTACACATTAAGATAACTTTTTATTAAGCAAGGGCATGCACTACAGCCAGGCGTCCTACATTTTTCACTGATAGCATCAGAACAAGACAGCTATATTTTCACGCACATATTAGACAAGGACGCATTTCGTCACTAAAACAACTGAAGGAAAGCTAGGACGTAAATTTTGGATTCCGCAGGGAAATCTCGCCCCTCTGTCCAAGTGACTCGGCATAGATTCCAATGAGGGAATTTATATAGAAGTACAAATCCGAATTCGTTTTGAAAACTATTCGTAAGAAACTAGCGTTAGGTGAATACGCTTCAAGCTATATTGAACTTTTTCGTGTTGCGGTAAGATGTTAAACAGCTTGGACAAAAGTCTTGATACATTCATGATGCATTATTTATTTGGCGACTTGTACCTATTTGTTTTTGGAAGTAAGGATTTTGTGTATGGATTTATGTTCGTAAATTATGGAGATCTGTATATTAAGATACCAGCAATGATATTATATATTAAAAAGAGGTTAAACATCTTTGGATACCAGTATATTTGAAAATTATGCTGTAAAGGGCTGGACATTCTTGAGTCAAGTCTAACTGATACTGTTAAAGGTCACATTTCTTTCTATACGTAGAATACGTATGACAAGATATGAAATGGCAAAGAAACTCATCTTCACATCTTTCTAAAACAACACACTATTCCAACTCTACTAAGTAATATTAAACTATTCCCTGCCTTGCCTTATAAAATTCCCTAACTTTAATGGAACTGAGTGAAAGGTAATTTTCCGTGTAGATGCTTGGATTTCCATTTTCATTCACAGACTGGTGATTTGTATCTTATGGCTTGTATTTTCACGTTTCTTGATATTTTCCGAAGTTACTTGAATGTCAAGTGATCCTCTTATCTCAGCAAAATACAAATTGTATGAGCGGACAAAAATGAGTGGATGTGTTTTGGTCAGGCCTACAGCGTCCACTAACTTATCCAGAGATTATGGATAGATTACTGAAAACGGCCTCTAGAAAACTCTTTTCCTCTTTCCTAAAAATGTATGTTAATAATATTAGCGGTCAAAAATATACATTTTCTGTGTCTAATATCATTGCCATAAATCAACATTTAATATATACCTTCAATAAGGTATATGGCTTGAATGGTAAAGAAAAGAATTTTGTCTAGAACTGCTACTTTCTGAGACGTGGTCCGGTCGTTCATCACTGTTCCCCGCCATCAAGCGGTCAGTGATGGCTGACGCTTGTTTTTTATCGTGAAGCGATTCTATCGTAGTGTTTTTTGAGCTCTGCGTGTCACGGATCGACTTCACTTTGATAACCCTTCTAAGAAATTGCTGTAGTTTTAGTCAATTTCTTATAAAATAATTAATAACTAATCTGTTTAATAGACCATAAATAGTCTTCTTAGAGGAGACCAACAGCGGAAGCTTTGAAGCTTTAAATGGTGACAATATTGATAATGAAGTAACAACTAGTTTAAAAGCAGGTTTAAAAAGACAGAAGTACTTAGATTCAGTTTAACAAATGGGTTCCCTTCCTCATCAAGAATTGCGTTAGGTACACATATTATCTATCCTCATATTAATATGCCTCATTTTAATGGATAGTCTTAAGTTCAGCAATCTATGTTTTTGCATGTTTGTCCCCTTAACAAATAGGGCATGGTAAACAGAAAATGATACGTAATTAAATATTAGTTGGCACGCATTTTATGGTAAAAAATGTGTTATAAAAAAGTATTCCCTATATAAACTTTTTATTAAAGGTTACCTCGTTTGCGATAAAACTACACACTACCTTTATTACATAACACCTATGTATAACACTGACGTAGCCGTAGGACTATCTAGAAATAAAACAGTTAGATGAAAAACTCGCCGTTCAAAAAAACGGACAACAAAAATAAACAAAAGAGCTCAGACGCAAAACAATAGCGTCCGTGTCATCGCCAGCGGCTCGCGGTCACACGCTGGCCAGCCAGTGGCCATTTTACCGCGCTATCAGTTTATTACTAAACGAAAAGCCCAACCTTTATTTAACCAACAAACAATTTAATATTGAATTTTATCGGTATGGTGTCCATGATAGTCTGATATACAGAGGTAGGTAAGAGTATAAATGGTCTTTGGCTTGTTTTGTATCCATGTTAGTCTGTGAAATACCCAGAGCTAGGCTACAACAAAGATGCTTTTGTTTTTGGCTGAGCATAGTAATCATGGCGCTAACAAAAATAAAGGGTTTCTTTTTTCTTAATAAAGGATCAGGTGTCATCTCCAATTTTTTATTCAATTGATATTACTGCAAAGTTTTGGCGCTAGCACATATCGTAAACAGATTTTATGACAAATTGTTCATAGCGTGGAAAAATTGCGTATCATTCCACAATAATGCATCAATGTAATGTATTTGGATGTAGCTATGAAGGGACCCATTCATTTCCAAAAGAAAATGTGCGAAAACTATAAAGATTTCATAAAAACTGGAAAGTATTAAGAATTATAGAATAATCTTCACTTTTATCACGTAAAACAACCAAATATGATTTTATTTAAAAATTAACCTAAAATCTTGTTATTTTCAGGAATAATTAACACCAAGTGCTTTTTTAAAAAATGGGATACCTTCTGTTTTGTTTAAGTTTGCACTTATATATTTAAGTTTATCGATTGATGGAGTAAATAAAGATTTTAGTGTAATATCATTGTCAAAGTAACTACTTCTTACGTTACAGAAATTTTGATTTTCGTCGTATAATTTGAGCCTGAAAGAAATCAATTTTGTGAAATTAGTTTATTTACATTTAAGTTGAATCAGTTTCAATTACCGTCAGTTAATTATCCTTATTATTGTATCTTTCCATCAAATCTTTTTTTTCTCTTTAAATTCGCGCCACGTTCTCGCAGCTGTTTCTTTAAATCAACCACTCTTTAATGGTCGTAGGATGACGTCATATCACAAAGTATAAATGCAATGAATAAAGGAAGGTTATCCATGTGATGGACCGACCGGCGCGGCGGGCCTATTATGAACTTTTATAAAACCATTCATGTTCCAGGCAATTCATTTATCGGGCTTTAAACGACATACGATTGGCTAAAAAGTGTACCGTGACCGCTTTGGTAACACGAATTTGACGTTTACACTGGAACATAGCTGAAGTTAAGAGTTCTTATTAGACCACCTGGTTATTAAGTCGGCAGTTGGCCGTCATTTACATGAGTGTACCAGACTCACTACCAACCGAGACACGTGGCGATTGCTCGTGATGCGCATAACATCTGCCCATAGTAATCAGTGTTGCCCAAAATCGGTCTTGGTCTTGGTCTTGCAGTAAGAGTCTCGCAAGTCTCGCAATAACTTATTAGCCTATTGCTCTTTATTAAACGTTACTTTAGATTAACAGAAATAACATAGTGAAGACCAACCAAATTAATAAATGTCTAAACATTTAATGAGAAATTCGAAAAATCAACTGACACAGGAAGGGGTTTGAGTCTTGCAAATGCAAGAACAAGACCAAGACTGCA
>OZ010681.1:16603714-16648050 GCA_963932265.1 Thymelicus lineola | reverse complement strand
TTTGAGCCTGAAAAAAGTCAATTTTGTGAAATTATAAATGTAATATATATAATCTAGAAAAATAGAAAAATTAAATAATTGATAAATAATTTACGACCGATGAAAATAAAAGTAAATTAATTAACTCAAAATAAACTGCAACATTCAATGCAGTTTTATTACCTTTAACGTAGATAAATAAAAAGCATATACATAGTGAGTTTTCTTTCTCTTTATCTTGTTTTTGAAGCGCACTGAATATCGCGGGAAATTGAGAACACCTATTCGAGTGTAGCAGACTTTGCTATGGCTCTAATTGCTTTAGTAATCGTATGATCTGATTGCAAGGGCTATGTAGAATAGCATTTAAAAGTTTCTCTCTCGCCTCTTCTCATACTTTCTTCTCTTTCATTCTTTCCTCTAATTCATATTTCTGATCCCATCTTATTTCTAATAATAAAATTCAATTTAACACCACAAATCAGTTCATCAGAATTTGTTATGTTCACACAGACTATAAAAAAGCTTTTAATACACTCTACACACAGTTAATAAATTTTAGATCTACGAATTTGCGTCTCGACTGTATTATTATTAGCACTACACAAACACGCAGAGATCTATTTAAAAATGCGTAAAGTTTCGTTCAAAGCAACGCAGACAAACATACCTACTTATTATGCTCGAATATTCTGCTTGTTGTAACTTGTACTGCAGTATTAATATAACTAACTGTTAAAATATCAGTAAGTAGTCAAAGGAATTTACATTACGATTTCTTGCACAAAACCCTCAAGATTAATGATAAAAAATTGAAAAATATTGAGCATATTATGCAGTTTTTGTCCCACTTTCCAATCATATGAATAACTAAAATTCAACGTAAGACGACTTAATATTATGCTTTTTTTCCACTGTGATACCTACTTTTATAATAACATCATCAAGTCCGTTATCAGAATTTTTAAAAGCATGAATGTGCAAAATGACAAAAAAATACCAAGAAAGTAAAAAAAGTCGAAATTTAATTTAAAAAAACCAACAAATTCAGGTAAAAAAAATATGAGAAAAAAAACAACCGCTTTTACTTTTTTCATTTATAGATAAAATTATTCTCGTAATATTAACGTTGTAAGCTGTGTATCCACTTGAGCAGCCTCGTGACAAGCTGCCTCATCGTGAGCGTGCCACGGACTGCTGAAAGTTGATGCGTCTCCACTAGGGTTCGAAGTATCGGCCTCTGGTATCGATACCGAGTACTCGTGTGGTATCGACGGTAAGGTATCGATACCAAAAAAGTATCGGTCCTGAAGTATCGATACTACTCAGTATCGAGTATCGAGTACTCGCGAGGATCACAGTCAGATCAGAGCTAAAAAAAAAAAAAGGTCGTCGACATGTCCTCATCACACTTTCTGTTTAGTCCGAGCGCTAAAACGGGGCACAGTTGATCTTTTTCCATATGAAAATACTGGAAAGTACTCAGTATTTTAAAAGTACTCGATACCGACGTTTCACATGAGTACTTGCGAGTAATTACCAGGTACGAGTATCGAGTACTCAGTATCGAGTATCGTGATCAAAAGTATCGATACCTACTCAGTATCGAAAGTATCGTTCGAACCCTAGTCTCCACTCGAGCCACATACAAGAGCATCGAGGCAATAAGTCTCAATCCGAGCCATAGTTCTCTTAGTTTCTCAACCTTCTCCAGTGAACACACGGTGCTGCGGCGCTTTTGAACACGGACCTTTACTTACCTGGTTTGACTCGCTGCGCGGCCGCATCGTGGTTCAAGTCACGGAAAGCCTCAACTCGCTGTCAGCGGGCCTATTATGAACCTTTATAAAACCATTCATGTTCCAGGCAATTCATATATCGGACTTAAACGACGTATGATTGGCTAAAAAGTGTCACGTGACCGCTTTGGTAATGCGAAATTGACGTTTACATTGGAATATGGCTGGAATTAAGAGTTCATAATAGACCACATGGTCTTCACTTATTCTGCTCTGCCACGGATCGAGGCAGCTGCTCGACCCGCGACCTCAAATTGATATTGGATATGAAGCTGTAGGTATGTAGGTCTATAAGCGCTGTATACCCGCATATTTTTCTTTATTTAGAGGGCGTTACTATCGAGGGAATTAAAAACTTTTGTTTTAAGACGGCCAAATTCACTCCAGTTTTTTAACCCTATTCGTGCATTCTTCTTGCCCTAAATGCTAATTTACCTGTATTTTTCCCGCGCAAACTTACACAATTAGTTTAGTCTGTGCGTCTTAAAATGTTTTTATACCGTTTGGAATCTTCAGTGCTACTGATCACTGTTGGAATTGGAAGGATATTTCGCAGATGTAAACTGTACAGAACTATTACCACAGACATAATAATAAGTACTGTGTCTGTTATTCTGTGAAGTCTATTTTAAACGTAAAAGCTTTTCTATGAATTGAAATAAATACTAAGTCGAAGTCTTATTCGAAGTTTACGAGTTGAATTTGTAACTAAGTCGTCAACCTACAGTCCTTCACCCTTACAAGTTAGCTACCTATATTCCTTACAAAAAAGTGAATTTATAATTATAACTCTAGATATTAGGTCTATACACGTACGTACCTACTACACAGGTACAGATTAATGTATTTGGTAAGAAATACTTTATAATGCCTGAAAACATGAAGGGAAAATTACTTAAATTATGTACGCGCGTGAGATAACTTCTTTGACATGAAAAAAAAATAATTAAAAAAACAATTTCAAAAAACGATTTCAAAAAAAATAATATTCAATAAAACGATTTTCAAAAACACATTTTCAAAAAAACAAAAAAATTCAAACACTTAAAAAATCGAAAAATAAATAAAACGTTCACACATTGTATATACCCCGCGCATTGAGTCCATTGAGCCATGGAGCGTTCCAGTGACCATCAGGCGGATCGCCAGTGGCCTTATTGCGAGTTTTACATGACATAACGGGCTCGCTAACGTAAATGCGAGTCAGCTATGCTATTGGCTACCGATACATTTCTTTTAAATTCTTTTCACTGCCGCCAAATCGGTAGCCAATAGCATAGCCGACTCGCATTTACGTAGCGAGCGCGTTAGGTATGTCACGTAAAACTCGCACTAAGCCCACAGCTCATTTTTGGTCAGTTATATGACAGACACACAACCACCACACAACACAGTTCCTCAGCCGGGAATCACACCTAAGACCCTTTGATAGCAGAAACCTACAAATTCTGAAGCAAAAGATATTAATGTACAAATACGAAATGACCGGCTACTAGCTACTATGTAAATTACCACTACATCGAAGCACCGTTTCGACCGGAACACTTCTATTTCCCGAACTAAACTCGTTTCGAAGTTTGAGCGACCTAAAGCACAAACGGAGTTTTTACTTCTGGAACTAATAAAGGTAAAGGCACCAAATTCCACGGTATTTTCACTTTTATTATTATTATTATTAAGATATCTGCCCCGGCCGGGAATCGAACCCGGGACCCCTCGCTTCGCAGGCTCACTACCAACTAGGCTACAGGGTCGTCGCAATTCATATGGTTTTTATTTAGCAGGCCAAGCTGCGGGCGGAAGCTAGTTTAAAAAAATTACAGATTATAAAGAAACGAACAAATATCTTAATTTCGATTGATGTTCAAACAAATAATTTATTAGTGATTACGATAACAATATCTACTTCAATGTTAGTAGATTCTTTATTCCTAAAAAAACCTCGTACATCATTCAAGTTTAATGTCATAGAATGTGTGTCCCGCCCGGGAGGTTCGATTTTCAAAATTGAACCCCGTTCTCCTTTCAAAATGGAACGAATCCATTGAGGATTGAAGCCACGTGGCGCCAATTCATTGGGACATATTATATGGTGTTCGCGGTGTCGGTTCTATATGCTAGTAATAATACTTCAATGTCGTACATATAGTAAAGCATCCAAAGCTTTCATCTTTCACTAAGTAGGTGCTTAAATAATTATAAAATATACATTTTTCACTATCACAACGACTACAGTACTGCAGAAGTGTAGCGAAAACATAAAAAAATTCTAGCGTAAATAAAAACAACGTGACAAGTAAAATGAATTTCGTTATCCAATTAAAGCTGTTACAATTTAAAAGCTTGCACTTGGCTGAACATGAATGGCTGAATGTCAATATGCCCTCCGTTTCACTTTCCCGCGCTTTCCCAAGTGCGCTCTCGGCCATTTTTAACTAAATTTTTATTCAAACTAGTCAAGAAAATATATTTTTCTATTTCTTAAGCTTGCATTTATACAGCTGTTGCTGAGAGAGCTTACAATACGAAAACTGTAACCATAATAAAACTTAAAATGCGTTATTTTATCGGAGATTAGTCTATATTTCATTATGTAAGTATTTAGAAATAATGAGTTTTATCCATAGTAATAATACTTTTATGGTTTTATCACATTAATCAGAAACTAAGTCATCACTAATTGATGAGTACATATACACATGTTGAAAAATATAATTATTGCATTGAAAGTGCTCGTTTTATAACGTTTGAAATTCCATAAATAAAAGAGCTCATGATTCACAGATAAAAGCAACATAATCATAGACGTTGTTTTTTTTTCAACATTTTATGATCTGTGCTCGCTTTGATGTAGCATTGGCTGGTTTGGTTTTGTTTACTTTATATGTATGATATTTTAGCCGATGTAAGTACATTTTAGAACTCTACTAACGAGGATTCGCTTGGTTTACTCAGTTACTCAACCAGTTAATGATATCGCACGCTCACTGGAAAAAGACAAAATGAAAATTGCAATTTTAGAGAAGAATAAAAAAACTGTTAAAATATCAGTAAGTAGTCAAAGGAATTTACATTACGATTTCTTGTACAAAACCGTCAAGATTAATGATAAAAATTTGAAAAAAATTGAGCATATGCAGCTTTTATCCCTCTTTCCAATCATTTTAATAACTAAAATTCAACGTAAGACAACTTATGCTTTTTTCCACTGAGGGTGCAATATATTATTATTTATTGTTATGGAGTATCTTAGGGAAAATTAAAAGTTTCATATCACACCGGCTTAACATGAAATCAAAATAAGACCGTGAAAAACTAATAAACACCAAAGATAAAATACAGTTAGCCAAAGGCCAAAGCCAAAGTTAAAGCCCCAGAATTAAGCGGGAATATACAGGATGAGGAATCAGGAGGAACCTTAAAAACAAATCCAATATATAATTATTTTTATAATATTTTTTTCGTGAAAATTGGGGTTCTATCTATAAAATAAAATTGAATCCCAAAATTAGTCAACATTCCTATTATATTTTAGAAATCAATTTACACTTTACAGTATGCAAAGAAAGATTGATTTGCAAGGAAAATATTAATTTTACTGGAGCCGGAGATTTCACTGAGAATGCTTGAGAATGTCATCAATGTGTGGGTGGAATATTCATATTTCTCTGGCATTATGAATAACGCTTGCCCATAACATAAGCTGGCCATACACGATCAAGTTTACATGTCAAGTTAGCAGTTTGACTTGATGCGGCATCCAGTTTGCTTGAGATAGCTATATAGCCAGATAGCCATACCGTGCCCATACAACGTCAAGTTTACTGGATGCCGGGTCAAGTCCGCTGCAAACTTGACAAGTATACTTGATCGTGTATGGCCAGCATTACACACGCTGAAAACTTGCTGAAACCTGCTGGGGGTTAGATATACTCGAGTATAGAAACCATGCAGTAAGCACATTACTAGAACACCGCGAACACTATGTATGGCCCAATGCATTGGCGCCACGTGGCTTCAACCTTCAATGGATTCGTTCGATTTTGAAAGGAGAACGGGGGCTCAATTTTGAAAATCGAACCTCCCGGGCGGGACACACATTTTGTTCGAGATGTCTGTTCTATGACATTATACTTCAATGACAGTAAGACATATTATTATGTAGTTGGATGTAGCAAGCAATTAAATGAACCTTTACGCCTGACCACCCGAGTGATAATATTATTCTCTCATCTGGAATAACGTGCGCGTTCCACTCAATTAAATTTATGAGAGGCAATACAAATTCGGTTTTCTCATTGTATATTTTATTGCGCAATTTTTAATGTATACAGGCATTGGAGTATAATGTACATAATACTTATTAATTATGCCTGTATGAGCGAATTATATCGTTCATACAGGCAACTAACAAACAGGTTTCATGGTCGTAAGAGGCTACAATAGAAAGTCATAGTGGATGGTGGATGGATGTATGGAGTGACGTGTGAAAACACAATTGTTAGGCAAGGGATATTACAGTGTAGACGAGTATTTAAATGACAAATTCTTTACGGCTTTTCTTCTCCTCCATGACAAACTACCTTTCCGAAAAGCCAAAGAATGACGTGCATAAGTGTATCAGTGATACCTAGGTATATGAATAAAATATTTTGACTTTGACTTTGATGGATGGATGGATGGACGGAGAACGTTCATTGAATATCCTATACCACTCAAGTTATTCAAGTTAAAAGTTCGTCGTAGATAGGTCTTTGAATGTTGCTGTCCCAGTGTAAAATACTTTACAACGTCATTTTAACTTTAACCTTTCTTTTTTATGAAGCCTAAAGCAAAATGTGAAAAAACTAACAAAGGCGCTATATTACCCTCATTTTTAGTTTCATAAAAACCGCGTAATATCTCCAGGCACATAGAAAATGACCTGGCATGTACAACTCTTTGATACTTTAGAATCTGTCGCTAAGGTTACATTTTCCCGCTCATTTCGCCAATCCGCCATATTGAAACAGTGTCAAAAGAATTCTTTTTCAAGTTGTTTCTTCATTTCATTGCAGAACTGAATTTGAGTGAAATAGTTTTCCGATTTGAATATAATTTTTTGTTGCAGAAATCTAACGATAAAATTATATCTAACCCTTAGATCTACCCTTATAAAATTATATTAGACCATTGAAAAATAATTAAATTCAAGCTATTTTAAACTGGACTGAACTAAGAACTGGTTATCATTGAAATATTATTAGATACTAGCGTATAGAACTGATACCGCGAACACAATGTATGTCCCAATGCAATGAATTGGCGCCAATGGGTTTCAATCTTCAATGGATTCGTTCGATTTTGAAAGGAGAGCGGGGGCTCATTCCTCAGTTTTGAAAATCGAACCTCCCGGGCGAGACACACATTTTGTTAGAGATGTCTGTTCTATAACATTTATACTTCAATGCTGGTTATAAAGGGTCTTTTTTTCTAAGGCATTAAAAGTTACGTAAAAATCTCAAAAAAAATCTACCTATATTGTTCTCTGAAATATTCTCTAAAACTTCGCTTTGGTTCCATATTTTTATCTGTCGTAGTTTTCGAAAAAAATTGAATCGAAAAAAAATGGTCTTTGTACATTTTCTCAGAAGCTGTTTGAAAATAAAGGTCAAAAATGGTGTGGATCATGTTTACATTATATGCTCTTATTAAAATTCATTTTATTTTATATATTGCTCATGGAGGCCAAATCACCATGCTTATCCGGCTAGCTAGACCCTTTACCTACTAATTACTTATCTTATCCAAAGATTATGGATGGATATATTATTGAGTATGGTAGTTAAAGTACATAATTTAAATAACTAATATCACGTCATTTGCAAATAGGGTTGCCAATGGTACTTACTTTAAAATAAAGTATCATGTAAGTATGTAGATTTATTGCTACACGTACGGTTTTCTGCCAAAACGACTTATCCACTCTCGATTGCGGTATGGTAATTACTTGGCTACTAAAGTGTTAGGGCGTGGTGTGTGCTCTGGCGATGAGCGTATCTAAGATATTTTCAGTAGGTACTGTTACTTGCCCTTTTTTAATAATAAAAAAATTAAAAAGTATAGATGTTTTAATAATCAGGATCGTTTTGGAAACATAAATATATTTGCTTTTCCAGCAATATGATACAAATTTTAATTTGAGATGGACAACGCTAAGAAAACAGAGAGAGAAAAAAGAAAATTACGAATTTGAAACATTTAAGTATTATTACTAGCGTATAGAACCGACACCGCGAACACCATGTATGTCCCAATGCATTGGCGCCACGTAGCTTCAATCTTGAATGGATTCGTTCGATTTTGAAAGGAGAACCGGGGCTCAATTTTGAAAATCGAACCTCCCGACGGGACACACATTTTGTTCGAGATGTCTGTTCTATGACATTATACTTCAATGATTTGAAAGGAATTATCATAGTTATAATTTTTCTATAACCATTAACATTTCTTTAGACAACAGAAAAGTTAGGAAGTTTACTGGATTTGGTAGTTGTGTCGTGACGTATTGAATTTTTTTAATGTTTTTACCTTAGAATTCCGTTATTTATTTTTGGAATTTCCTGTATATATATATTTCCAGATTGGTGCCATATTTGTCAAAATTCAGGTCTGATGATGGGAACCATGAGAAATTATGAAAATTTCTTAAATATTATAATTATGTCATACATGGCGATTTTGATATAGGATTTTCGAGACTGTTCTTTTGTAGTCAGTTTTTTAATTTTTAGTGTTACGATGTCATGTTGCCACGCAACTCTAGCTTATCGCTTAGTACTCGACAGTGAGGCAATAGAAATAACAACTTTAAATCACATTTATGAGTTTAAAAAAATTGCGTGTGGCAATTTCTGGAGCTTTTCTCGAGATAATAATATATCATTTTAACGGTAATCGCTAACTTTACTTTTGACGGTTTTATGAGATGTAAAGTGTATTGGTGTATTGGTTCTAAAGTCCATAAACAAAAATTCATCTTCCCTATGTTATCTCAAAAATGGCTTGACCGATTTAGATGCAGTTTTTACCGATGTATAATAATAAGTTTGGGTATTATTTAGTGTTTTTAATCGGTTATTTCAATCGATTTACAAATACAAGATACCTCAAATTAAAAGACCCATACACATATCGAAGTTAGGTAGGTATACTAAAGAATTTTCCCGAAACAAAGCGCGGGAGATACTATTTTGTATGTGACATTTATTATTATATGGAAGTACAAAGCCGAGGAGATTGAATATTTTATTTCCATCTAAATGTAACAGTTGGTTGCTTCGATATTCGTATTGGATTGATAAAGGCTATGGACTCGCACAGAAAGATAGAAATAGTTATTTCTGTAAAGTTGAATTAAAGTCCTTTAAAGTTGAATTTTTAGAAAAGTTTTTGTACATGCCTCAATATGCTTAGATGATAAAATAAGGATTCCAAAACAGTAAGAATAACGTTGATAGGAGGATTACAAAAAATATATGTTTTTTTTTTAATTAAACTGCTCTCCTGTAGAGTTAGCTCAATGTCGCTTAGTAAATTTTTCCTTTCAAGTAACAAATAGGTACATTTACGAGTATCTATATAAAAATCTCGTGTCATCATGGTGTTTGTGATCGCACTCCTTCGAAACGGCAAGACCGATTGACATTTTTGTGTATATTTGATAGACATGAGAAAAGGTCGTAAAGTATATTTCATACCGCTAGGTGATTAGGGTGTCAATATCCTGAAAAATTTTTGCAAAATACGTTTTCCGAGTCAGTCAGTATTAAAGGAAAAAGAACATTGAAGTATAATGTCATAGAACAGACATCTCGAACAAAATGTCCGTCCCGCCCGAGAGGTTCGATTTTCAAAATTGAGCGCCTGTTCTCCTTTCAAAATCGAACGTATCATGGAAGATTGAAGCCAAGTGCCACCAATGCATTGGGACATACATGGTGTTCGCGGTGTCTGTTCTATAAGCTAGTGTAGTAAAACTCCATTGTTCCGGATCACATTGTTATAATTCCATTACACATTTATACAATTACTTCGTTTATTCTATTTTAAACAAATTATTAATATCCCCATTAGGTATTCATAAACATTCTATTCTATCTAAAACTATTAACCAGTCCGGTTTACCTTCTGACATTGACATTGACATCGCCCTCACAGATACATTATTTATTTTTAATAGCCTACATTCTGCCAGTATGTCCCCACCCGTCATATTTTTTCACTTTCTTCGATGTTGCCAGCTTTAATTAAGGAACCTTACACTAGTAATAGTAGGTACTTCAATGAAAAAGAACAATATTTTTTTACCTATTTGTTAACACGTCTTTGTATGACGTGTTTATACTGTCGCACAGTGCAAAAGCCATACTACTCGTATAAAATTATACAAATATTTTAAAATAAGTTTGGGTTTTATGGCGCCGATCGTGAAGTTTAACTATCTAAATTTATAGCGTTATTAAAGAGTTTTCGTTTCGAAACCACTGTTTTAACTTGAGATATGTAAATTTTTCATTAAACTATATTATTTGAAATTTTATTTGTATAGCTCAGTTTAAAAAACTTTAAGATTGGTCCATTGAAGTATTATTACTAGCGTATAGAACCGAACATTTTGTTCGAGATGTCTGTTCTATGACATTATACTTCAATGACTATAATAATATTATTTTATATTTGTATAGCTCAGATATTACAATAATTTGAGGTGTAGAGCCAATTTTTTATCTGAAAGGAACTTTAAGATTGGTCCCATATTTATCTAAAGTCAGTTCTGTTCTGATAATTCTGATGATGGAATCCTAAAGGAATCTAAGGTCAGTGCCGGCGTTGCCTGACTCCCCAGGCAAGAATATTGTGGCGCCCACACAAGAAAATCAAAATCGATCTTTTTTTGGTCGAAAATTTTTTGCTAAACTAATGTGGACGTATATTAAGAAGTTTATTTTTCCTTTTTTTTTTGCTTTATTTTTCCCCAAATGTGGCGCCCCTCCAAATTTTGCGCCCTGGGCCGTCGCCCCACCTTGCTCCCACCTAACGCCGGCTCTAAAGTCAAAAATTACAGGTATAGGTAATGGTGTGGGTATATTACGATAATTTTGATATAGGTACGTGTTTAATGTTAATCTTATGGTGAACGCACATATATCGGCATCGTCCGCGCCGGACGCTCCGTATACCGATAGCCTTGCACATATTTATAAGTAATGTAGTAATGCTCAATAAATAGAAAATATGAAATTTAGATTTTTCTATTTATTGAGCAATTTTTACATATACCTACATTATAAATATACAATATCTCTCACGGACGGCGCGGACGATGCCGATAAATGTGCGTTCACTATTAGTGGTTCTTATTCAAACACAATTTATTGGATTTCCGTCATATTTTGGTAACATTAACATTTAAATTGTTATTTAAATCATTATTTTATTTAACATTAAATTAAGTGTTGTGTAATGTATCGTATCCACTTAAATCGAAGCACCTATCTAGGTTTGTTGCTTTGGTAAAGCTTGCCAAGTATTTGTATGTGGATCGCAGAGAGCTTTTAAAATATTTATTTTTCGATATTGTACGATGTATCATCAGTATCTATATTTTTGTTAAAAACAGTATTGTCATTTTTGGCGCCAACCTTCGTTGTCACTCAATGTTTCATTTGCTGATGATGTCATAAGCAGGGTAGATCTCTCTATAAAATAGTCTAATGAACGTTTTTATTTTGTTCCAGATACAATATCCTGCCCCCGCACCATTCAAGGCTGCGCAGAAAATAATTAATAACCGCTTTTCTACCATTTTAAAAACCTCAACTCGACCTCAAATTGTCAATTTACCCGCGAAAATATGTTGTGCACAGATTATTTATAGAACTGTCATATTGACAGCCATAGATTAATATCATCAAAATGGAACAGTGAGTTTACGGTAGTGCTGTGGAGTGTAGTGAATAGTCAATAATGGCTACGCCACCGGAATCGCCAGTGGAGGAACATGCTTATGAATTAGAACCTAGTAGAACTCCGAAACCAATACCAGTTGCCTTAGAAGAATTGTGCCGACAGACGAAGTTCTCGAAACAAGAAATCAGAGTCATGTATCGCGGATTTAAAACAGTAAGTTTTTAAAATTCTATTTGTTTTTTTTACAAATATTTGTATAACGAAAACATTCCAGTGACACAGCCAACATTTTGATATTGTGTCGAGTATTTGGCAAACATGATCAAAATCTATAGGAAATTGTTTAATTTAATATTGTTTGTTTTGCAATTTGAAATATTAATATTAACTATTTTACTTTTTAATATTCTCGTTCATTTTAAGTTTTTTCATACTTAGTCTTTAAATAAGCCAACCAATACAAAATCAGACACTCCAGTTTTATTTTTTTGTATAGATTCTTCCTTTAAGGAGGAAAAAGTATCCAGAACCAGTGGCCATAATATGGCGGCGCACAGGGAACGATTATAGGAGTTGTTAGTAGATTGAAGTTAACTGAGTTAAACAGAGGTAATAGGTACCTCTATACTGCATGAAGTGATCAAGGAATACGTCTCAGTTTATTAACATTTAAAACATAACGTGTTTAATTTCTTTCTTCTCCATTTGGAGAACCTTATTTACTTCTGTCGGTAATATCGGTATAAGTAAGTCTTTAAACTCACTTTCATTTAGAATAAGTTTGTAATAATAAATCAAGCACAGTGTACTAAGCGCTTGGAGTACAAGTTTTAGGCTGAAGAATCGAATAGAGTTACCGAGTAGATATTTTCATTAATATCTTTTAACTAAGTTATCTGCAAAATTGGACAGATTTAGCCCGGGGCATTCTATAATTAATATTTTATTATATGCAGATTACAGATTAAATAGCCCTTAGTTACACGACCCTTGTAACTCTCGTAGGAGCAGTGAGTTAGTTACTGCTTGGTTTATTCATTAACCTACTTATGCTACTACGCTAAAAAAATACTTTACATTGAAGTATTATTACTAGCGTATAGAACCGACACCGCGAATACGACGTATGTTCCAATTAATGGGTCCCCGAGACGATCAAGCGCACTTGACAAGTCTACGTGATTGAAGACATTCAAAAAATAGCAACAAGCAGTCGCAAAAGCAAAGACTTACTCTACTAGACCGACTAGGCGGCTGTGTCGTACTAAAAATTAATTATGCGTCCTAACCTATGGTCAATTCTCCATACCTCATTTAACTAACTACTATCTCGCTTACTCTTTCCATAAATAATTTAAAAGTAATGACAGACGTCAAACTCCTGCTCAATGCCACACTTTTATTTGAACGAAAATTTTACGTTATCGTATTGCGTTGCTCAACAAAAAATGAATGTGGTGTTTATCGTAACATTGACTGCAATATTTTCTCTTGTAAGTATATTTAATGAATTAGTAGTAAGTAAATTTTACCTTCTTGCTCAAAACATGGGCCAAAAATTGGTTGTCTGTAAAGTCGGTTTACGGACAATGGTTTTACGTGATAACGTCTATTTCGTAGAAGAATAATTTATGATATAAATAATGTAATGTAAGAACGTAATGGAAGCCCTACGCACGGAGCCGCGGTGCTACTCGCCAGTTGTGTCAGCTTGAACATGGCTTGACGCGCCACCGCGACCCGCGTATCTAGCTAGATTATAATATTAAATTTCATACTAACTATACGATTTTAAACATATTTGAGTTGAAAATTTGGTTTAAATCGTTTTAAATATCAGGAGCTGCGCGACATCTGTGATTTTCTTGACTACAACTAAAGTCCGAGTCGATGTACTGTGTAAAGTTCTTTCAAGTAGTTCATACCTATAAACAGAGATGACGCTATTGTAGATTTTCGTTTTCATATAATAATAATACGTACGAAAACTGAAACGTGAAAAATGCCTTCCAAGCGGACCGTTTACGCTTGAGTGGGAGAGAGACGGCCGGTCTAGCGTGCCTCTCTCTCTAATGCTGCGCGCGCTTCCGTGACGTTACTCCGGCCGTTACTCGGTTTTCGTGAATGCCTCTCAGGCTCATCGTCTTTATAAACGTTATCACGTTAAAAAAGTGCACACGTTGTTTCGGGAGCGAGTTACAATGCAGGTATGTTTGTAATAAATTATTTCCTCGGCGTGCAGCGCTCTCTTTGACAGTGAAAATAGCGGGAAAATGCGCAAGTAATTCGCGGATAACGAGAACTTCAGTTTTATTGTTTGCGAACTGTTGTTACCGAGTGTAATAAATTTGACGGTAGTTTAGGAATACCTACTAAGTTAGAAGCAAAGATATTTTTATTTCTGATGTGAAACATCTATAGGCGAGGGGTAAACCTGATTTTTTGCGCGGTGAGTGGCGACGCTTCGCTGCACTATATAATTATGGTAGGACAATATGAAAAAAAATAACACAATGTGGGTAATCATAAATAAACTTAGTTTGATAGGCTGTAGAATACAGTAGAACAAAACTGTCATCATTTTCTGGAGCCAGTTTGTAATATTGTATTTTTCATCATGCCATATTTAGTTCCTGTCATAATCTGTACTTTTATGCCTATTAGTTGTATAAAATAATTTCGATGTTTCACATCTGCCAGCCGCCCCATGACGGCTCACATTTTTTTGTTAATTTATTTATCAGTTGTGAGGGAGTTTTCCTTTCGGTCCTCAAAGTATTTAAATAATTAGTATAATAGTATAGTATAGAAAATGAAATTTGACTACATTTTATTCACCTGCATAATGGTCGTAGCACACATATCAACTCGTAAACGGAACGTAAACGTATCAACTCTTGCATGTCAGTATTCTTTGTATGAAACTCCCTACTGTAAAGCACACTTATCGGATCCGTAACGTAATCGCCTCGCCTCGAGACAAGCTCACGAACCGCGGTACGGTGCGTGGACGACTTGCCGTACCCGCGCTTACGTCTCACCGTACGCTATCCTTCGACTTTCCGTTTCCTCGTGCACGCCCCGCGCCGCTGCTACCGCTGCGTCGGCGAACTGCTGTCATTCATTCCGTCAAACAGCGGCCGGCGAGCCGTAAGCGCGGCGTCGCCTAGCCGAGTCGACTCGGAGCTGCTAGTCGGGTGGTAACGCGCTTACGTTAGGTTGACGGCGAGGCGATCCGGTGACGATCCCTTTCCGAGTTCATATGTGCGCTACGACCATAAGACTGTTAAAGTATCAAATGGTCACTTATTGATGAGCGCAGCGACAGAAACCATGTCTGCTGCTTGCTTCACAAATATTACTAATAATAATATGAATAATAATATTGAAAATATAATCTTTAAGTGAAACCTTACCACTTACCTACTTCCACTTCTTAAGACACCCAACCTAGTATGCCGGCATGGGATTGTGGTCAGGATTCAAAGCCGCCTCAATACAGCTGAAAGTATTATAAGTCTGTGTAAGTTTTTACTTAATGTCCTTCAGTGGAACAACTACTACATAACTTCAAAACGTATAAAATTTTTTTTTCTACGCTTCTACCGTAGTATAAAACCCTACCGGAAGTTCTTACTGAACGGAAACACTCAACTACGTCACGTGTTTTGCTGTACAGCCTCGGAGACAGATCCGGTCATGATAAAATCCACTGTCATATTAGGTCACGAAGCGCTCATAACATAACTATCAGTGGCGGCCTTAGTCATTGCGAGGCCCCGGGCGGCAGATCCTTGCGAGGCCCTTGTCCGTTCCGTAAAATGTGTGTTTTAATTTGATTTGAGAATTTTTTTATTTTGGCCAACCACAATGACTCCATCACCTGATAGAAAGCGGGCAGTGCATTCCAAGCATGGGTGAACGCCACGAGTACCTAATGCCGCGATATTCGCCCACATTACTACTGCATGTGCACATGTCATGCTTTTTCGAACCCCGCACGCCCGTGGATTTAATGAGGATTCGATTGCAATATGTCACTTTTAGTCTGTGTTAGGTTTTTAAAGGTTTCCCGATCAACATTTTTTCAGATATTAAAACGCGGAATCACGTAGGTCATGTTCAGGCTGTTTTCTTTTGAGATATTATTAATCGGGTTAATAATAATAAAAAATGGGCAATTCTTAAAGGTAGGTTATATGTATACTCAGCCAAGCGGGGAAATTATGTATTTGCGAAAAAATATCTTAACTGGCGATAGTGAATATTCGTTCGTAAACACTAGAAAAAAGAAAATTCACTTCTGGTTGCGAAAAAATTACTGTAAACCATTGAAGTACTATTACTTCGTATAGAACAGACACCCCGAACATCGAGTCGGAGAAATGCATTGCAGCCAGGTGGCTTACTTCATTCACTCACTCGCTTGTCACTCGCCTCCGCTCATTGCAGCCGCATGCCAAAATTGCTTAGTAACAAACTGAAAAAATGTCGTCTTGCGTGATAAGAACCTGTCACAATAATTGCACGTAAAAAAACAAAAAAGAAATTGGTATTACTTATCATCAGTAAGAAAACAAAATATTAACTTAAATCAACTAAAACGAATTTATTCCAATTATTGTGTAATGCTCCCGCCATTTTTGAATGAAAAAATCATGAGGTGGGCTTACACCCTTGGCAAGCCGTAAGCGTGTTAATGGACAAATAAATAAGCCCGATAAGAATGACTATAGTACCTACTCTTTGGTAAATAATAAATTTTGTGTATTATATTAATCAGTGAATTCAATTTAAATTAAATCAAACATTAAATCAAACATTTGGAAGAGTTAAAGATTTGGAGTCGTTGACTGTTTGTCGTGGTTCGGCAAGTGTCTTATTTATACAAAGTTACTCTATGGCAAGTGTGTAAATCGCCTTCTAGAGTTTGAAAAAAGAACGCGTCATCGCGGTTTCGGGACACACATTTTGTTCGAGATGTATGTTCTATGTGATAAAATTTTAAATGAAAGCTTAAAAAATTACAAATGAAAGCTTATAAAATACTTCTAAAAACGGTTGGGGATATGGAAAAAGTATACAAAATTAAAGTTATAGAAAATTATATAAGCTTTCATTTCATCTTAGAACATTTTTTGCTACAATGCACCGTTTTTGAGATATTGCCGAAAAATCTAAAATCAGGACCTTTGTCCCCTCCCCCCTCCCTCCGGCTCGCCTCCTAGACGCCAGGACTTTTAGTATGTATCTCCCTAAGTACCCTGAATAAGTTTCTGAAGAAATCGCTTAGGTTCCCGCTCACGCACTCTATACCCTCTTTTGAGTCATACCTTGACTGGACTATTAGGTTGAATAATTTTATTTTACGCATAAAATTGGGAGGGACCCCGCAAAATGTAGTGAGACTAAATATATGCATTTTGAATATAATATGAGTTGTCAACATTTCAATACAAACTACACAAAGTATTTTCAAGTCACCGTTTTTAATACTTGTAGTCGCCCACAGTCTGTCCACTTAGAATTTCAGTAGTAATTAATAATAATTATTCAGTTTTTTTAACACCTTTAATTTGACCTTGAACTCGCTCGTATAAATTTACCCTTTTCCTTTGAGAGCTAGTTTTCTTTTCGAACTCCCCTATTTAAATTTTCTTCCAGAATCACGATCACGTAAATAATCATTTTATTAAGTATAATACTTTTAATGCGCACATACATTAAACACGCTTTTGTAATTTTAATACGTAAGATTCACAAAAAACCTATTACAATCACGACAGAAAACCAGAGATAAACTAAAATGAATACTAGCGGTACGACTTAGGTGCATATTGTAAAGGTTTCAGTTTTGTTATATATACAGACAAATAACAAAAAATAAACATTGTTATGTATTTTTATTGTTATTTTGCTGTATACATCGATCTATAATATACCTGATCGAATACTGTAGGTATATCATAGTATTCCGTTCGTAGTTATGCAATTATATTTTTGTTTTGGTCTACAAAGTTTTTTTGAACTCGGATGATAGCGCGAGGCCCCTGCAAGCGCGAGGCCCCGGGCGGTGGCCCCGTTCGCCACCCCCTAAGGCCGCCACTGATAACTATAAATCTAATATATAAAATTCTCGTGTCACAGTTTTCGTTGCCATACTCCTCCGAAACGGCTTGACCGATTTTGATGAAATTTTTTGTGCTTATCCGGTATCTATGAGAATCGGCCAACATCTATTTTTCATCCCCCTAAATGTTAGGGGTAGTCCACCCCTAAATTTATTTTTTATTTTTTAGACAAAATTTTTAATAAATTATTTATATGGCAAAACAACGTTTGCCGGGTCAGCTAGTTATAAAAATAAAAATAAAACCGACAGTTTTATTTACATCAATGATATTAAACTATAGATACGTTATGCCCTTACAAATCAACCAAAAAATCTGTTCCGACCGAGCTACAACACACACACGTTCATCTTTTGTTTCACTACACCAATCACTATTACATTGGTAAATTATGTAAAAGGGATGGCACTACTAAAACTATAATAGTGTAAAAGACAGCTAGACGGCCTCACTCAGAGGCAGCTATCAACTGTCTGAATTGAAATCGCTACACTTGTCTAAATTCGACTGACATAATTTCAGCGCCGTCTTGGCATATCTTGTATATAATATCATTGATTTACATTAAACATATCGCTCACCAAGTAATACAACGGCACATCTACGTTTGTCATATTTTACAGAAACGAATCTCAAAAATTTTATAAAAATGTTTTTTAAATTAATTTATGGCTTCTGGATATTTCGCAAAAGGACCTCTGAATCGTAAAATAGTCTTTGCAGACGGATAGGTCTAAAGATGGATAGGGTTTAAAAACTGACCGGTATGAAATGTCGCCCCCTTATGGTTTAAGATTGAGTCAAACACTGCAATGTTTGTATGACAATCAGTATTTTCCAAATATACAAAGAAAAGTTAAAAATAAACAGTGGAAGTCACCAAGTTAAAAGTTTTTACTATTTCATCCCATGTGTACAAAGGAAAGTAAAAAAGTAAAAAAATACAGTTTTGAATTCACCTAGTTAAAAGTTTGTACCCAGATAGCACTCTGATGATTTTCACCTAGTTGAAAAATTTAACGCGACGCGATCCCATCTGATGCCGGTTCAGTTTAATTAATTTGAAGTAGCACACAGCTAACGAGCAGTCGATGTCACATTTATTGACACTTCACACAGTAATTATTATACCATTCCATTCCATTCATGTTTTTTTTTTGTATAAACATTTGCATGTACAGTCGGCTAAAGAATTAAGTATGCAGGCCATGATTCTAAAACCTTCTGTAATTATTAATATTACAGATTTTTTATGTTATTAATTAAGTAATGACACACGCAAGTAAAAAATACACTTAAATACTTTTTTCTTTCTCTATCTTCCTTCTTGGTGTAAAAGCTACTACGTGTAGGTACTTGGGTACGATTAAATTGGGAATCGAACCCTGGACCATTACGCCTCGCGGGTCGTCAAAACGTTTGTGATATCTTTGTACACAAAAAATGCAACCCACAGTGTTAGCCAACTCGTTCAATATGTTCGAACTGGGTATCTCTGTAATTGTTTACGAGCACAAATGTATTATTATTATTATTTATTATTTAACAATTTTTGTACACAAATACAGTATGTGAGACTTAATAATAGAAAATTTGTACAAAGGTACTGCTTATTTCTATCAGATCTGCTTATTTCTTATGTATGTTTTCATCTGCACGCTGACATTTAGCGCTTTTGTGAGGTTTACGCTGAGAATTGAGATTCTAACAACAGTATTGGGGATTAAAACGTAGATTTATTAATCTATATTTTAAGTTGGAGTTCTGTTGTATACTCAGCTTTCGATCGTTTTTTAACCAACTTCAAAAAAAGGAGGAGGTTCTCAATTCGACTGTATTATTTTTTATGTTTGTTACCTCAGTACTTTCGACTGGGTGAACCGATTTTGATGATTCTTTTTTTAATCGAAAGCTGGTGCTTGTCGTGTAGTCCCACTTAAATTTGAGCGCGATCTGACAGTGCATCCATGTCAAAAACATATAAGTCTTAAATTTGCATTGAGTATGTGCGCGATGAATGGACGAATAACTCAATATCATGCCAACCGATTGCGATGATTCTTTTTTTATTGGATGTACTTCATTTGAAGTCGGTTATTTTTTGTTAAAATTTCAGATTATATTGTTAAAAAAACTAAATTAGAAGAATAAAATTATAATCTATTCATAATCCTTATTAAATTACTTGTTAAAAAGTGTATTATTTGTAATAAGTAAGTGTTATTTGTACTTACATACTAAGTTATTCAGAGATAAATTAGCATTTGTGTTATATGTAAATGTTTATTATGTAAAGATTATATAAAGTCTACATACTCTATGAATATTACCTAATTGAAAAGCATCTGAAAACAAGTTAGATTAATGTGTTCAACTGTCCCTATTTTTGGAGAGAATCGTCGTTCACTTCTCACCTACTAACCTTTAAGATGACCTGAAAGAAATACGCCTATCGCATTCTCACGTGTGCCATTCAAATGATGCTATTTCTGTCCAGTGCCCTGTTTAATAAACATTACAATTCTACAATTTTGTAAATAAGTGACATATTTGTTAAATTTTATGACAAGTGCTGTTTAATAAACCTTACAATTATGTAAGAATTTTACATATAAAAATCCTACAAATATTAGAATTGTAAATGCTGTTTAATAAACGTTTACATATGTAGAAAACGCCTGTAGATTTCGATGAAAAATTGTAGATATCTACAAATTTGTAATTGTAAGTCTGAGTTGTAGGTTACAAATTACATAAAAATGTAAATTTTTGTTGAAGAAATTTACGAGGATAGATTTCAAATTTTTTTAAATATTTAGAATTTGGTTTTACCAATTAGCTTACAGAGTGCTTTCCTATTTGTTTGATTTTTAACGAAACTCGTGAAACACAATAACAAAATTACGTTTTTGTCTATAATATATAATAATGTTTAAAAAAAATGTAGATACGTCATGCCCTTACAAATCAACCAAAAATCTGTTCCGAAAGCTACAACATCTTTTGTTTCACTACACCAATCACACTACAATAATACACGAAGGCATTTTAACGTTGTATGTCAAATCTTAAGCACTTCTGACAACAAAAGCGTCCATATCGTCTTGTATTGACAGAACGACTACGAACAAATAGAGGTCAATTGACCTCTCTTACGATCTTCATCTTCGGCGCGCTAGTGACATATCTACCTCTTTTTTACTTATAATATCATTTTTAATATACCTTTAATTTGACAGTGACGTGTTAGAATCGTATTTAAGTTCATTTCCTATTTTTGTTACCAAATATTCGACGGTAGTTTTGCTGACCCGAATTTTTTCGTTGAATGTAAAATCTATCACATCAAAAGTAAAGTTAATACTTTTACGAAAAACTCGCCGCCGCCGCCCTAATAGATATATTCATCGTCACTACTGTCACTACTTCCACTACTAGTTGTTAGAATCATTTTTTTTGTGTAGGTATAACAAATAAATTTCGTTACTTGAGACACTAAATTGTAAATTTCTGACACAAGACGAGTCCACCTGTCGGAAAAATTCTACAATTTACAAAATGTGTAAACTTGTAAATTACAAGTATTGTTCAATAAAACAGTTTTCCCTACAAATATGTCAATTGTCACCTGTAGAGAGAAAATGTTTATTAAACAGAAATATGTAAAATTGTAGGTACAATTTTACAATTTTGTCAATTTTCTACCATGGTAAACTTGTAAGTTGTATTCTTTATTAAACAGAAACTTGTAGATTTGTAACTTGTAATTTACAATTACAATTTACAATTTGTAAAGTTTATTAAACAGGGCACAGGTCATTAGCTAAATACTAAGATATTCCTGAAATAGAAAGCATTCGCGGTTATTTTGCTAAGAATTGATGTCGCTATGTCGGCATGACTTCTTATTTCTTAATGGCTTCCGTCTGCGAGTCATTAATTTACCGTCGAATGTAAATGCGTTTGAGTAGCCATTTTTAAGGCTATTTTGTCTTTTTTGGCTAACAAGTAAAGTTTGGCGGCTGAATCATGCTCAAGGGTGGTAGCTATCCAGGTGAATCCCATGGAGAAATAATAATAGTAATAATGGTATCAATTAACAATTAAAATCAATATTATCAATATAATCCCTCCGAGGGACAACCAACCAACAGCGGGTCGGATTTAGTCACCTCTTACGACACCCACCCGGCGTGGGATTCTTGAAATAAAATCGATATCACAAATAATTTTCTGAATTCCAATAAAAATGGCAAATAACGCGGATAAAGCGTATAGAATAATAAAGCGGATCCGGCTGGGGATTGAAAGCCAGTTCTTCTTTTTCTTCTCTATTTCTTGGCCAGCTACGCATCAGATTGGTGATGCTGCTGATGGGCGACGATAGCCACTTACCATCAGGTGGATCGTCAGCTCGTTTGCCAGATATTGCCATAAAAAAATACACAGAGAAATATTGTGTGAGGTCTCCCGTTAAATATCACCGAATGAAATAAGTCACATAATTAGATGTTATAATTATTAATTATATATTATTGAGAATAGCTCAATTTACCTTAATTTCTTCGTTACCTCAGAACGAAACCTTAGAGTGCGAATAAGTAACTGGCTTACTTGTAAATCTATCAAGTTAATCCCTCGCAATATGATAATAACTTTCTGACTTAGCTTACGCTCCGATTTTGTACAACTTCCTTTATGTAATAATTATTCTCTAGGCGAGTCAAACAATAAACCCATTAGGTCTCTTTCTATAATATACAGGCTGAATTTTCCAAGTGTGCGAGGGAGGCCAAATCCGAAACTACGAGGAATATCGAAAAATGCTCAAAGGAATCTCGGGGCCGATTTTGATGGAAACCAAAATGCATTATTATATTTTTGAAAAATCAATATTTCAGGCCAGGAATCGAACTCATTGGTTTTGAAAAAAAAACTCACCCTGTATTATTACACCATTTGATAGTATTGTTAACAAAGGATCAAATTGTGGGAAGTAATGACATACGGCAAACTCATCTCATCTCTCTCACGACACCATGCCTAAGAAAATTATATTCACGCATTCTAGCGAACATTCGCGCCTGCGGTACCCGCGAAATAAGAGTCTGCACACGGCGTATTTTTACAGCGCGGCGTGGCGCCGAAAACGCGATCGTACGAGGCAACCAACGCCTCGGCCACCTCGTCATTTGCAGCGCGGAAAACACTCAGATTCCGCGCGTTATCGTCGGATGCGCTTGAAAAGCGCACCATGTGCAAAGGCTCTAAGAGCTTCCAACCTACAGGAGCCCTAACTTGCAGCTTAACGGCGTCCTCTCTAAAGACAAACCAAACGCCCCTTTATCGACGTACTTCACTACTTTTCAAAACGTCCACAAAGAAAGAACTCCAGCCGTCTGCCGCTATCATTGGCGCGCCTTTTTCTCCCGAAATTCGATAAGTTGCAGCGAAGGCCCCTCAACAAACATACAGATCGATACAGGGCCTGCTTGGGGCAAGCTACGTCACTGGGTCCGTGGTAGTTAACATAGATAATACACACTACCACCATCACATTACCATTGGTATTAAACTGATCAGTGCCGACGTTAGAGCCACTGACGCTTCAGGTAAGAATATTGTGGCGCCCACATAAGAAAATCAAAATCGAGATTTTTTGGTCGAAAAATTTTAGCTGAACCAATGGGAACGTTTATTAAGAATTTTATTTTTCCTTTTTTTGCTTCTCACCTCAAATGTGGCGCCCTATCAAATTTGGCGCCCTAGGCCGTCGCCTCACCGCGCCCCCCCTTACTCCGGCACTGAAACTGGTTAGAAGATCCATTGACCTTCGGAGTAAACATTCGCAGCAGAGGAGTCAGCTTGGACTCTAGGATCGATAGATTGTTGCCAAAATTCTCGGACTGGGCCTTAAGGTAGCGCCATCCAAAACGGAGGCGCTGTGGTTCCACAGTCTTCCTAGGCGAACGGAACCACCCAGTTCGATGATTCGCGTAGGTGACGTTGACGTCCAGGTGGGTCGGTATCTTAAATACCTCGGACTCACACTGGACGGTCGCTGGGGCTTCGAAGAGCACTTCGAGCGGCTAGCCCCTCGTATAGAGAAGGTAGTAGGGGCAATGCACCGGATACTACCTAATCTCGGGGGCCCTCAGGAGGGAGTTCGCCGCCTCTATGCAGGGGTCGTGCGATCTATGGCTCTCTACGGCGCTCCGGTATGGTCGCATAGACTGTCCGGAGTACGGCGTTGTAGAGCCAAATTGTATGGCGTGCAGCGAAGAATGGCCATCAGGATCGTGCGAGGTTATCGCACGATATCCTACGAGGCGGCAACCATCCTGGCACGTTTTCCGCCCTTAGATATACTGGCTGACATGGATGCGAGGGTTTATACCCGAGTTCGCTCCATTCGCCAAAGGGGCGGAAACGTAGCAGCTAATGAGCTCGGAGTGCTCAGGCGGAGGGCGTACCAACAAACACTTGTAGAGTGGCGCGTACGTCTGGAGGAGGAAAGGGCGGTGCGCCAACGTGTAGTTGGTGCGATCCTGCCCAGCTTCGAAGCCTGGATTGAGAGATGCGAAGGCAACGTCACCTACAGACTGACACAGATCCTCACCGGACATGGCTGTTTCGGTGAGTATCTGTATCGGATTGGACGCGAGGCAACAACACAATGCCACCACTGCGGTGAGGACCGGGACGACGCACAGCACACGCTCGAGGTATGTCCTGCCTGGGCACCTGAGCGGCGCGTCCTGGTCGAACGGATCGGGGGAAATCTTTCTCTGCCTGCGGTAGTAGCGGCGATGCTGGCAGACCGAACTGCCTGGAAAGCTGTGGTCTCCTTCTGCGAAACCATTATGGTAAAGAAGGAGACCGCCGAGCGGGATCGGGAGAGGGCCGATCCTGCTCGTAGAGGGCAACGGCGGGATTGATACAAGTACGCAGGGGAGGCACCGGTGCGTTCATCGGAGATCCCGGAGCCTCTCCATATGCAGCGGATGGCTGACGAGGGGGTTTTAGTAGGTAAAAATCCTACATAACCCGCAACCCGAGGTTGCGGGTATCTTTCGAAGATTTCCCCCTCGAAAAAAAAAAAATAAATAAATAAAAAAATAAAAAAAGGATCGATAGATCCCTATAAAAAATGCAAACGTTGGGATGTTTTAGTTTTGAGTTATAGTCTCGCCCACCTCGCCAGAAATTATTTAGCTAGCCAACACACACACATTTTTTTTGTACTTAGTTATACTAAATTTTTCGATATAAAACACTTTTCATCCAACAGATGTGTGCAAGTCGCTTCTAGATCGGATCTTAGGGTATTATGGTAATTTTGAACCAATCACCTTAGTTCGTAACTTCGAACCTTACAGCCTATTATCTAGGTAACTATGGATTAGAATTTAGACAAGGTTATAGACAGTTTTGTCTATATAGTTATATAGTTTTGTCTATAGACAGTGTTGTTCCAAATTGTGTTCCCATGAACAACACGCGAATTCGCGTGACTAAACATGCCATGAAATAATAATATTTTATTTGGAAATTAGCGCGGCATAGATGAAATAATGGTTACAGTAGGTCAGTCAGATAAAAGCGGCGACCCTAGCCAGCCATTAAAATATAAGCCAAAAAATGACGTGCATAAGTGTATCAATGATACCTATATGAATAAAATATTTTGACTTTGACTTTGACTTTGAATAACTTTCTGTAATAGTGCGTCGGATAAAATTGTACATGTAAAATTTCAATACACATAAAAAATTAGGTAGGTAAACTTTTATCAGAAGTATATAGAATTTTGCCCCGACTTACCTAGTCGGGGCAAAATATGACAGATAAGACAAAATTTAGCCGTATTGGGGCGGCATAGGGCCACTATTTTGGTAAGGTAAAAGTCGCAAGTGGTCTACTGAAAATGCTATGCACGTTATTTCTCTACGCGTTTGAATTAGAAAAAATAAAATCCGTTGGTTAATAAGGGTAACCTGTAGCTCAGATATAGCCTCTTGGTAGAGAAACAAAGGTGACTGAGCCAGTGTTGCCAAGTTAGCCACTTTTTGGCTAGATCTGGCTACATATTTAGCCACAATTTTAGCAACTCATGACTTGACAAGCTAATAATTACTTGTTATTAGCTAATAATTACTTGTTATTAGCTTGTCAAGTCATGAGTTGTTAAAATTGTGGCTAAATATGTAGCCAGATCTAGCCAAAAAGTGGCTAACTTGGCAACACTAGACTGAGCTCAGGTATTAGCCGGGGGAATTGCCAATGAACTGGTTAACGGCTACACAATACCGATACACACTCATAGCTCCACACTAAGATTATCTGTGTCGTGGGTGCCATGGACAACACACAAAGACAAAAACACACACACCAAGAACAGAAATTCAAACTCATCATTCGAATTTCCGCCTCGCTAGGAATCGAACCCAGCACAGCACCCTTGGCACGGCGATCCGGCATAGCCTTTGCGCCACATGGGGAATCAACGCTCGTATGCATACTTAATACATAGTATTTCGAAGGACCGTTAACCTTTGGGGAAAACATAATATGTTTTTCGAGAATATTATCCTCGAATGGGCACCATGCCTCGGTATACAGAGATGCCTCCCAACCAGGTGTTTATAGATAAATACGAGTAACCTCTGGATGCAATTATGTAATCTATAATATAATCACTACAAAATATCTACTCTATGAACTTCCATTTAGCCCGTTTACTAAGTAATTTGATTTTAAATATGACGAATTGCATTTTGTAGTTAAAATATTAATTTGAGTTAATTATTTAATTTATTATTTGGTACGCGTTCGTGCTGACCTCGTATTTAAATTTTTACAGACCAAATCTTGGTGTAGTGGCGACCTCATTAGTGGTTCGTGGCGAATACGAAAACTGAAGAGAATTATTTTAAATTAATTTGACACATGTGGTGTGGATATTCGTAATTTTAGGGTTTCGTAGTCAACACGGAATTCTTCATATACATACATAAAGAACAAGTTCCATCATGTCCATCCGTCCATCCGTCCGCATCACAGACCGTTCTAATGCTAGAAAGCTGTAATTAGCGTGGACATAGACCAGATGGCGTGGATTATATTTCATTATGTTCTTTATCGTATATTTTATCGTATTTTCCGTATGTATTTTCCGTTTCTACTTCTACTTTTATATTCTTGTACCGCCTTCACTGTTCTCTGTTTAAACCAAAGGTCGACTGACAAAGAAATTCAGAGAATGCTTATAGCATTAAGTCCACCTTTTGTACACTTAGTTATAAGGGTATAATAAAGTGTAAATAAATAAATAAATAAATATAGGTACACATATTAAATTTATTAAAACTACAAAGTCGTAGAATAAAATGTTAATAAAATATTACAGGTAACATGAGGATGAATTTTTTCACGTCCACCCCATAATAAGGGCTATAGTTTGATAAGCTTTTTCAAAAATATTACCATTGTGCAAAGATCTTTTTGCGATTCAGGGGTCCGTTTGCAAAATATTCGGCTTAAAAGTGCTAATATTGGTTACGGAATATAACCATAATTATCATAACTTATTATACATTTTGGCAACCCACATTTTCCGAAAATCATATTGGCTTATCTGGTAGTAATTTGCATTCATTTTCACTCTAGAAACTGGTGATTATTTACTGCATTTGGCCTTTAATTATTCGAGCGCAGTCATGACTAAATGTATCTAATATCTTTAAACGAGCAATTCTTGTATATATATATATTTTCTGAATCTCGGAATCGGCTCCAACGATTTTCATGAAATTTAGTATGCAGGGGGTTTCGGGGGCGATAAATCGATCTAGCTAGGATTCATTTTTAAAAAAATGTCATTTTTGAAAAATCCGTGTTTTCAGGCAATGAAAAACGGCTACAATAGACTCTTCCTGACATCTATTGGCGAGTAGCTACACTAAAGCTAAAGCAGATGGCGTTGTTAAGCAATACTAAACCGAGCTAGACTCGGTCATCCGGGTACTGATTGATTAAGTGAACACAATTCAGGACACTCGACACACGAATAAAATTATCATATATACAGCTTTATGACCTTTTCAATAATCGCAAGCTTTAATTTGAAATGGAAATACTTACATCTTAATTAAAAGTATGAATAATAAAGATATTGTTTAACAAAGTACTAAAAACGATAGACGTCAAGATCTGAATGAATAATTTTTTAACATAATCTATACATACATATTAATAAAATTGAAGAGTCTGTCTGTGATTTCGAGATAAATGATTTTTTCAAGTTGCAAATCGTTACTTGCACGATACCAACACCGAAAAATGAGTTTTTCAAATTTTTGTCTGTCTGTCTGTTTGTTTGTCTCCGCTAATCTCCGAAACCGCTGAACGAATTTTAACAACAATTTTACTAGGATGTTACAAAGTGTTCAACTTAACAACTAAGCAATTTTTTAGGTTTCTATACTAAAGGGTTCCTTGGGGATGGTTTGTATGAAAAAATAAAAAAATATGAGCTGATTTGTTTCAAACTATTAAAAACGTATTCTCCGTACAAAAAGAGTTATACATGCATTTCTTAGATTTTACTTATATTGCATGGAAAGGCCATAAAATGCATTTAAAGGTTATTTTTTTCATTAATTCAAATCCCTATTACTGAGCGGATATCTATTTTTGTATTTTGTTTTTAAGAGCATATTGTTTGCGTATCTGGGCGTTTTTCTCAAAAGTTGTTCGTTATGTAACGGAATTCCGTAATTTCAAAAATGAAATTTTTGCAGGAAGTTAATTTTTAATTGATTAAGAATACATTAAATTATAAGAAAATAGTAATCTTTACCAGGAATATGTATATATTTTCCGGTAAATTAAACTCAAAGTTGTACTCTGCCAATGAGGGGTTCCTTTACGTCACTAAATCAAGTTGTTATCAAATAAATACCGGCCAGGTATTTGAATAACAGCTTTTATTATTTGAATCTTTATTAAAATCAGTCTTGATAAATGTATTACATTGAGATTTATCTAGTCATATAAATGTGATTTAAGTCCAATATATAAGATTACGTCACTTTTATGTACGCATCACTTCACAACAATTCTTTTTATGTGGCTATAAGACACGTATGACATATTTATATAAACATTTTGAAAGCATGTTGTGTTAGCCCTTATTTTTAATATCTTACATTGCACATTATTCATATCATTAAACAGAAAATTTTATTTAATAAGCACATCCAAAATAGGACATGTTACGGTAATGGAAGATGACGTTACGTATGGAAAACATAAGGCATGGTTTCCATTGTATAAACAAATAGATTATCAAAACGAACTCTTCTTAATTAATAATTAGGCCACAAGTGTTTAAAATTAGCTCACATTGTATAGGAATTACTTAACTAATAAACAAGAACTATAGAATGTTTAGAGTAATGACAATTTTATTATTAAAGATCGTTCAATACCTTTAAGAACCATTACTAATAAAAGTGTAATTGGTGATAACCGTGCTAATTAAATTAAGTTAAATTAAATAAATTAGAGGTAGGTACTTAGGTAGGTAACTATTATTAAAGATTAATGTCTATAATATTTTGAGCTAGACGTCATATCATATCATCATAGTCAGTTAAATCTTTTTTTTTGAGTTTTTTCCAACCTCTTCAACTCATTTTTTTGTGTTCTTCATATTTTTCTGGATTCTGCTTGATCTTCTGTCAGTACCGTTTGGCTCGCTCTGCAGCCGTCAAAGCCATTCTACAATTCTAAAAATAATGCAATTAAAAATAATTAGCATTTTTATTATATCCAGTTTAAATCTTTATTATATCCAGTATAATATATTTAAAATCAAATATCATATCAGATTAAATATTAGCAATCTAAACAGTGCTTAAGAATTCCAATACGTCACATTTTGAGCTCCTTTAATACATCACGTTACGTAATAGCTGTGACGTATTCCGCCGGCCTTCAATCAAATCGAAATTACACTTAAATCAAAAGAATTTTCTAAAAACTATAACTATAACCAGAAAATATAAAATTATTGTGATATAAACTACACAAACTTAATGTAAAACAATAACATTTACCTGCAAAAAAGCCAGTTCGTAGTGGAACAATAATTTAGGACGTGTGACGGACCACCACTTCGAATGACTTTTTCGGCCAGACTGCTGCTCAAAATTTTATATGGCGGGTATCTTGGGACAAGGAATATTGCTTTTATTCAAAATCAATTCTTATTGTGCTAGTTTTTGATTTTAAACTTGACCAAAACCGACGTGACGTATTGAGGAATTTCCACATGACACGATTTTAAAGACGATGAAAATGTTAATTTACGTTACGTTTAACTCTTAAAGTCTTGCACTAAGGTTGAATCATATATTTTAGACATACAATCTTTTCAAAAAACAACTCAATCAATACAAAAAAGAAATGAGAACGATAAAAATATTCACTTGAAATATTGTAACTGAGGGTGGACACTCAAAATTTGCCATGTTTTTATTCCTATTTTGCGATTTTTTTTATATTCCACATTATTCAGTAAAGTTCAGTGTATATTGTGATAGAGTTTATTAGATGTTTTATCGATATACATAAAAAAAAACATGTTTTGAAGCAATGTCTTGCTGATAACCGACTAAGAAGTTGTAGGACATGGTAAAATTGTAGTGAACAACGTTTGAGAAAAACGCCCATCTATGTCCTCCAATATAATTTCAGCATTTTATTAATTTCACCTGGGAAGTGGTAGAAAAACGCAAATTAAGTCTGTATGAATAACCGATATCCAATATATAATCGATTACCATCTTGGCAAGATGGCTCTGTTTTTGTTGATTCTAGCCAACGACTTTAATACATACACGTTTAATACATAATATAATTATGATTTCGAAATAACTGCATTTTTCATGTTATAAATCGTTACTAGCACGATATCAAAACCGAAAAATGAGCTTTTTAATTTTTGTTTGTCTGTTTGTTTGTCTTCATTAATCTCTGAAGCTACTGAACGGATTTCAATAGGACTTTACTAAAATATCGAGTCTTCAACTTAAATTATAGGCAATTTTTTAGGGTTCCATAACAAAGCGAGAAAATAAAATATGAGTCGATTTGTTTTAAACATACAAAAACATAGCATAGGTATATACACATACATACATTTCTTAGTTTTTTTCTATTTTGCAAGGTGGAGCCAAAACGTGGCACTGGAGTACTTATTTTTTACAAATTTATAATAATTCAAATACATATAAATATGGCTTCAACCCATTAATGGCCCACTACTGGGCACGGGTCTCTCCTCTTGAGGAGGCCTAGAGCATACTCCACCACGCTGCTCCAGTTCGGATTGGTGGAGGGGTTAGTGGCCAACCCGAATGTCGGAAGTTTTCAAACCGCCCCGAGGGCCTCCGACATGGCTTAACGACTGTTATCATATGATAACAACCGGGACCGACGACTTTACGTGCCCTCCGAAGCACGGAAACGCTCAAGAATTTTTTTGTCACTAGCGGTCACCCATCCAACTACCGACCGCGCCCGCTGTTGCTTAGCTTTGTCGATTAAGGATCGACGCAAGCCGCAGGGCTATGAGCGCTTCATATAAATATAATTGAAGTGAATGGCTGTGATTTCGAAATAAATATTTTTTTAAGTTGTAAATCTATACTTGCACGATATCAAAACCGAGAAACGAGTTTTTAATTTGTTTTAAACTTACAAAAACCTTTTCTTCACACAAAATAAGGCAATTTTGATGTGTTTTGGTATAGACATAGATTGTACCTTGGAGAACGATATAAGACTATTTCTTTTTTAAAGTCTGGGTACCTAATGTGAAATACTGATGGATCAGCAAACGTCATCGTACAATTTATTTATTCAATGTTATTTAAGTACTACCTACGGGTTAAGTAGGAAACACAAAATTTAGAAAATAATATGATGAAATACTAACAATAAGTAAAAGCAACTGGCTCAGTGTGACCTAGGGTTGTTGTTGAAAAACTGTTGTCCCCATATATGTATCGACATGGGTCTCGATCAAATTACCAAGTTCTGCAAATAGGTTAATTTTTTTTTGTGATACATACTTACAAATTCACAGGGATTGCAGACCTGAGTGTTGGATTAATTTTAATTTGTTACCTTCACGCATTCCTGAGAAAAAAGGTCTTGAAATACAAACAGACAGACGGGCAATGGAGTAAGTGATCATAAGGGAACCGTGTTTTTTCTTTTGAGGTAATGAACCCTAAAAATATAGAATCGTTATTTCGAGTATTGACCTTTCATAGTAACGTGGTTCTAATGAGCGATCATGCTGCTTTAAGAGTAAGTAAGTATGTTATGTAAGTTAACTAAAGCACCTAAGATTTTTTCCGAAGCGAAGCGAGGGCAATTGCTAGTAATTATAATAAACGAGTAACCGCCCTCGCTTTGCTTCGGTTTTCTTTATTTTTTAAACCTTGGGTTACATTATTGGAGTTTTATTAAGGATCCCTAATTTTTTGAAAATATAATATAGCCTATGTTACTCGGGGATAGTGTAGTTTTCCAACAGTGTAAGAATTTTTCAAATCGGTTCAGTAGTTTCGGAGCCTATTGAATAGCAAACAATCAAATCTTTCCTCTTTATAATATTAGTATAGATTAATGTTTGGCCACAATCCCACCTGATGGAGATGCAAGACTCATCATACGCAGTACGCACTAACTTAGTAAAAGCCTATTCGCTCTTTCTTGTTCTATTCGTCATACGCGGACAATATGGATACAGGCAATCAGGCTATTACAGTCCTTTGCAGTACGCTCAACAAGACCGTTCTGAGCAGGATGAATTGGTAGACAAAGTCTTCAGTCAAAGTTTGGTGAAGTTTTCGTAATTAGCCAGCGAACTATGGATTATGGACTATGAACTTTGAACTATGAAATGAAATGAAATAATCTTTCATTCATGTAGGTATCACTGATACACTTATGCACGTCATTTTTTTAGTCTACCAGCTTTTCGGAAAACTTTGTCATGGAGAAAAAGAAAAGCCGTAAAGAAACTCCTCAGCATATCCTATGGGCCTATGGTCTTCCACACATAATAAAAAGCTGACAAAGAACAGTCATGGGGTGTGAAAGAAACATTATAGTCTCTCTTCCAATATTCGCCTCGAATTCTTCTGCCCGATTAAATAAAAATCTTCTCAAATAAATCTTCTTAATCTCTGATAAATCTTCTTACTCCAGGAATGTCCGGAAGGCGTTGTACACGAAGAATCCTTCAAGGACATCTATGCTAAGTTCTTTCCACATGGAAGTAAGTTTATTAATAATTTTTAATCACTTTTGGTTATTATTGCGTGGCGCAATGGTTACCATGCCGGATCGCCGCACCAAGGGTCCTGGGTTCGATTCCCAGCGAGGCGGAAATTTGAATGATGAGTTTGAATTTCTGTTCTCGGTCTGGGTGTGTGTGTCCTTGTCTTGTGTGTTGTCCATGGCACCCACGACACAGGGAATCCTAGTGTGGGGTTATGAGTGTGAAGCGTTATTTATTTATTTATTGTTTCACCAAACCAATATTATCTCAATTTATCACAATATTTTTCTGATTTTATCTCTATCTTGAAATTGATTATGTAGTATACTTAATTATGTATTTCGTTATTTGTGTAATGTTTAAGAGGTTATAAGTAAGTTACGCTCCGTAACCTACAAATCTTTATACTTTACTAAATCAAGTAACATCAAAAGTACCGAAAAATATGATTCTTGTATGGGTCCTTAATTTTTAACTTCATTTGTTTATAATTTGTTTATTTGTTAGCAAAGTGTCAAGCCCATCTATTGGATGATTGCTTTGTTCATAATATTGTAGCCATTATCTTTTAAACATTTTTTTTATAGCCTGAAGGGCAGACGAGAAAGCATACAGGCCACCTGATGGTAAGTGGTTACCGTCGCCTATGGACATGAGCAATACCAGAGTAATCGCCAATGCAACGCCGGCATTGAAGGAGAACTCTTTTCATACCTTTTTTGAAGAACCCCATGTCATAGCGCTCCGGGAATACCTCGGAAGGAAGCCCAGCTTGAAAGCGATAATATCGCCCATTGTTTCGTATTCCGTGCTCTTTACATGTATTATTTTATGGCGTACAACAATAAGGGAACATACCAAAACCACGTAACCCATTTTTTCCAACTTTTTACCCCCCTCCCCCCCCCCCCCCTTCGTGACCATCCGTAGTATATGAGAAGACCCCCCCCTCCCCCCTAGTTTTCACGTGGTAATTGATAAATACGGTTTTCAATACTTTTTTGCAAAAACAGAGTTAAAAATAATAATTTTGCTTATATTTGACGACTTTGTGGCGCAATGGTTGCTAAAATATTGACTACGTGACAAAAACCTAACCCCCCCCCTCCCCTCTGTGACCAATCGTGGTGTTTTGAAGACCCCCCTCCCCCCCCTAAATGAGGCACGTGGTTTTGGTATGTTCCCTAAACATTTAAATAAATGTGTATTTAATTTCAGATTCCGCCCTGTACGCTCATTACGTGTTCAAAGCATTCGATGTGAACTGCAGTGGCGCCATCAGTTTCAGAGTGAGTCAATGTCGTACTAAACTGTATCTATCGCACACAGACTTAAAAAAAGAACAGACGGATTGTCAGCAACTTTACTGAGGCCATAGTAATACCAACTCCTCTATTCGTACAAGTATCACACGCACACATTGACACCATGCTGTTATTAATCGACCGCCTACCGCGTCGGATTGGTCGGACCGCACTAAAAATTACGCTCATATGATAAGCGGGCGCGTCACTCTCGATAAGACAAGGTGATGTCTGTTCTTTTTTTAAGTCTGTGCTATCTTATAAGATTACCCATCTGTCTCATGAGGTAAAGGAGAATTGATATTATATGGGGGCAAAGTTGAAAAGTGTTCACCTATAAGCAGTGAATTGGCGCTAGCGTAGGCAAAGGGTATGATGGTATCAATGAACTGATATACTAACGTACATGGAAGCATCTTATTGTATGAATGTATTAATTGTTGACGAATTAAAGTTAATGAAAATCCTGTAACCAAACTTCAACTGTTTACATAGTCCGAATTTACCCTGTTGCGCGTGGCGCCACCAATTTAACGCTATTGGACGGACACTTTCAAACAACTTAGTAATTTCCAGTACCATTATTCCAGTCAATGGTTGCCTGGAAGAGATCGCTGTTTTATGGTCGTAGCGCACATATCAACTCGGAAAGGGATCGGCACCGGATCGCCTCGCCGTCAACCTAACGTAAGCGCGTTACCAACCGACCAACAGCTCCAAATCGACTCGGCTACGGCTAGGCGATGCCGCGCTTACGGCTTGAATGACAGCAGTTCGCCGACGCAGCGGTAGCCACGGCGCCGCGGCGCGGGGCGTGCACGAGGAAACGGAAAGTCGAAGGATAGCGTACGGTGAGACGTAAGCGCGGGTACGGCAAGTCGTCCGTGAGCTTGTCTCGAGGCGAGGCGATTACGTTACGAATCCGATAAGTGTGCTTTACAGTAGGGAGTTTCATACAAAGAATACTGACATGCAAGAGTTGATACGTTTACATTCCGTTTACGAGTTGATATATGTGCTACGACCATTAGTGATAAGGTCGCCAATTGTACGTTCATTTTTAAATGTAACTATTTGTCATTTGTAATTTTATGTGTACAATAAAGATAATTTGTATTTTGTATTGTAATCTCCTTTACCTGTATACTCCATGGTTTTAAGTTGCCTGAAGCAACCCCTTGCCTTTTTCGTATATGGCCTTTTTCGTGAATGTGGCTATTCATAAATAGAAACAATCATATAAAAAAGTACCGGGCAAGTGCGTGTCAGGCCACACGCAATGTAGAGTTCCAAAGTAGTAAGTTTACTAACTATTACTCATTAACTACTTATGTTAACATAGTCGTGATAGTTTTCCTTGTAAATTCATCATAATATAACTTATTTTTGAGAATTTTTTCACTTGTCCAACTCCAACCGCTTAGCCGGCAGGGGGGGACACTTGACTAACCACAATTATATTTTTGAAATACCTTTTTAACAATACCCCACACTAAAGGGTAGTACGCGAATAAAATATTTAAAAAAAACATGAGAGGTGTCAAGGGACACCCGGATGGAACGAAGTTCCTTTCGATTTAAGTATTGTTTTGTTGTACAGCGCCATCTCTGTAAAACTCTCTGAATCACTTCAAAAAAAGTGTCGTCATTCTTAAGAATCAAAAAGTGTCGTAATTTTCCGTCTAGTCCCCTTTCACAACGCGCGATAAGGAACTTCGTTCCAAAATTCATCCTCACGTTACCTGTAGGAGAGGTACATACCCTGAAAAAAATGTTTTTCAATATTTTATTTTACGATTCTAGCGGTCTATTATGAATTCTTAATTCCAGCCAAGTTCCAGTGTAAACGTCAAATTCGTTTTACAAAAGCGGTCACGTGACACTTTTTAGCCAATCATACGTCGTTTGGCTTCAACCCATTAATGGCCCACTACTGGGCACGGGTCTCTCCTAAACGTTCGTCGTTTAAAGCCCGAGAAATGAATTGCCTGGAACATGAATGGCTTTATAAAAGTTCATAATAGGCCCGCTGGAGTTTTAATTTTCTAGCATTAAGGGTCATGGCACTTTACTTCGGACAAACGGACAGACGGACGGATAGACGGACGAACAGACGGATGGACAGACGGACGGTCATGACATAACTATAAGGGTTCCGATTCGGAACCCTAAAAAACGATGAACAATTTCAATCAATCATAGAGGCATTGGCGTTGAACATAAGACTCGTAGCAGTCGTAGCACTCGTAGCGAAAGTGGCTACGCAAAAACTATTGAAACGATTTTGAGAAAAAAAGAAAGAAAAACATTTATTTCTGTGATAATTAGGGTACACACACGAACATAGATAACAAAAAAAATTCAAACAGACAAAAAATAGAGAAAACCAAAATAAATATTGTATTACTTAATACATAATTTACTACTTGCACACTGAGTTTGCCTGACTAATAAAATTCTCCTCTTTATGGGCCTGCTGGAAGTGATTCCTCCATGGAATAAGCAGTGCCCTACTAAAACAGAAAATGGAGCTCACTCAGCATGATGTCGTAGTGGTAGCTACGGCGCTGATTTTCAGTAAGTCCATTTAATGATGCACGGACGTCATGATTTGACACACAGATAGAACAAGATGTAGAATAAGGCATGGGGTACGTATTAGCCCGAGGCAATCCGGGCAGAGTTTTAAATATAAAATTCCATGTTTCTGTATTTATTATGAAGATTTTCTACTATGAATGAATTTAGTTTAGTTAGTTATCATTTATCAAAAGTAGTGTTTCTTTCGGTACCTACGTAGCTATGTACTAATAAAATATTCGATAAAATATATTTCTATCGTATGAATGTTTTCTTAGTGCAAGTTAAGATAATTAAACCCACAAAACTGACAACAATTAAATTCATATGTTACGAGTGTGTTTCCGCTGCGTTCGTAAAATTTATGACACGGTATAAAATATGACATGGTATAATTTACGTCTCAGCGAACAATGCGCAGATGTAGACATTATTTTTCTTTGTACCGACGATAAATTACGAAACTTGGTCGCGTGGCTGAACCTAATTGAATTGAGACCGGCCGGCACGACCGCCATTTTAAACTTGGCAGATATTGCCTAAACTCCTAAAGTGATTACATTTTAATATGCCGCAAATAAAATTAGAATCTACTTAGTCATTGCATTGATTTATTTAATAAAAGTATGTAGGTACCTGGCCGACCTTGTTGTATTTGGGTGGAAATAGAGAAAACGATATGAGACGATCGATTTTTCGCACCCGTTAATCCCTAATAGACCAGTGCCGATACCTTTAAAAACGGTAAAAAGTGAAAAAAATAATAGTAGGGTTTCACCCATTGCAATAGGAAGAGAATATAACAAAAATGAAAGAAAAAATAATTTACGGGTGATCTGAGGTCAGGAAGTGGGGGGAGGGGGGTTTAAGGGTAAAAAACTGTTTATCTCAATTTCTCGCAAAACTACAAGTCTTATGGAAAAAAGTTTAATAAATTATCTACAATTAGGAGCTAGGTATTTATTAAAAACACTTAAATTAATCGAAAAACGTAAAAATCCATGTTAAATTAATAAGCAAAAAAATTACAAATCCATAAAACATAAAGATTGCAAAAAGTATGCGAATATAGCTGTTGTCGTTTCATTGCATTTTCTGAGAACATTTACCATAGTAGTCTATATTTTTTCATACCATCAGAAAGCAGAGATTTCAAAGAACAAAAAACCCACCAACTTTTTGAAAAAAGCTGATATTGTGACGGGTGAATTTTCGATTGAAAATTAGGGTGTTTTTTTCGATATTAAGTCAAAATATGGTGAAAAAAGAAATATTTTAAATAAAAAAAATACAGTATGTTTGGGATAAACAAAGGTAAGTTTTCACCAAATTTCGTGAAAAAAAATTTTTTGTGAAATATAAAAATAAAAAACCAAAAACTTGGTTATTTGAATTTTTCACATAAAGGAGATCCCCAATTTTCGGCCTCGAACCATATATGTATCTGTGTTAGAACATCGGACTAGACAAGAGTAAACTATATACCAAAAAATTCGTCTTATTTATAAGATAAACATATTTAAATCTTAGCTTCAGCTGCTCTTGCCAAATGAACAAAATAATGCAAAAAAGTTTTCACAGTATTTACCTCATTACATACGATTGAATCGATTTATAATTATCGATTGATGGAACATAATAATATGTTTTATGTATTATTTATTGATTATAATTATAATATTAATTTAATTTTAACATATTTTCGTATTCCATATAAATCAAAACTATGTAATATATTATAATTACCATTTAATCGTTACGATAATTTTATTAAATTACATTTCGAATATTTTGACATCGATTAATCGATTGACAACAAAGATGATGTAATCCCTAATAATGTCATTTTGGTAACCATAGTATTTATAAATAACATCACTGTATTGTCATATTTGTCATCGATCTTTCATCTTTCTACGTTCTTTCTAGTTCTTGTATATTTTTACTATCAAATATTTTCAGCGTATTTGGAGTCCTATTTACTATTGAAACTCATCGACACGCACACAGTGATTTTAATTTTCTATTGTATTCGCTTTCGTACTTGTGTTTTGGTGAATGTGTTTCGCAGTTTCGCTACAATTTCTTGCAAACCAATACTATATGAATATGGACTCCCTAATCGCCTGTTTTGTGACTGACAAAGGTTCAGAATAAGTCCTGAACACTGGATAATGTACCCTATACATCTTTAGAAGATCAGGAGGTTGCTGTGGCCATACTTACAATGAGTATATTATGGTATCTTGATTGGGCAAGGTACCAACGAAATATAGCGCCTCCTGCACAACTAGACGAAATATTAATATAATATTATAATGATAACTAATAAAATCTCTTGAAATATATAATAGCTTTTATTAAACAACCTTTTTATGACATTCGTTTTGGGTGAAAACCATTTAAGTAGTAGATAGTATAATAGTCACCCGCCAACTTAGTTTTAGCCATTAAACTCGTAGTTTAAGTGTTAGTATTTTTGAGAAACTTTTATTTTTATTACGTTTGTAATGATTATTCGTAGGTATTTGGTTTATAGTAAGTGTAAAATACATATTAAATAGCACTGTGACACGGGTATGACATAATCATAACCTATAATTAAGGCAATTCATCCTAGGATTTCCTTAGTTGGCCATTGCTGACAGCCGTGAAAATTGGAGAAATTAAACCTTTTGCAATGATCTAATTGACAGCCAATTTCCAGTCTTGTCTACTTAGGCCTGAGTTTCTATGGAAGCTGGGGTTCTCCTTTGAGGTTATGTAAAAAAGTGTGAAAACAAAAGTTTTACATCTTTTTATTACCTACAACTTTGCCTTGTAACTTTTTTCCATAGGACTTGTAGTTTTGCTGGAATTGAGATAAATCGTTTTTTACCCTTAAACCCCCCTTCTCGACCTCAGATCGCCCGTAAATTATTTTTCTTTTCATTTTTGTTATATTCACTTCCTTTTGCAATGGGTTTCCTGTGGTTTCATCCTACTATTATTTTTTTGCTTTCAAAAATTGTCGGCACTGGTCTATAAACCCTATTTATTGTTAATAATTTGAACTGCGCTACTATAGCAATACAACCATGCTGTGCGCCTAGTATCACGCAGCTTCATCATGTCACTTTTTGGCTGTCACATCGTAAAAATTTTACTCTCATAATTTCTTCCAAACGCCCCAAAAGATATTTAATTTCTAAAAGTTATGTTTCTGCGACGCAGTGCTTGATTTACAGCCAAGCCTAAAAGGTCGCATAATTTTCATGTCCTTGAACATATATGTAGGTAATTAGGTAACTAAAGAAAGTCTGTATTCTCATGACAAAATTTCTTCATAAACTAAAGTTATTATAAGTTAAAGTTGGCTCCGTCCACCGCAGGTAACGAATAGCCTCAGCCGAGCCTGGTACAGCTCCAAAGTGCGCTATATTAGTTTTTCTGTTAATCGAGTACTTTCGACCGTAGGGTTCCTATGATTTTGTCTTTACTTGAGACATTTCCTCGATCTATTATTTTTAGCTGACTACTATTTATTAGTATGAAAAGCTCTATAGCTTTTCATAGTTTTACAAGATTAAGTTACTGTGTATATATAGTATTTCGGTACGTTTATTATAATATGATGTTGAATTTTAATTTAAAATTAAGTAAGTTGCGAATCCAATCCCATATTTTAAGAAACCATCGTTCAACAAACTAGTAGGTTATCAATGGTAGGTATAAAAATATAGTAAAATTTAAGTTTATCAGTCCAATTTTTGTCCTACAAAAATTCGTGGAACGTGGAGGCTCTAACTTCGCTATCACTTCTCGAAAAGTTTAACTAAGTTAATACCGCTCGCGCTGCATTGTGCCAAATTTTAGACAATGATAAGTTTGACTTAAAGAAATGGGTTCTATTTGAAATAATATTGTATAGTAATGTAATTTTTTTTCTTCTATTAAAAATGATATTTTTAATTAACATCTTTTAACGAGGCCTTGTAAGATCATAATTTAATTATAATTACTTCAAGCGACAACGTTATTTCATGATTTGGTCACATTTTGTAAAAAGTTCGTGTACATATTTTATTTATTTATATTATTTTTCCGAAATTCCCAAACGAATGGAAAATTCTATGCGTTTTGGCTTTTCTCTTTTTTATTTATTTATTTAGTACACACAAATAATTAGAAGAATAATTATAAAAGTAAATTTCTCTGCTTTCATGGCCAGCAAATTATAATTTTATATAATTTGAGTGTCTTCAAGGCAACTGTAAATAGGTTTTTACTAAGTTAATGCGTTTCACTACCAATGACTAGATCGCCACTTACCATCAGGTGGGATTGTAGTCAAGCATTAACTTATCTATACTAATAATAAAGAGGAAAGATTTGATTGTTTGCATTAAATAGGCTCCGAAACTACTGAACCGATTTGAAAAATTCTTACACTGTTGGAAAGCTACACTATCCCCGAGTAATATGGGCTATATTATATTTTCAAAAAAAATAGGGATCCTTAATAAAACTCCAATAATGTAACCCAAGGTGTAAAAAATAAAGAAAACCAAAGCAAAGCGAGGGCGGTTACTCGTAAGATATAAAAAAACGCATTGGTAATGCATTTGGTGTTACAATGTCTATTGTCTATGGACCACAGTGACCACTTTCTATGAGGTAACTCGTCTGTCCGTTTGTCGGCTATTACAATAAAAGAATAAAATTCACATTTCCAAGTTTCATTACAAAACTTTTCCGTTTGAAACACTTTTGAACAGTTGAAATTTTCCTGACTAATATCAGTCGTGTCTTTGTAATAGCGTAATTGGATGAGTTTCAACCGCCATTGAATTAATTGTTTGGAGTTGACGAGTCTTTTCAAATAAAAATAACAATAAAGCAGCTGGTCTTTTCATATTATTGTTTGCTTTAAAAAATAAATAAAAACTTTATTTAAGTGTGGTTAAGTTTCTCATTGTAGCATCATGGGTGTTGGGAGGTCTTAGGTAGTTTTAAAGCTTAAAACAGATAATAGGAGATTTAACGATTATTCTACGAAAGTTATACGCTAAAAATTCTCTGTGGTCTGTTTTGTTAAACGCGCATAACTAGTATTATAGTGCGTATAATATAGAAGTTTAAAAAATGTTATACATGTATTTAAATCTGCCAAGGCTACAAATTTAGCCTGTCTGTAACTATTGCGTATGTACATTGTATATTTATAAGATAAACCGAAAAGTTTATTTTGCTGTTTCTTCTCCTTTTTAATAAAGTATGTTTCTTAACTACTAATGTGACATAACGTATTAATGAATTTAAATAATAATAGAGAATTATGACTTGATATTATAAATTGTTATGTGAAATTAAATAATCAATTGAATTTTATAATTATTTTGTATTAGATATGTAACTATTTAATAATTAACTAAAAATGTGTAATAATGAAATTGTTATTTTTAAAAATTTGGTAGAATAAAGGCTTTTTTATTTTATTTTATTATGTTTCTAAACGGTGGTAGTAGCAAAAAGTACGTTTATAATATATTGATATAATAATTAATTGCCGTTGTCCATAATCTATCTATCGCCAATCTCTGGATACGTTGACTATTACTATTCAACTGACTTGAGTATAATGTGTAGATAGAATACGATGAGTTTGAATTTGATTATAAACTCCGCAAATGATATTTCCAGGAGCTCCTAGTCACATTATCAACGCTCCTCCGAGGGTCGGTGTATGAGAGGCTGCGCTGGGCGTTCAGGTTATATGACGTGGACGGTGACGGTGCCATCACCAGACAGGAGCTGGGGGAGGTGGTGGTGGCCGTCCACGAGCTGCTGGGGAGACGGGCGCCACCTGGCTCACCAGCTGCCAGGATTGATGACGCTAAGGCTAACGAGCAGGTAGGGTTTGTATGTAGCCAAATGGAAGGACCATTTGTTGACAGTAAAAAAGAGTAATAACGCTTACACGCCGATTGTACCTATAGTGCGAGTGGTATGGAGAGATATATGAAACATTACTAAATCGCACGACCTATGAAAAAATATTTATTTGTCACATAAACAGTTGCCCTCCTGGCTGTCTTACATGTTCATTCAACATTTACTAGCCCATTATTCTAAAAATAATTTATTGGATAGAAAAAGACATTTAGTCTAATCTGCTCATAATATCAGAGGTGTGCAACGTATATTCCTGTCTAGGGCCACTAGAACGCACTCACTGGCTCACAACTAAAAAGCTCAAGCGCACGACCATCTACGCCCGTGTCTGTCACAAGACTGAAAGATATACGCCTACCCTCTTTACTAGTATTCATGACATAGTGTATAAAACTATTGAATAGGTAAGAACGGACAATAAATCCGCCATAATTCCTTCCCATAATATTCCAGGTGGACCGGGTATTCAGGAAGCTGGATCTGAACCAGGACGGGGTGATCACGATCGAGGAGTTCCTGGAGTCATGTCTGAAAGACGACGTGATCACACGATCGCTGCAAATGTTCGATACAGGGCTATGACATAGCCATCTACCGCACTCGCGCGATACCAGGTAGCGATCATGTATTTATGTATTTTTATGAGAATACAGCAAACGACAAGAACCGAATGTTAAGTCACCTTTGCCTGTAGACAATAGAAACGCAAAGGCATCGCGGATGTGTAAGTACCGCCAGGATAAACCTGACCTCTGCGAACGCTGTCTGGAGGAACCCCAAGTCTTGACCGTTGTCCAGCAGGATGCGTTGCAGGCACGTACTTAACTGCGGACATAACATCGCTCCATAATTCTTACACCTTAAAATATTAATCTGATGTTGTCAGAAAGCTTATTGATAGGAAATGCGACAGTGATACTTACTCGTTCTACGTCATACAACCGTCAATTTGCGGCGTGACTTGTGATTGAGACGTCTGCTGGTTTACAAATTATGTACTGGCATTTAAAGGTCTTAAAATATGAGTCTTAATATGGGCCTTATGTTGAGTTGTCCTAAGTAATGTACCTATAGTTTTACCGTTTCCACAGGTACACGATATCTTTAATTTGCAAGCTAAAAATAACAACCAAATTGAAAACCTCTAATTCGACGGGTGCAAAGTAAAAAGTTATATACAATCACCATAAAATAATAATAATATACCGAAAAATAATGCCTTAAATTGTAAGCAGTTTGTTACGGTTCACAATCTTTCGATAGTTTACAATATCACCAGATAGATTATAATCTAACA